>VWYP01005763.1:25303-35805 GCA_013400435.1 Pycnonotus jocosus | reverse complement strand
CCCCCACGAGGTGCAGGTCAGTTCAGTCCCAGGCAGGTGATCTCCAAGCCCAGCAGGCAGCAGGCTCAGCACTGCAGGATTTCTGTGCTGCTGCCTGAGGGACAGGGCTGGAGCTGAGGGAGGAATTCCGGTGCTCTGGGTGGCTGTTTCTTGGGAAAACACCAGCAAATCCAGCCAGGCAGGGAGTGCCTGTGCCCTTGGCACACAGGGAGGGCAGCTGGGGGTTGAAAAAACCAAGTGATTCATCCCTTTTCCTCCCCTCTTTCCCCTTTCACAGCACCACAGAGTGAGAGCTCCTCACTTGGTGCTGGGAGGTAACAGCCCTTCCTTCTCCTGCAGCCCCAAAAAGAAATAATAGATCCCCCAAATTCGGGCTCGCTTTGTTTGAGGCCAGGATAGGTTATTGCCAGGAAATGTTGGAGTTCTTGGCTGCCCAGGGCCAGCACAGCTCTGTGCTGTGTCCAGGGAAAGATGGGACATTGCCCAGCACACACAGAATATCCTGAGAGCAGAGGGACTTTGAAAAGAAAGATAATCCAGCTCCTGGCCCTGCCTGGGCATCCCTGGCAGCGGTGTCCAAATGCTCCTGGAGCTCTGGCAGCCTCAGGGCTGTGCCCATTCCCTGGGGAGCCTGGGCAGTGCCAGCACCCTCTGGGAGAAGAATCTGCTCCCGAAATCCATCTTAAACCTCCCCTGACACAGCTGGAGCCATTCTCTGGGTCCTGCCACATCTCCTGGACTGCACATCAATGTAACATCCACAAGATCTCAGAAGGACAAACCTCCACTGATGCCTTAAGTTTCAACTTTGATGGGTTTTCAGATCCTGTGCTGCCCAGGGGTGCAGCTCTGAGCTCACATTCAGTGTCACTTAGCTCTTCACAGAGTAGGGAGACAAAACAAATCCTTTTCCTGCTGCACACCAAGGACAACTTTCAGCTCCAAAAGTACAAGCAGTGGCTGGAGGGAGGAACAAGAAGGATGGGACCTGACAACCTGGAGCTGGAATTGGACAATTAAACCCCAAAACACAAATTGACCAAAACATATAAAAGTGTGAGGCCTTGTGACTGGTTTTCCATTTTGTGATCATTTTGGGTCCACCTTGGGTGCAGCCCTGGCCAGGCTCTTGTCCTGCCCAAGGTGGATCCTAAAGCCCTTTCAATAAATCCCTGCTTTATTCTCCAGCTCTGCCCAGTCCCTGTTCCAGCTCAGCCTTCCCAAGGCACCCCAACAAGGATCCCAGAGTCACACACAAGCCTTGGCTCCTTATCAGAACCAGCAGCATTTTGGCCAACTGCTCTTGCAGCAACAACCAAACCCTTTGGAAAAACCTCACTGCTGGCTCTTTTCACACTTGACCTTCCCTTCAGCGATCCATTAGCCCCTGTGCCTGGGCTGTTTGCTGCTGCAGCTCTGACAGGGATGCTGCTGAGTTTATTACAGGAGCAGAGGGCTCAGCTCAGTGGGATCCCCGGGGGGCTCAGACCCCGCTGCTCTTTGAGCTCTGCTTGCCGTGTTTAATGGACTGGGCTACAAAAAGCTGGGCTGCTGGGAGCCCCCAGTGTGGCTTGTAAAAGGCAGCCCCAGCCATGAGCTGCAAACGGGGCCGTGTGGCTTCCCTGCTCTGCTGCTCTTGCTCATAAAACTCCTCCCAGGGCGAGGCAGGGAAGGCTTTGGAGATGTTCAATAAAAAAGGCCCCCACGCTTGATTCCTTTCCCAAGGAATATTTGATATTTGTTGCTCTGGGGTGCCCAGAAAGGAAGAAAATTACTGGCCCGTTAACAACTGCCCCTTGGCCTGTTTTGCCAGAGTTAAAACAATGCACTCGAAATTGGCAGTTCAGGCAGCCTTGAACATTTGTTTTGCCTGGGATTATTTGCAACACCCTGTAAACTCGGGGGCTTTTCACTCTCTGGCTGAGGGGATTTCTCCTATGCGTTTTTCCATGTGTCTGCAACATATGGAACAATTAAAAAAAAAAAAAAATCAAGCTCATAGCTGCTGTCATGAAACATTTTGGGGGTGGGGAGGGCTTGGGAAGGTGGTGTGGGACTTGGATCAGTGTGACCTGGCAGAGACCTGGGCCTGAAGGAAGCTCATGTTTTTATGAGCCAGGAAATTGCAGGCTCAGCTTGGGCTGTGCCAGTTGTCCAGAAGTGTTCAAGTTTCCCATCACAACGTGGGTCTCGGTGGAGGTAGAGGAGGTGCAGGGAGACGTGGCAGCTGCATGGCAAGGTGGGCACCAAGAGATGCAGGGATGGCTACAGGACACCGAGCTGGTGCTTGGGGAAAACATTTAAGAGCCTGTGAAGGGAGAAACAATTAATCCAATTTCCACTCCCACCCACAGCTGCCCAAAAGCTGATGGGTTGGGGACAAGTTGCTTTGAATCCCCATTTGCCAGGGGCACAGAGGAGCCTGGAGCACTTTCCTGGGCCAGCTGGGAGCACAGACACCCCTCCTTTCTCAGGGTAGCAGCTCTCCCTGCAGCTGCTCTCCCCTGTCCAACAGGCACAGCTATTGGGGCTGTCCTGTGTAGGGCCAGCAGCTGGACTGGGAGATCCTTGTGGATCCCTTCCAGCTGATGATATTCTTTATGAGCTTCTTTTAACGGGAGAGAGGGCTGGCAGAGGAGAAAGGGTGTGGGACCAAACTATGGAGAACCAGGGAAGAGAGAAACATCAACCCACAGAGCAGAGACTGTGGCCAAGGAGATGCCTGAGGAGCACTTAAACCCCTTCCCTCTGTCCAGCAGCAAAAGAAGAGTTCAGCTATGCCTGAGTTTCCCCCAAAAATATTTTTTTCTGCTTCTATCTGAAAATGTTTCAATGCTCAGGGGTTTTTGGAGGAGTCCCTGGCTGCCTTGATGTGTGCAATGCCCAGCTGGGCACTGCCCATGAGCCGCAGCATTGCTGGCACTGGGGAGCCAGACCCACTGGAGACACTTTGGACTTTGGGCAGAGCTGGTGTTTCCCAGAGCACAGCATTCACACACTCAGCCACATCCTGCTCTAGGAAATCCTGCTGGGAACATGGGGATAACATGGGAAACTTTGGGGAGAGGCTCAGTAGCCACAGAAAAAGTGAAGACCCCAATGAGCGCTGCTGACAGCAAATCAGGGCGCCAGGTGCTCCCTCTGCTCCTGTCACAGCCTGAATTCCAGGGCTGAGAGCTCACTGCTCCAGCAGTGGGTGGGCATCCCACAGTGCAGGCAAGAGGCCAGGAAATCCCAGCTGCTCCCAACACCCCTCAGCCAGGGGCTGTGAGTCCCCTGTTCACACCAAACACAGCACAAACATCACTGCAGCACCCCCAGGCATCTGCCTGAGAGACCCTCAGCAGGGCACCACAGTCCAAGGGACTGGATCTATTTAACCTCCTGTTTAAATTAAAGGCAGAAAGTTAATCAAGCAACCCAAATTGTGGTGTTTCCCAGCTTTCTTCATTTGTCACTTCAGTCACGCTGCTTCGCTGCAGCTTTTGGTGGTGACTTGGGCAGGCCAGCGACAGCACAGGGGCTCTTAGCAGGCTCAGCAGAGCAGGGAGGGAATTCTCAGCTCTGGAGTCTCTCAGCCCTGTCTCTTCTTAACCAGGCTGCCCACAGCACCCCCATGGAGGCAGGCAAATCCCTTTGGCCACCACAGCCAGGTCCTTCCAGGGCAGAACACATCCAGGGGCAGCTTTGGAGCTGGAGCCTCATCCAGAAACTTTCAGCTCAAACCTGAAAGGAAATGAGTAGGTTTTGTGCCTGGCTTCACTCCTTGCTCTGGGCAGACAGAGGGTGGCAAAACCTCTTTCTTTTTTTGGGGGAAAATCCCCATTTATCTTCTGTGCCTGCCTTCAGCTGCCCCATTTGCTGATGCTCCGTGCACTGTGCTGCTGGTGGGATCCAAGCTCCCATCCCATGGGGATAGCCCATACCCAAGGTCCAAACGAGCCTTGGAGCATGGTGAGGGTGAGCACCACATCCCCAAAAACTGCACAGAGCCCAGGGGAGCAGGGCTCTCCCCCCTCAGCTCCGTGTGAGCTGGGCTGGAGTTTGTAACGTCCGGCTGTCATCGCTGGCATTTGTCAAATGAAGTGACCACTCTCGGCACAGGTACTATTTCAAAAGTGGACATCACTTTAAAAAAGTGCTAATGTACAAGGCTGTCAGGTCCTGGCCTCAGGAGCACGATCAGGTCTCTGATGTTTGGGGGAGAGATAAGGCACTGAGCACGGCCCACGAGGGCCTGGGCTCTTTCTGAGAGTCACTCAGCAAAGTGCACACCAGGCTGCTCCTCCCCAGAGGTTTCATCAGCAGCCTCCTGCTCAGGTTGCTGCTCCAAGCAGCTGGGAGGGAGCTCCATCCTGCTCAGCTGGTCCCCAGCATCTCCCAGAGCTTTGCCCCCATCTGCCTGATGGAGCCTGGAAATCAGGGGCAGCCAAGCCTCAGTTGGAGTCAGGGAGTTAAAGCACAGAAAAAACCTTCCAGAGTTAAAACCTCACAGGTTTCAAGTCACTTCCCAAGAAATGTGTGCTAGAGGATTTATTTTATAGAGCAGGCAGTGGCTCCCAGTGCTGCTGCTGCCCCTGAGTGCTCTGCTCCATCCAAAGAGTTTAAGGACTTTTCCCAAAACCAAGAGGTCTCTGAAGGTGGGGAGGGAAGGTACAAACTATCACTGTGGTGTCTGTCACCCCTTGTCCCCAGCAGGGACACAGCAGACTCAGCTGAGCCTCTGCTTAGTGAAAGTCACTGGGGCAGAAGCCTCACTCCCCCTGGAACTGCTTCTCCACCTTAATTTGGAACAAGAAAACAAATACCCCCAAACTAGAACTCAACACATCCACATTGCCTTCCTCCTTGGAGTTCTGGAGCCAGCCAAGCCCCAAGCCAGAGGCTCTCAGGGATTTTTGGGATTATCCAGCTGGTTCCATGTGTTAGCTCCTGTCCCAGCTGGAACAGGAACCTTGGAAAAGCACAAAGCAGCCCCTGCCTGAGGAAGGGAATCGATGGAACCAACTCAACAGCACAGGGAATGACTGAACTCTGTCCCTTGGTCCCCTCCAGAGCATTCCCTGCTGGGCATCCCTCTAAATGCTGCTCCCCAAACACCAGCAGCACCCAGGGCAAGACATTCCTACCCCCAAAAAATAACCCAAACCAGCAAACAGCACCTTCCCCCTGGGGGAAAGGATTCCAGCAGGGAATGTTCAACCTGCCAGCACCCAGTGCAGCATTGCAGCAGCTGCTGCAGCCCCAGGGCTTTACACAGGATTCACCACCCCAGGGAGGGGAAATCCTGCCCTTTCTCTAATTACTGGCAGCTTGTCCAGCTAATTAATCCTCTCTCCTTCCCTCCTGGGTGTTTTACCAGCTGTGCTCATCGGGACATCCCATTCTTTGTTCAAATCAGAGTGGAGATGAACTCCCTTGTGTCCCTCCAGTGTGTGGAGTCCTACATTGGTCTGTGGTGCATGGCCAGAAATAAAATTACATTAAAAAGTGTTTTCCCTAAATGATGTTGTGTTTACCATGGCAACGTGGACAAGTGAAACCCAAAGAATCAAAATGATGCCACAGAAACACAGAGGGCACCTCCCTGATTGTTGAGTTTTTTTGGGGTTTTTTTTGCAAATGATCATTTTAGGGAAATCCAGCAACGGGGAAAATCTATTTAAATCAGAATTATTATTTTTTTAAAAATGCCAAAATTCCCATTTGTGGGTAAAGAAATACATCTATTTATTTAAATTAGAATGACAATTCTTTATTCCTTATTAATAGAAGGAGGTCACGATGGGAGGACAGAGTTTTGCATTGAGCTGTAGGAAAAAAAAAAAAGTGAATTAATCAATCATCCAAGACAAGCAGCCCAGAAAAGCTCTCCAAGACCTTGCCCAGGGTGTCAGGCCAGGAAGGTTCTGTGGTTCTGCAAGGAAAACTGAAATCAAAAGCTGCAGCCCTGCAAATTCCAAGGCAAGGCAAGGCACGCATATTTTAAGTGAGGGTGATTAACGCTGGCACGGCTCTCCATGGGAAGTGATGGATTTGCCATCTCTGGATGTCTTCAAAGCACATCTGGATGATTCCAGGGGCTGGATGTGACCTCCCCTGGCACTGGAATTGCTACTGTTCACCTTGCAGCTCCACAAAAAAGAGACCAAATTTCTCCTCCCAGCTCTGCTTCCAACCTGCTCTGGGCCTTTTTCAGAGTTATTTCTTCTCTTTGGGATTTTTGCCATCAGTTCTTCACCCTTGCTGGGAGTGCCAAGGGCAGGAATGCCCTGCACGGTGCTCAGCAGGATCAGTGAGGCTGATTTTAGGGGTTTATAACATTGGTTTTGCAGGAATTTTTAAGGGTTATGTAGTTTATGGTGATGATACGATGTCTGGGGGGATCACACTGCCAGCAGGTTCCGTGAGCACAAAAATCCTTGAAATTCCTCCATGCAAAACCTTCTTTCTGTAGGTAGCAAAAATAGGGAATTGCATGAATAAAAGGATCAGAGGATTTTGCAAAAGGGAGCGGATGAGTGAACTCTATATCCTTTTAAATACCTTAAAATACAAATCACCAAAGGTGGAGCATCAATTTTTAAGTTATCCTCTTCTGGAAACAGGATGAGTTCATTTAGGGCCAAAGAGCCCAAAGGGACAGATTGGCACTGCTGAGACATCTCCAGGGGCTGGAAAATCAGGAATGATCAAGCAGAAATAGAGACAGGGAGAACATCTGACTGAGCTGGGCTGGGCCTGTGGGCTTGAATCAGAAATGTCCTGTATTTCATGGGAATTTTTAGGAAAAACTGTTAATATTAAATGTGATGTAGAAAGAGAAGTTTTAACCAGCTGTGCTGGGAGATAGGAGGTGTCAAAGCAGAGCTGCAAGGCTCTTTTTTTAATGGACTTTTTATCAACCCAGTGCTCAAGCCAGTGTGTGAATTTTGGCTCTGAGTCGTAGGAAACAGGGGGTGCATCAGCCCAGGGGTTTGTGGGGTGCCAGGGCAGGGCTGGGACACTGGATGGAGCAGCAGGGATGTGTCCAGGGGGGTTTTTACATCT
This sequence comes from Pycnonotus jocosus, assembly GCA_013400435.1. Taxonomy (NCBI): domain Eukaryota; kingdom Metazoa; phylum Chordata; class Aves; order Passeriformes; family Pycnonotidae; genus Pycnonotus; species Pycnonotus jocosus. The sequence goes on along the minus strand of VWYP01005763.1, from coordinate 28,755 downwards.
CCTCAGAGCTTCTTCCAGCCTCAGCCACACAATTTTGTTGCCTTTGCAGTTGCAGAGGAGGATTAGGGGGGTTTGCAGCAGGCCCACGGTGTGGTTTTGATGGATTATCAAGCACAGAAAAATTCTGGTTTTTAGAGGACATCTTCACCTGGGCACTGAGTGCTCCTGAGCCATTCCCTTCTGCTGGCTTTTCCCTCAGTTTGGACCTGAATTTCAGAGCTGAGCTGAGCCTAAGGTGCAGGCAGGCAGTGTTTTGGTGTTGCTCCTCTGTCCTCTCCTTTAAGGATCATCCCCGTGGCTCGGTGAGCCCTGAGGAGGATGAACCCCAGCACATCCCATCCCTGCTCCCTTCCATCCCCTCAGCGGGCTCTTCCACCCCCCTAACCCCGCTCTGCCCCTCCCAAACCCCACCTTTCTGCTTTTTCTGCCGCAGGGGAATATCAGAGGCACCGGCGTGGCTCGGGGAAGGAGGCAGCGGCCGTGGCACAGAAACACGCGATTATTCAGCAGCTGTCAGGGTTAAGCTGAATAACCCCGGCGTGGGGAAAGCTGCGCTGCGGGAGAGGCACAAAAAGGACCTTCCCCAGGGGGAGCAGCACCCAGGGAGCCAAAGCAGAGCCCGGGGCTGCCCGCAGCGAGAGGAACCGGGGATGTCCTGGCACACACCGGGGGCAGCGCTGGGCACTGCTCTGCCCATCCATCAGGCTGCCCGGGATAAATCAAACCCAGAGGGGAAGGGGGGAAAACAGCAAGGGGGAGCAGAGGGAACGAAAAGGCAGCGCGAGGGAGAGGAAAAGCCAGATCAAAGGCAGAAATTCATCAGAGATAACGGAATTATTTATTTTTCCTGCTGCTAGTGGGGATTTTTTTTTTCTTTTCTCTTTTTTTTTTTTTCCCCTTTGAGGCCCCCCAGGCCTTCTGGGCCACTCAGTCTCCAGCCAGTCTGTTATTCTCAGGCGTCCCATCACCCCGCCCCAGGCACAAAGCAACATGTTCACTCCATCACACGGCTCTGCTCGGCACAGCCAGACCTTTTGATCTCCGTCTCTGCTGTGTTTATATGTGACAGTGCAAGAAATGTATTTACAGTACACGGGGCTCTGTTAGACACTGCCTGCCTTCATTTGAACATTAATATTGGCAGCAGGGGAGGGGAGGGGGGGGAGCAGCTCTCCTTTAATTCCCCCCTCATTTATTAAAATGTTTATTTGGAAATCCTCAGGCCCATTTATCTGGTTATTACTCAGAGCAGGATCAAATAATAACTCAGGTTCTCCGTGTCACACAAGACAAACCAAATATACTCTGGATGAGAGCTTTCAATGGCCCTTGGATCCATCCTCATCCTGGCACTCTGCCGGCTGGAGGGCCCTGGGTGGGCTCCCTGGACCTGTAATGCAGCTTTTCATCCCAAATTCCACGGGCTCAGATCCAGCCCCAGCCAGCTGCTACTGCTGGAGGTGCCCCCCAAAGCCCCCCGAGGGCAGGGGGTGCCTCACTGGGCAAGGGGGGTTTCAGCAGAGCTTCTCCCCAGCTCTGCCTGGCTCAGGATCTGCTCTTCCCACTGTCTGGTTCCACCTCCATCACCTTTCCCAGGAGGATTTGGATGTGTGCAGGACCAAGCCACGTCAGTACCAGCAGTTCATTCTTTGAAATCAGCCAGAAAATGCAGAGCCACCACAAAGATCCTGTTCTTGGACCCAAACCCTGGGGTGTTCTGGGCTCAGCCTGGCAGTTCTGCCCTCCTTCCTCTCTTTCACCCCACCATGTCCTTCCAATGTTCACTCCCCAGCTCATCTATTTCACTTTGGGTTTGCCAGCCAGGGTGAAAACCCTGTTTNCAACCTGCAAAACACTTGGGAAAACATCGGTGCTTGGGGAAAGGGATAATTCCAGACACTGCCTGGTGCAAGGAACGGTGAATTCAGTAAATGAGACTGGACACGTGGGATCTTTGCATTTCACATCCCTCTCACTCTTGACTGCAGGGGCTGGGAAAACATCAAGTCCCAGCTCTGCTCATCATCATGAAGGGCTTCCCATCAGCACCTGCTTGCAAATTTGGGGTTAAAAAGTCCTAATTTGTGCTCTGAGAACTTCTACATCCCAGCCACCTCCTGACATCCAGCTCCACTGCTGCTCTGCTGCCCTTTCTGGGGTCTTTGGAGGTGTTAGAGGTGGTTTGTCCCATCCCTGGAAGTGTCCAAGGCCAGGCTGGATGGGGCTTGGAGCAGCCTGGGATAGCAGAAGGTGCTCCTTGCCATGGCAGGGGGTGAAATGAGATGTTTAAATCCAAACAATTCTGAGATTCTTTGGTTTAACCATGAGGTGAACCATGGTTAAACTCTGCCTTGGTGGGTCCCAAGTGCTCCCAGTGCAGGGTGGTCCCAGCTGGAGCTTCCAACACAAACATCCATGGGATTCACCCCATCTCCACCTCCCAAAGCCTGAGGGAGCTGGGCTCACCCCATCCTGCAGTGGGACATTTTGGAATAAGGCACTGGAAGCTGGCACTGCCAGCCACAGCATGCCAAGCCCTGAGCCCTTAGGAATCATCCCTGCTGCTGGAATCACCCAGAGCCATCACTGGTGCTCCTCAGGCTTTACAAATGTTCATTTTTAATGCCTCCTTTCCCCACTCGTGGATTGAAAATGCCCAGGATGAGGGGTCACAAAAATCCCTGACAAGCCAGGAAACCCTGAGCTGCTGCTCACCCTCTCTCCTGACACCTTTTGGAGACTCAGCTTGGAGAAATCCTGGGATTCTGGGACAGGAGCCACTGGTGACAGGAGCACAGAGCCACTGTCACCTGCTGGGAGCCTGCAGAGCCCTGGGCTACCCCAGGCTGGGGCATCAGGCCCAGCAAACAAAGCCTGGTTCCCAGGGGAGCTGTGATCCCACTGCTGAAAATGCCATTTTAGGTCAAATGATATAAACTGGGGGGAAAATTTTCTCTTTTAAAAAATGCATATTCACATTTTTAGGGTAAATAGCTGGATTTCGGTTTAATACGTCCTTTGTGTCTGAGAGTGGGTTTATTTTAGTTATTTAGGTTTATAGTTATATGTTTATCCATTAGATATGGATTTATTTAGTTGTTTGTACAGTTATTGCAGGGAGGAAAAGGCAGTTTCTGTTCCAAGCATTTGCAACATGAGTTTATCTACATTATACTCAAATACAATGTTTTGGCTATATATTAAATTATTGCTATGACTTCCCCTTTCCTGCCTTATCCTTTGTTAAAAACCTTTGAATTTTGGCCTTTCATTTACAATCTTTTTATTTCTCCCAACCTCCTCTTTCCAAGACCAACCATTCATTCTGTACTCCTTGCTACTGAAACCTTTTAGCGCTTTTAATCCTTCTCACACCCAAAACTGCCTGATACAGAGGCTCAAAAATAAAACTCAGTAATTGGCCACTTGGAAAACGTTTATTTTTATTTTTA
>VWYP01005763.1:0-25283 GCA_013400435.1 Pycnonotus jocosus | reverse complement strand
TATTTTTATTACCTTTCTTTTTCACTCCTGACTCCGCAAAGAAGGGGTGAGTCACAGCTTTGAAATCTGCGCTGGATGCCAGCTGAAAACAGAGGCTTTACACGATCAAATTGACAGATGATTCCGAGGCAGCCCCGCTCCACACAGACCCATCCATATTCCCAGTTAAAAGAAATATTGCATTTTTAAGGGTAAAGCAACATATTTAAGAGATAAAGGAAAAAGAAAAGTTTGCTGGTCATCAATTATCATAATAAAACAGAGGAGTGGGGTGGGGGGGAGGGATGAAATTCACTTTAAAGACATGTTAAAGCCCCCTAATCTTCAAAGAGATAAAGGCTGCCCCGGAGAGAGCCACTTCGCCAGGAGGCAGCCACGGGCCTGGCCTCAGGGGAGGCTGATCCAGCTCCAGGATAAACCTGGGATCAACTTGAACCCGGTGGGGTCGGGCTCAGGGGGTGATGGGGAAGGAGCAGGAGGGGCACGGAAGGACACGGCAGGGCCAGGGCTGGCTGGTGGCCTTGGGGACAGCCCTGAGCTCTGGGGTGGCAGCAGGGGACACACAGGGAGCCCTCGTGGTGTTCTTCTCCCTCCAAGCCCTGCCAGAAAACTCAAAATCCAACACCAATCCCGACTGGTGAAGCCTGCAGGGACAGAGCTCACCCTCAGTGCTCCCCAGCTGAGTCCAGATCCATCCCTCAGGAATTTCCTTGGCTGGGGAGGATGGACAAGGCTTGGCTGAGCCAGCTGAGCTGAGCTGGGGCTTGTCTCACGCTCCTGAGCACAGAGTGGGTGTGCAAAGCCCTCGGTGGTGTCAGAGATTGGGACAGGACTCTCGTGTCCTTGGTGGGAAAGGACAAGGCCCAGCCTGGGCTCTTCCCTGTCATCACTCACAGGAGGTGCAGCAGGGCAGAAGATTTTCCAAATCTTTCCGAGTTTTGGGAATTCAAACTCCACCCTTTAAGCACAAGGGCTTCAGCTTATCCAGCACGGACCAAAGGGGAGGCTCTGTCTGCAGACTGCATTTCACAGTTCACCAAGGTGGAAGAGGCTTTTGTGCAGCTCTAACTCGTTTCTCATCAGGAAACATTTCTTTTTAAACAATTTGAGGAAGTAAAGTTCAAAAAATCCAGAGGAAAAAACCAACAAAAAGGTGAAAAATGGCAAGGCCAGGTGACCAGGGGTTTCTTGGTGAAGGTAAAGGTGGAAAGGTGACGTTGATTGCAGCCCTTAGAAAGTAGAAAATCAACCATGGAAGCAAGAATGAGGCTGAGTGGTGCCAGGTTTTGACCACTGTGGAAGAATTAGGATTTGGGTCCATATGCTGGGGTAAAGATTTGGAGAAGAAGGATCCCAAACCTTGGTGAAAGGAGTGTCCCACTCAGAGCCAAGCAGCAGGAATTGTTGGGGGCAAAAAGGACTACCAGGAAATAAAAACCTGGATGCAGAGGAGGGAGGAAATTCCAGCTCTTTGGAGAACCCTGCTGAGTTTTGAAGTGGAGGGAGCTGAGCACATCCTGGTGCTCACTGCCCCCAGTGCCATCAGAGGGGCTGCCTGGGCACAGAGTGCTGAGAAAAATGGGAATTTGCTGCAGCATGCATGGAGTGGGGATCATGCATTGGAACTGCATTATTGGATCGTTCATACTAACACAGAAATGCTCCCCATCCATCCATCATCCATCCATCCATCCATCATCCATCCATCATCCATCCATCACCCACACATCCATCCATCCCTCCCTCCATCCATCCCTCCATCCACCCATCCATCGGAGCTGTGTCTCACTAACCAGCAGCTCCTCAGGTTTTTCCAGAGTATCTTCCCCCATCCAGAAAAAAACTGGCCCAGCTCCACCCAGGAGCCACCCAGACCCACATCAAAGCTTGGCAAGATCACAGCCAGGTTCTCTGCAGCCCCTGCAGCTCTGGCAGAGCATGAAGCTCATTTCATGCCCACGAGCTCCAGCAGGGATCTGAGAGCACAGCTGGGAAGGAACCTGCTGAGGACACGTCATGGGTGACCTGCCACCACGTGTGGAGCAACCCCAAAGCATCCCAGAGAGTTTTGGCACTGGGAGCATGGAAATAGCTGGATTCTTACAGGTTTGGCCAACTCACTTTGCTCCTCCAGCTTGTGGTGAGCCAGCCCCAAGGAGGAGAGTGCCCAGAGCTTTGCAGAGCTGGGATCTTCCAGCAGTGAGGGCTCATCTTGCCCCAAAACACACCCAGGCCTCTTATCTCAGCCCTAATGTTCACTCAGCTCGTGCTGTGCCAGCCTCTCACCCTCCTGGGTCTTGGAGGCTTTAAAAAGTCGTTTCCAACCTCAGATGGAGCAGAGTTTATCACCGAGTTCAGTACCAGACTTTTCCTGCAGCTCCCAAGCCAAAACTAACACAAACAGCAGGCTCCTCATTCGTTATTCTAATTCCACCATAAAACATTCCCAAGCCAGCCCTGGGTGAGGCTTTTAGCTGATTTACTGCCTTTTCAGCAGGCAGTGTCCATGGACTGGCTGAGCTCGGGGGTCAGATTTACACCGGGGAGCAGCTGGAGGGAGCTCACCCTCAGCACAGCCTCTCTGTGCCCAGGGCAGCAGCAGCACTGAGGGCCTGCTGAAAAACTCCCAAAATGTTCCTGATTCCCACCACATGGAAGTGTCTACCTCCAAAACCTTTCTCAAGGAGGAAGGGAGAGGAGAGCATAGGGGGTTGGAAGTGTTGTTGGCTTGGGCTCAAGGGTTTGCTTTGAGGTGGGGATGAAGGAGCATTGCCCACTGGCAGCTCACCCATGCCTGGACACATCCAAGCCAGGCTGGACGGGGCTCTGAGGGTGAAGATGGCCCTGCCCATGGCAGAGGATTGGATTTAAGGACCTTTAAAAGTCCCTTCCTACCCAAATTCTTTAATCCAAGACACCATGCATGGAACAAGAGGCTCTCAGGGAGGATACCCACACCCTGGTGGCTCCTGGCACCACATCTGGGGTCTTGGGTGGCCAAGGAGGTGTCAGTGACAGCCACTCCTTGTGCCTCTGGCCACTGCAGAGAGCTGGAGCCAACACTCAGCCTGGATGCACTTCCACAAATCCCTTGCTCCTCCTGGATCCTCTTTTTTCTCCCTTCTGATGGAGGGAATCATTCCCAGCTGCAGCTTTGGCAGGTGTCACACATCCCTCTGAGAAATTTCATCTCACCGAGTGACTCCAACATGTCCTTTATCACAAAGATTCCCAGCCAGCTCTGCTTGCAGTGGCTCCAGATGCCCTTGCAAGGTCTGTTCAGTGACTGGGTCAGCAGTGCCATGGGTGTCCCTCAGCACAGCCTGGTTTGCCTCCAGCTGTCCCCACCACAGGAATGGTGCTGGCTCTGGATGCTCCTGGTTAATCCACATCAAATATAAAACCTCTGCCATTGCCCCATTTTTCTGTGTCAGGGAAGCTGGTGCATGGAAAGAGGAGTTCATTAAGTATTAACCCTTTGGTATCCCACAGCAGGTATTTTGGAGTCCTTTCAGGAATCCTTCTTATCCTTGAGATGCTCCAGTTTTAATCACAGCCAAGCTCACAGGTGAAGCCTCCTGAGCAGCATTTTCCAAGTGACATCTGCATGAATCCAGCAGCATTCCAAGGACACTGAGCAGCAGTGGCTGGGAGATCTCTTGGGAGCAAACAGGAGCTCCCAGATCCAGCAGGTCCCAGTTCCAGGCACAGTGTGGAGATGCCTCACTGCTCTCTCAGCCACAACCAGCTCTGACATCAGCCAGATGCTTTTCCTTCCTCGGGCTGAGCCAGCTGGGTGAGCCCTGTCCCTGGGGAGTTTGGGGATGGGACAAACCCCTGCTCGAGCTGCCAGGGATGAAGCCACTCAAACCTTGCTGCTAAAGGGGCAACGATGCTGCTCTCACCCAGAGCATCCCTGCAAGGCTTCCCAGCCCTGCTCCCTGCCAGCTGCCCAGGCTGCCACCACGCTGTGCTGGGGACAGCTGGCAGGGCTTGTGGCTGCCTTGTTTTCCCCTGGAGGCACCGGGAGCTGCAGATGTGTGGAGGGGAGGCAACCTGGCTTTCACATCAGGGCTGCCTGATGAGGGGATTTTGGTGTTCCAGCTCGCTTTGGCACAGGGGAAAATGTATTTCCCCTCCTTCTGTGGGCTGGGCTCTTTAACAGCACAGCTGTTTTGGTGTTTCACTCAGGATTTTTCTTATTCCTACTGCACAGAACAAAACCAGTCTAACACTGAGACCAGGTAAAACCAGGAATTTGGGTTCTTCTTGACTCTCTGGAGTACTGGAAGATGCAGCTTTCTCCAGTCATCTCCAGGCTGCTTAGGAGGAGATGTAAAGAAGAGAAGGAAAACAAAGCTTTATCTTAGTGCCAACGTTATTCAGGCTTGGCTAAAATCAGATCTAAAACCAGCTCAAGGCTCGGAGTGAGGAGCTGCTGTGGATTTAGCTGTTAAAGCCAGGGGCAGCCACACTGTCAGCCTTGTTGCTGGGCCCACATGTCTGTGTGGTGGCTCTTCAGTTGCCCAAGCCATTTTCACATCAGCCAAGAGCAGGACAAAAGCCTTGGAACCCTTTCTCCCATCCTACAGCCAGCCAGAAACCACCACTCACTTGGATATCAGCACTCCCAAATCCTCCTCTGGCACCAAGCAGCTTTGGGGTGCCTTGCCTTGCTTATCTGCCCAGGTAGCCACAATTTTCACTAAGAAAAGTCTTTCAGGATGATTCCGTGCCTGTCTGTGGCAACAATGGGGTTTGTTAGAGCAGGATTTGCATTTTTCTGTTGGTTAAATGTGAGGACACACCTCTCTGCCAGGAAGGGACCGTTCTGCATTGCTTGTACACCAAAATCCAGCTCCTCCAGCATGAGACAGGCCCTGGGTTTTCTCTGCCTTCTCCCTTATCAGAGGTGAGAGTTGCCAGCAGCTCAGCACGGTGCTCCCCCAGGAGCTTGGGGAGAGCTGATCTCAGCCATGCTCCTGCTCCAGCAGCTCTGTGTTACACCAGCCACAGCAGGGGAATCTGCTCCCAGCTCCAGCAGCTCTGTGTTACACCAGCCACAGCAGGGGAATCTGCTCCCAGCTCCAGCAGCTCTGTGTTACACCAGCCACAGCAGGGGAATCCATTCCCAGCTCCAGCAGCTCTGTGTTACACCAGCCACAGCAGGGGAATCCATTCCCAGCTCCAGCAGCTCTGTGTTGTACCAGCCACAGCAGGGGAATCTGCTCCCAGCTCCAGCAGCTCTGTGTTACACCAGCCACAGCAGGGGAATCCATTCCCAGCTCCAGCAGCTCTGTGTTACACCAGCCACAGCAGGGGAATCCATTCCCAGCTCCAGCAGCTCTGTGTTACACCAGCCACAGCAGGGGAATCAGCCTCTCCGGGCAGCAGAGCTGATCCAGCCCCCTCCATCCCCTTTCCCTGTCCGTCCAGGGGGAAAGGGATCGCGGTGCGCTCGTTAACCAGGTGACATTCAAACCCTGCAGCCTCCCCCTCCCTCCCTCCCCCCGGCACAGCCCCTGCGATTTAAATCACACGGAGGGGTAGGATTTAGAGGGCTGCTGGGAGCGGGCTTGGCGCCCGGACCCCCCTGTCCGGACGAGCTCTGTCCTTTGTGAATTGTGTTACGAGACAAAGGAGGAAGAAAACACCTGGAACGCTGAGGCCGGGGTGGGGGCCAGAGATGTGGCTGCTTGTAAGGGTTGGGCCAGACTTGCAGAGCTCCTTGGAGATCAGCAGCCTCTGCCAGAGGGACCTGTGCACCACGGCTCGGAGATGCCCAGAGATCTGGGTCAGAGCTTGCTGTGGATGGCCGGAAATCCTGGAGCATCCTCCCTGAACAGCTCTGCAGCATCCCGGAGGCACCAACCTGCTCCAGATGTCCGGCAGGGTCAATCTCTGCCTGGGATGTGCTGGATTTGCTGCACACGCTCAGGCAGGACCACCTCCCTTCCCAGGTGTTGACAGGGCTGTTCTGGAGCACCTAGAGATATATAAAATGTGCCGGGGGGGCTGGAACGCGGGGCCGCGCCGGCTCCTCCTGAACTCGCAGCTTGCACCTTCCAGAGCTGCTCCCTGCCCCTCTCAGCCGCTACTTCACCCTCCAAAAACCCCTTCTTTGAAACTCTAGCAACGAGCTCTAGGAAACTTCAGCTGTTCTCTAGGCGGGGGACACGGCACAAGCGCGTTTTGCAGCCCAAGGAGGGGAGGAAAGGCAGATGAAGGCTCTCCCTCAGCTTTTCACGGGAAATCCTCCTCGCAGGTGTGAAGAGAGGGCTGTAGGACGCTGATAACCATCTCCACACCCTCCCTTCAGAGCCTGCAGCATCGCAGATGATGGAGAAAGCTGGAGATGCNAAGGCAGATGAAGGCTCTCCCTCAGCTTTTCACGGGAAATCCTCCTCGCAGGTGTGAAGAGAGGGCTGTAGGACGCTGATAACCATCTCCACACCCTCCCTTCAGAGCCTGCAGCCTGCATGATGGAGAAAGCTGGAGATGGGGAGACACCAAGTGCCACCACAGTGTCCCCACCGTGTCCCCGCTGCATCCCTGGCAGTGTCACTGCCTGGAACCCCGCGTTGGGAGCTGCAGGGAATGAGCTGTGAGAGACACAGCCCCGCCGTGCCTAGCGGGAGGAAGGGAAAACCCTGTAAATAAATGGCAATAGGGAAGAGATCGCGGGTCCTGCAGCAGCGCCTGGAAGCCGCCTCGGAGGCTCGGCGGGGGGAGGGAGGGAGCCTGACTGACAGCCTGATTTAAGACCTGCCTGAAAAGCAAACAAAAGCAATTGAAAACTGCATCATCTAGGAAAACTTAGTAGGTTGTATTTTCACAAGTGAGGACTGATGGTAAGACCAGCTTAATCCCCCGGTGGACTTTCCACACCTCGGCAGGGGCCAGCTGGTTTGTCTTGCAGCTGATTGCTGAAATAAGAGCGGCGGGCTGGGGGCTGGAACAGGATGGGCTGCAGGGAGCGACACACAGCAGAGGCCTCCCAAGAAATGTGTTTTGTTTTCCAGAGCCTCCTTCTCCCTGTCGGAGCCAGTGGCACCTCCTGGGCTTTGCAGCAGGGAGCGAGGATGCTCCAGCCTGGCAGAGCCTCTGCTCGCAGAGAAAAACCCCTGGAGGATCTTCCTCCCTGCTCCCAGCTAGTTTGGGGGGAGCAGGAAACACAGCCAAGAGGTAAAGACATAACTTGGGGCCTTATCTTTCCTTCCAGGGGCTGAGCTGGGGACACAACGAGCTGAGCATGAGCTGCAGAGCAGTGCTGGGGCCGCACCGGGCTCACCCAGGGCAGACACGGGGCCTGACACAGACCAGTGTTAAAAGATGACATCATGTGCAGGCAGACAAAAAAAAACCCTATCCCCAATCCACAGCATTCTGAAGCCTTCCACAGATAACATTTCCATTTAGGTTTGGCTTGAATGAAACTGCAATTTCCTTCTGCAGAATCCAAATGAAGTCCAGAAAAAGGGAGAGAAAAGCTCCCCTTTGCCCAAGCCAGGTGATGTTCTGTGCCCTGATTCCCTTCTATCCCCTCCCTGAAATGATGAGCCAGGATGACATTTCCTTTCCCAACATCAGGCTTGTTAACAGGGCAGAAACCCACGGGTTTGAGTGGCCCAACACAGCCCTGAACAGATCAGGCACGCAAGCAGCAGATGGATGAGCCCCCCGTCCTGAGCGTGAGCATTTTTGTCAGCTTGTGGTTTCAAATCCAGACCTGATGGCTGGAGAACAAAAGGCAAAGCAAACACTCCTCAATCCATTCCTTTCCAAGCCATCTATTTTACCCTCCAAGCTGGGAGACTGGATAGTTATGCAGGAGTGGAGACAGATAATGAAATGAAGATGGGAGGTGCCTCACCTGGGATATTGGAACATTTAGGGCTGACAGCCTAACAAGTTCCTGCAGGGGAATAAACCCAAGCCTGGCATCTGGGAGCTCAGGGGGTGTCCAGATGATTAGAAGCAGCTGAGGTAGATTTGGTAGCTGGGTCTTAATGTCCATTGGTGTGAAGTTCTCTCCTTCAGCTTTTGGTCAGAGAGATAATTGAAATAACACTTGATGTTTGCAGGGGGTTGTATCCACGTGGTGATGGGTGGTAACTCCAGCAGGAGGTGCAGCAGGATGCTCCAGAGGATGGAGCAGCCCTGGCTGTCCCCAGGGATGTGCTGGTGTTGTCAGGAGCTCTCCAGATCCAGGGGCTCTGCTGGGACTGAGCATCCCAGGTACTGCCACACATCTGGAATCCAGACCAGGCAGAGAATCTGCTCCTTCCCTTGCCTGAAGGAGATGAATGGAGCTGCCTGGCTGACCTGGGAGTGTTCAAAGGGACAGGTGATATATCAAGATCTCTCCTTCCCTCTGCCAGCCCCTGTTTAGGGATACAGACCTGGTCTCAAGGCCTTCAGTCCCCTGCTCTGTCCCCTTTCCTGCCCTCACAGTGGCATTTCCCTTCCTCATTATTTGGGCTGAATAACCGTGTTTGCTGACTGAATCAGCCATTTAAGAACTGGTATTTTGGCTCAGACACTTTTTGCTTTATGCAAACATGACATTACAGCCCAGACCACCGGATATTCTGATATTTTCAAAGCAGAAAGCTTTTTTGAAATCCAATTTCTTGGTGGGTGTTTAATCTTTTAAACCCATCTCCATCTTTGCAAATATGTAGTTTGGCCCTTCCTGGTTAAGCCAGTGCCATCTCTTCCTCCCATGCTCAGGTCTGTGTGCAGCCAGCAGTGGAAAGGGTTGGAATTCTGGAAACTTAGATTTTAGGGGTTTAATATATAGTGGTACATGCTGGAAACTTAGGAGGACTTTGGGCATTGTCTGAGTCCTTCTTCAACACCTTCATCCTTCTTCTTCATGGGTTTGAGTGGTTTTCTGTAATTGGGTGTAAAAGGTCAGCATTGTGGGGCTTGGGTGGTCATTATTGGGTCAGAAATATAAATAATACAGGTGTCACCTCGTTATTGGGTAATTAGTGCTTAAATGACCTAGGGAAGAGTTAGAGATACTCCATTTTACCTTCATTTTCTCTAACTTGCTGGTGGAAAGGGTTGGGCAGTTCTGATTTTTGGGGGATTCAGTGAGGAGCAGGGCAAGTAAGGTCCCAAACCAGCAAGGATGAGTGACAAAGAGGAGATAAAGGCCAGAGATTTGGCCTCAAAGCTGGGTCACCCTCAAAGCCCAGATCCAGCCCCCTGGCTGGGTCTGCTCCCAAATCCAGCCAGCCCTGAATCCATCAGGCCTGACCCATCAATTCTCTGCTCTCCTGTTGCCAAACCCTGGAGCCCTGGCTCCATGCCTGAGGTGTTTTGGTTTTCTGAAATTCTTTTCTCAGGGAATTTTCTGTAAACAGGAGCAATGTTTTTGTAACTGTACTGGTGTTATTCATTCCTTTTCCCAGGAGGGACTTCTTCTTGATGTCCCTCTGGTTTGAGCGACGGGATTGATTTGTTTCATCAATCAAATTGGTCTGTGTAAAATTGTATAAAAGGGAGACACATCCCCAAAAGAAAGAAGTCATTTTCAGCCTTCTGAATCTCGGAGTCTGTGTTGTTGTGGTGTAAATCAGCATCAAAACCCCTCGTGCTGCCCCTTCACTCCCAATGATTTTCCCTGACCAGGGCTGGATTTCACCCCCTCCCCAGCCTTTCCTCTTCTCTGATCAAGCTCAGAAGCCAAACCCAGAGCGAGCACATCCTTCCAAACCTTCCCCTGCTGAAAACCTCCACGCCCNCAATGGTTTTCCCTGTCCAGGGCTGGATTTCACCCCCTCCCCAACCTTTCCTCGCTCTGATCAAGCTCAGAAGCCAAACCCAGAGCGAGCACATCCTTCCAAACCTTCCCCTCCTGAAAAACCTCCACGCCCTGCTCCGGCTCTGGCTGGTTGGTGTTGTAATTGCAGTGAAACAATCAGAAGCATTGCAGTAACACAATCAGAAATTGCAGTAAAACAATCAGAAATTGTAGTAAAACATCAGAACCGACTCCAAGGCTAATGCAGCTCCTTTGGATGCAAACAGCCCCAGAGTGTGACCCTGGTGACCCTCCCAGCTCCAGCCCCAGTTTCCCTGTGGATGGGGGGCACGGGGGGAAGCACCAAGCCCCGCAGCCACCCCGGGCTGTGCTGCGCTTCAGCTGCGAGCAGAGGGAACAGCAGAGCGGCCGCCTCGCTGCTCCCACAGCCCTCACCTTGGACACCTGCCTGGAAAATGGAAAAGACGAGGGAAAACAGGGGAAAAGCCAACCCAAAGGCCCCCCATCGAATTGATTTGCTGACGGAGGCGGCTGGGCTCTCACTCGCTGTTTATTGAGCGTTACCTGCGCTGCTCCCGGGGGCTCCTGCCTGGCTCCCCCTCCCATCCTACAGGGAATGGGATGGGATGGCCTCAGCCACTTCCATTTGTACCCTGCTGCACATGGATGAGTGGCTTCAGGTCGTTAATGCTGCCTTTCCCTGCAGCTCCTGCTCTGCTCCGGGGCCAAGCACCAAAACGGGCGAATTTTCCCCCAAGATTGTTGGTTTTCCCTAAGCTCTGTCACCTAGCCATTGGAAACTGAAAACCTCTCATCCAGAAGCCTGAAAGTGCATTCGTTTTCAAATTAATTATTCATTTTCAGCTCTCCAATTAAAGGAAAAAAGCAGAGTTTTTCCTCTGTGATGGACATCGGGGAAAGGGAGGTTTTTTTTCCCTACCACAGCTGTAACTGCAACGCATTCGTCCAGATTTTCCTGGTGTTGTAAGTGCCCCAAAACTGTTATTTTATCCAGATTTTTCCAGTGTAGTAAGTGCCCCAAAACTGTTATTTTATCCAGATTTTTCCAGTGTAGTGAGTGCCCCAAAGCTGTTATTTCATCCAGGTTTTCCCAGTGTTGTGTGTGCCCCAAAGCTGTCAGTTTTTCCATGTTTTCCTGGTGTTGTGAGTGCCCCAAAGCTGTTATTTTATCCAGATTTTTCCAGTGTAGTGAGTGCCCCAAAGCTGTTATTTCATCCAGGTTTTCCCAGTGTTGTGTGTGCCCCAAAGCTGTCAGTTTTTCCATGTTTTCCTGGTGTTGTGAGTGCCCCAAAGCTGTTATTTCATCCAGGTTTTCCCGGTGCTGTGAGTGTCCTGAAGCTGTCATTTTTCCCATGTTTTCCCGGTGTTGTGAGTGTCCCAAAGCTGTCATTCACTGTCCCTTATCCCCCAGTGTTCCCAAGGGGACACCAAGAACCACCAGGTCCCCAGCAGCACCTCTGCCCTGGCCTTTTGATAAAGGAAACATCCCCAGAGCCATCAACTCTCCCATTTTCTTCCAGCAAGCACCCAGATCCATGCTAGTAATTCCCAGACAAAAAATTCTGCTGGAGCAGGACTTTTAAGCTGGGCTGCTCCTAAGGAGGGCAGCATTCCATGGAAACGGTGGGATTTGGGCTGGAGTTACCCTGCATCAGCTCCTGCAATCATCCAGCTACACCTGGAGCTCCATGGCAGAGGAGCATCTTCTCTGTGATCCGTGAAGGAGGAATTCGTTTTCCTCCCAATCCCTTTCACAGGGGAAAAAAAAAAAAAAAAAAACAAACACAAAAACCCCCAAAAAACCAAAAAACCAAAAACGACTCCAAGGAAATTCCCTGCAACCATTTCAATCAGCCTGTTCAGCCCATTTGCACACCCTGGGGGCTGTTTTGAGTGGCTCCGTGTCTCCTCCCCAGCTCCAGAGCAGCAGCAATTCCCCCGGCATCCCCGGGAATGGATTTCCTGCTCGTGTCCCAGCGCTGGAATCCTGGAATTCTGCCACAAGCAGCGATCACTGCAAACGGTTCCCTTTGTTTGGGCATCTGTGGCTCGGAGCCGGCTGGGCAAGAGCCACCGCAGCGCTTCAAAAGGAGAGTTCATGCGTGGGTAAAGGTGCTTTAAAATGGGATTAAAAATTCACA
Source organism: Pycnonotus jocosus (assembly GCA_013400435.1). Lineage (NCBI taxonomy): Eukaryota > Metazoa > Chordata > Aves > Passeriformes > Pycnonotidae > Pycnonotus > Pycnonotus jocosus. The sequence goes on along the minus strand of VWYP01005763.1, from coordinate 13,346 downwards.
TTTTTGTCCTGCATTTTTTTTTGATGTTTCCAATCAATCCTATCCTGAGACAGAGAGGAGCACGGGCTGAGCTCGCTGGTTTTCAGTGATAAGACACAGGGAGGTTTTGGTGGGTATTTCTAATCAGCTTTTTTTTTCTTTTTTCTTTTTTTTCTAAAATTAAAACCCCCTTCTCTGAAGCACTTATCTCAAATCCAAAAGGTGCCATTGAAAACTTAAGAGCTTTCAATTAAAAAAAAAATTTAAAAATAGATGTATATGCATAATTTTCTCCATGACATTTTGCTTGCTACATTTTCACCAGCTACATTACACCAAAAATTTTCTGTTTCCACCGAGTCCTAACCAAAACCTGGCCAGGTTTAACATCCCAAAATCCCATTTTAGGCCAAAATTTTTTTTGTTTCCATGGAGTCCTAATGAAAATCTGGCCTGGTTTAACACACCAAAATCCAATTTTAGACAAAAATTTTCTGTTTCCACTGAGTTCTAACCAAAACCTGGCCAGGTTTAATACCCCCAAATCCCATTTTAGATCTGGCCACTGTTATAAATGCATATTATAAAGTTGGCTTTTCACAAATATTAAAATGAATGCTCTATGTATAATGTAAGATGGTTTTACTGTATTTTCTTGAATTATTTCTATTAGTCTTAGAAATGTGATGAATGCATAATTTCTTTTTGAGTTGTAAAAACTTTTTTGTAACGTTTCAAACCAGCCAAACCAGTTGACCAAACTGAATCAAACCCTCCCCAAAAGGTAAGGGAGGAAGATCCTCCCAGATTCCTGAACTGACTAGAGCAAGATAGTGATGAAGCAAAAGCTGCAAGAAGGAATTTATTGATCAGAAGAATAAGACATAGAAGAACTAAAAGGTGCCAACAAGACCTTTATCTACAAAAAACCAATAAAATGTTCATTTAGTGAAATGGGACAGGTTGGGAGGGAGGCCCACACCGAGAGAACATCTGAACTCTGAAGAACGTTTGAATGATGCATCAAGGTCTATTGAATATGTAACAAAGCAATCCTTAAAACGAAGAATCTGGAGGGGTGAGGTGTGCTTTCTGGTGAAGGTGCCCCAGCTGGCAACTTTGCTGTCTGTGTCTTAATTGTCTGTTTTTAAAATTTTTAATTAAACTTATAAACTCTTGTAAGAAAGCGAGCCTCGTTTTTCACAGGCACGATGCCCAGACCCTCGGGGGGCTCCTCTCTGGCCTCCTGCCCTGTCGAGGCGGATCCTGGCACGGCTCTGCCTGCTGGAATGGTTATTTCCAGCCGTGTCCCCAGGGATTTGGTGCTCAGCAGCAGGTGAGTGCCCTTTGATCCCGGGGGGCAGCAGGGAGACAGACCCCGCAGCCATCCCTCCTTCCCTAATTCCCTTCCGAAGTGCTGGAGCCACTGTCAGCTCTCATTAAAAGAAGGGAATGCCCTCGTTTGAATTCCCGGCCAGAGCCAAGCGGGTAATGACATTAACCCCGGCGGGGGGTGCCAGGAGAAGGCACCTCCTCGCTTCAAATGTTTGGACAAAAAATTTGCTCTCATTAAGGCACCGGCCCAGGAGATGTCGCCTGTGTCGGGCGGGGCGGGGGACGGGGCTTTGTTGGGTTTGAATGTCCCCTCCTGTAATTGGGGCCGGGCCATGCTGGGGGAAGAGAGGGAGAGACAAAAAAAGGGCAAGGAAAGGATCAGATCCCCTCTGCAATTCCATATCCTGCTGCAGATTGTGCTCCTGGAATGGGATCCCTGGGATCAGGAGCACTGTGGGGACCATGCATGGCCTGGGGAAAGCTCAGCTCCTGCCCCAGGCAGGGATGGTCCCACTGCCCTGGGAGAAGGGCTGAGGAAAGGCCACTCCTGAGGGCAAAGAGATTAACTCAGCCTAAAATATCAGAGCTGGAAGGGGAGAGATCCATGGGAGGGGCCCAGAGGTGCCCGTGGATCCTTTCTACCAAGAAATGGGGAGGGAAAAGCAGCCCCCAACTGAGCACAGCGTTCCTGTTTCTCCCAGGGCACAGGAATGTTATCCTCATCATTTTCAGGAGGTTTCCCATATTTGCAGGTGACAGAGATGCTGCAAACCAGGGAGGAACAGGATTGGAGAATTCCCAGTGCCAGGGACACCAAAAGGTGAGGAAAAAGCTCTTTTTTTTCCACAGCAGCAGCAATTTTCCTGTAGCTGGGAAATATCCCCTGGGAAAAGGAGGTTCACTCGTGATTTCCCTGCTCTCAGGGATCACAGCACCTCTCTGAAGTCACTGCAGACCCAGAGTATCCAAAGGTGCAGGCAGGGATGTGATGGGAAACACTCCTAAATCCATGATCCAGCCCATGGTCTGCAGGTGCTGCACAGGGTGTGGTACCAAGGAACTGAACTGACTGAGAGAAGCTGTGGCTGCCCCTGGAGCCCTGGAAATGTCCAAGGCCGGGTTGGACAAGGCTTGGAGCAACCTGGGGTAGGGAAAACCAACAGGGGGGTTGGAACAAGATGAGTTTTGAGGTCTCTCCCCACCCAGATTCCATCCTGGAATTCTGGGATTGGCTAAATATTGTCACTCCCTGATACCATTGATGTCTTTTCCCCAGACACCACTGCTCAAGGCAGCGTCCCAAATCCTCCTCCCAGCTCACCGTGCTCAGGAAAAGAGAAGAGCTGGTGGGAAAAGAGGAAAAAGAACTGGCAAAAAACCCCCTGCCTAAATCAAGCAGAAAATGATGGAAACCCCAACCAAGAGGGAAAAACTTGCCACCAGGCCCCTTTGCTCCAGCGGGAAGCACGTTGTCAAAGGGATCTGAGTTAGTCTTGGGCAAGGAGGGGGGAAATGAAAAGCAAGTGTTCAATTAATTCCTCATTTGTGGTTTATTGCTTCCCTCATTCCCACTCAGCCACTGTCAGTACCTTTGGAAACAGGTTGGGAGTGAGGGTTGTCCCTGCCACGGGAGATCAGGGGTTCCTTTCCAGGGTTTGGCTGTGATTCCAGCTGGGTGGAGCTGCCCTGGATATTCCCACTTCTGGAAGCTGAGCAGTCAGATCATCCCGAGGACAGCACTGGGATGTTGAAGGTTTGGGAAGGGGCAGATTCCCACTGGGAACACAGCTCCAGCTGCACAGGAATGGTGCTTGGGAAAGGACAAAAAAAATGCAGAAATATTTGAATTCACCTGACCTCGTGGAGACTTCCTCCTGCTGGCTTCTCCAAGGAGAGGAGCAGACCCTTCAATCCAGAAGGCGGGACCTCATCCTGCTCCAGGGACCTCCTCCTGCTCCAGGGACCTCAGCCTGCTCCAGGGACCTCATCCTGCTCCAGGGACCTCCTCCTGCTCCAGGGACCTCAGCCTGCTCCAGGGACCTCATCCTGCTCCAGGGACCTCCATCCCAGCTCATCTCAAACCTCCACCAAAGTTTTGGGTCAAAGGGCCTTGTGCAGCAAGGGCAAAGCTGCTATGATTAACTGTAATTTGGAAATTATATTTATTATCAGTTTCCAGCTAAAGCTGGCTCATTAGAGACCTTTCTTTAGCATGCAGAGAACTCACACATCAATATCTTGGTTATTAAAACTTGTTTCCATGAAAAAACAAAACCAAAACCCCCTAAACCCTGATGGTTGCAAATCTGTAAGGTTTATTATTTGTTTTCCATAGGAATTTGGGGGGAAAAAAAGAGAAATTAATCATGTTCCCCTTCAGCCTGAACCAGTTTTTAACACTTTAATATTAAAAGAAACCCAGTTTATTCAGTCACTCTTGAGTCTTCCCAAGGACTCCAGAGATCTCCTCCAGGGGAAACCAAGCACTTTAAAAATAAAAAAGAAACAGGTTTTAACTCTCAAATGTGGTTGCAGATCAGTTGAGGGTGACTGGATGGGACAAAGCCTGACTGTGACGGGACAAACGACACTTGTCATGTTGTTTAGAGGAGGCTTCTCCTAAAATCAGGATCAAGGAGAGCCTGAGGAAAAGGGACACAACCTTCATTCAACCCTGAGCAGCCACGCTTCCAGTTTGCAGCAAACAAACAGAAAATTGGGGAATATTCAGGGGATTCTCAGTGGGGGCAGCTGCTTGCCAGGGAGGTTAGATTGGAAAATGGCAAAAAATTCAACTGGGAAATGGCAAAATTAAATTAGGACATGGCAAAAATTAAATTGGGAAATGGCAAAAATTCAACTGGGAAATGGCAAAATTCAAACTGAGAAATGGCAAAATTCAACTGGGAAATGGCAAAATTAAATCAGGAAATGGCAAAATTAGATTGAGAAATGGCAGAATTCAACTGGGAAATGGCAAAATTCAAACTGAGAAATGGCCAAATTCAACTGGAAAATGGCAAAATTCCACTGGGAAATGGCAAAATTCCACTGGAAAATGGCAAAAATTAAATTGGGAAATGGCAAAATTCAAACTGAGAAATGGCCAAATTCAACTGGAAAATGGCAAAATTCCACTGGGAAATGGCAAAATTAAATCAGGAAATGGTAAAATTCAAGAGGGAAATGGCAAAATTAAATCAGGAAATGGCAAAATCAAACTGTGAAATGGCAAAATCAAAGTGTGAAATGGTGAAATTAAATCAGGAAATGGTAAAATTCAAGTGGGAAATGGCAAAATTAAATCAGGAAATGGCAAAAATCCAACTGGGAAATGGCAATAAGTTGAACTAACTAGCCCAGTTGCAGTGTTCAAAACTCCCAGTTTATTTGGGATACAGCACACGTGTCAAATCCCCCCGAAAGCAGATGGAACAGGGAGGTTGATTCCCACAATCCCTGATCCAGAACGAGCCTCCTTTGGCCTTGGAGGAACATCCACGTTGTGGGAAGCACCGAGTTGGCCTCCAAACCTTGGCTTCCCCTCCCGCTCTCCCTCCAAGTTCTCTCCCTCCAACTTGGCTTCCTGGGCAGTAAAATGAGGATAATGATCAATGTTGCCTTTCCTGCTGGAGGGATGAGATAATTTGATTTAAGGAAATGACCAAAAAAAGCCCATTTTGGAGTTCCAAGTGCAACGATTGAGCCATGGATCCGAAGGAGTTTGATCAAAGAGTTCCTGGAGGTGAAGTTCTTGCTCCTTCCAAACCCACATTTGGATCAAAATCAGAATATTTTGCAAGAACTTCTCCAATTCTGTGAAATTTTTTGAAGAGGGGACAAAGCTTTTCCTCAGTTTTCCAGAGGCACTGCTGGAATATTTCATTTCACTTTGGGCATCATTTCGCTGGAGCATTTCTGTTTAAAGGATATTAAAATGATGACATATCATTATATATTAAATGTCATAATGCGTTTTGATGCTGGTAAATTGCATACAAAAATCCAAACGAAACATTTTCTCCTATTAAAATGTCAGATTTTTATTGAAACAAATTAATTCTTTTCTAAAAAATCCCCGAGTCAGGAAGCATTTTAGACTTCCTCCACACTTAACTGCTTTTCTCCAATTTTTCTGCATGAAAAATGCTGGTTTCTAATTGCTTTGCAGAAGGGGGAAATTTTCATTTTGTTGTTTTCAGACTAAAAAGCTGCAGTTTTCAGTCAGCTCTCAAGGCACTGGAATTCCTCAGCTTGTATTGTTCCCACAGAAGGAAAAGAGGAGGGGAAAAAAATCCTCATTTCCACCAACATTTTTGAGTTCTCTCTCAAACAAAAACTTGAAAGAAATGACTCCATTCCTGGCAAGCCAAGGAAATCGAAATGGTGACAAAGATTTTTTCCTGAAGAGCCCCAGATTTGCAAACAGACCTGGATCCTGTGGAATATCAAAGCCATTTTCCCTTTCTGGGATGGCATTTGACACATCTTGGCCCTCTCTCGTTACTTGGCAAATCCTGTTGATGTGAGAAGGCAAAAAAAAAAAAAAAAAAAGTTGTTTTCTTTGTTGGGCATTTTTCTTAAGCTTGGGGAAAATGAAAAGAGGGAAAAAAGAGGAAATAAATAAATTTGTGCTGTAATTTCCCAGCATCTTCTTCTGTTTCTGTTGGGAGAAGATCAGGAGCAGGTGACATTCCTGGGCCCATCATGGATAGCTGGAATTCTCTGCACAGCCACAGAAATGGTTGCTGTTATCACTGGGAGGTGAAAGCCCTCCCACACAGCTCGTGGTGCTGGGTCCATCCCTTATTAATGCTGAGAAAAGACAGAAAACCCTCTGGAACAACTGGGGCCTTGTGCTGGTGGGAGTGGTTTCCTCATGGATGGGATTTCATGGAAAAGAGAGGCAGCCTGAGCTCCTAAACACCCCAAAAGGCACAGAATTCCTATGGAATCACGGAAATCCCAGCTCAGAAGGATCCTTGGGAGATTTCAAGTCCAACCTCGTGCTCGAGGTCCACACTGAGTTCAAACTCCTGGCTTTGTCCAAAAGGCAGGAACAGTCCTGTGCTTCCAGGCAGCTCCCTGAGTTGTTCTTCCCAACTTTCTCTGGAAAGAAAACCTTCCTGCTCCCTGGAAAAGGAGAGGATGAAGGAGTGGACGCCAGGAGAAGGAGAAGCAAGGAAAAGTCAAATTCCAGCCTCTCCTTTCTGAGATTCCACATCTCTCAGGCTCCAATTCCCAGAGCCCAGTTATTAAAGCAGGGATTATTATCCCAAACTATTCACAAGGTGCTGCACCTCAAATGCAGGGAAGAAAAGGGGGATCACAGAATATCCTGAGCTGGAAGGGACCCAATCAGACAAAATTACCCAAAAGTAAGAAGCTTTTACTGGATGGGTTTAGAGGGCAGAACTGTCCAATATTTCCCAGGGCTTGGAAATCCCCCAGGGGAGCTGGGGGTGAGCAGAGTGCGGGTGAACCCCTCACACCAAGGAAAAGCTGCTTTTCCCAGGATCCTGGAGGCAGAACCAGCAGCACCCATGGGTGCTGACACTGGATCTAAATGACCCCCACAGTCTGGGGCTGCAGGATTGATTCCCTGACAGCCCTTCCCTGCCTATGGCTCGAGTTCTTGGCTGTTTTCATGATGTTTCCATTTGTAATTTTAGTTCAGCGTGGTAACAAGACACCCCGGGGCAATGTGTTTCCAGGGGATTATTGCCTCCAGCCCTTTGCTTTATGACACATGCCATAACCACCAGGAAATGTACAGCCTGTCACAACTCATTACTGAAGCCTGGCTTGTACAGCCACGGATCAGGCGTGATGGAGAGACCAGAGCCATACAATTATAGGGACATTTGGTGGCAAAAGGGACTTTGTCCTGAGAATGGCTTGCAGCTGGGCCAGCTGTGCTTGGAGCCATCCTCAACTTCAGAGCTCTCACGAGCTGGTTTTGGTCTCCCTCTGCCCACAGAAGGTGCCTGAATTAATTCCATGGTCTCACGCTCTTCTGCTGCCCCTCTTAGCTTGGCAAGGCTCAGCCACCAGCAAGAAACAGCTTCCAGGCAAGCTGAACCTCACAAAACTCCCCTGGGACAAAAGCAGGTCCCAAGTCAGGCTCCTTCTCCCTTTCATAAATCACCAGTCACGAGATTTTCTGGAGAGCAGGGAGGCAGAGGTGGGAAAAGGAGAGCACGGGATGTGGGGCACGAGCTGCTCTCCTGCAGGGAATGGTGTCTTTGTGGGCTCATTTGACAGTGCCAGGCAGCCTGGGCAGCTGCCACAGGAAGCCAAAAGCAAAGGGACACCCTGGGGTTTGGGGGCAAAGGGACACCCTGGGGTTTGGGGGCAAAGGGACACCCTGGGGTTTGGGGGCAAAGGGACACCCTGGGGTTTGGGGGCAAAGGGACACCCTGGGGTTTGGGGCCAAAGGGAATTTGGGCAGCAGCAGTGGGCCAGGAGAGCAGCAGGGAATTGGTGACCCCCAGGGAAGGTTCTTGGCCAACAAGGCTGGGGAGATGGGTAGGATCCATGTCCAGGGCAGCCCCACAGAGCACCCCCAGCACTCCAGGGGTTTAACCAGAGCTGTTCCACCATGGCCAGGACAGTTGGTGGTTCCCAGTTTTTCCCTGGAGCTCCCAGGGATTCAGACAGGAGGCCTTTCATGGGGGTCCCATCACCATTCCCAGCTGCTGGGCTGGCTCTGGCTCCCAGAGTTGTGTCCCTGGCAGGGCTGAGGATGGACAGGCTGGGATTCCTTCCCCCCACGGAGCCCAGGGCTGAGGTTACAGCTGGAGAAGGTCAGCACTGGGCTCGGCAGGGAAGGAGGCAGAAGAAGAGCACTTTTGTGCAGCTCCAACACAGTGACGCTCTTCAGAGCAGAGGGTTCCTGAGCCACCACCCTGAGGAACCACCAGGATGAAGCTGAAGACCCTGGAGACACAGCAGGACAGAGGGAGCTTCATCATGAGAGACTGTCATAGTGCAACTCTGGCCAAACCATTTACCCTTTGCTGCTGTAGCTGGGCAGGGGAGAGGGGAAAAATTAATGAAGGGCTCATGAGTTGAGATCTGCACAGATAAACAAGCTGCCATTCAATAAACAGAAGGGTAAATCCTCATTTTTGCAAATACAGGATGCTTGCAAAAGCAGCAGGGACACTACAGAGGGATGCTGAGCTATGCTGATATAAAATAAGGGCAAGAAATTAATCTGCCATTCCCTGTATTGCCCCATTGCCCATTTAAAAATGCCAGTACATTAAAGAGTAAAGACTAAAAAAAACCACGGGGACTTCTTTAAAATCTAGTTCACTCAATGTTTAAAATGAGATTAAATGAAATCTGTTAAATTGCATTACAAATAATGCAAACATGTTTTCTTTAGCTCTGCAGCAGGCAGGAGATGGCAGAGGAGCACAGTAGTACCTGACAGAGCAGGGAAGTGCCTGCTTGGGTTTTTCCAGGGAAAAGAAATTAATAAAAAGGAGAAAAAAAATAAAATAAAAAGGAGAAAAAACACGCTAAGGGCAAAACAGGTTCAAATTTAAAGGTAAAGCAGGAGAATCCCCTCAGACAGCTCTGTCAGAGGAGTTAGGAGATGCTGTAGGAAACTCTCCTCAGCCTTTCCTGCAGCACTGCCAGTGCCCTTCTGTGCCTGGCAAGGCTCACAGTGAGGCTCTGAGCGCTGGACCACCAGGACAGGCACCCCCAGAGGGGAGCTGGCATCCAGGGATTGCCTGGCAGCCTCGTGGCTCTCAAAGCCAGCTCTGTGCTAGCCTGGCCAGCTCACAGCACCACCCCCCTGGCCATGTCCCAGCCCCACAGCAGGCTCAGGCCCCGCTCAGTCAGGCCAGGCTGGAGATTGATTCTGGTTCTGTGGCTGGGCACAGCCTGCCCTAAACCACAAAGCCTGGCAGAGCCCACGGCACAGCCCCTTGCAGGGAATAAACTCACAGCGAGGCTTTTCATCCCCAGGGAAATTCATCTTCCCTGGGTGCTGGGACAATGCCACAGGGACAGAGCCTTCCTTTCTGCAGGGAGGGTTTTCCATGGGCTGTGTCTTTAGGCTCACTCTACTCCTGCCCCCCTTCCCAAACAGCCACCTTTTTGTTCTCCAGCTCTGCAGCTCAGATACCTGCACCACCTTCCCAGAGATTTTGGGGATTTTTCATCCTTCTTGCATGATCTGAAGTTAAAGACATTCAGGTTAAAAATACGTGCCTGAGGTGGTTTTTTTTTCCAGACTCCCTCAGAAACCAAAGGGGTTTTCTCAGAGGAGCAGGATCAGCCTCCAGCAGGTGACAAAGGCAATTTAGGAGGACATAAAGTGCAGTTGTGCACGGTGAATTGCTCCTCTTGGGTACCTGGAGACAAATCCCCTCTGCCCACATCCCTTCTGCCATACCTGCTCCCACTCAAGATTCCCTTTATCCCTGAGAGCAGCTCAGTGTAAATCCTGCCCATCCCAGGAGCTTCTAAAGGCTTCTTTCTCCCTGCCAAGTTTCCTCCAGCTCTTGGAGGGCAAACAGCAGCCACACAGCTCCTTTTTGTGCTCCAGGGCTTGGCTCCTGGTCTCCCCCCAGGCTGGTGGGCAGCAGAGGTGCCCTGAGCCATGCTCGGAGGGCTGGCACAGCATCACAGCAGGCTTTGAGCAGCAGCTGCTGCTGGCTGTCCATGGAAAGGGCACCTCACCCAGCCCAGGGCTGCAGAGGGGGAGGGATCTGCAGGGCAGAGCCTTGGGCAGCACGGGGGAACTGGGTTTGGGGGCTGGGAGCCTCCAGGGGGGTGGTGCTGGTCAGGGAATAGGGGATCAGCCTCGGAGAGAGGAGCTGGGTTAGGCAGAATTCAGGTTGGAAGGCACAAAATGCAGCAGCGAGTGTCACTGGGTTCCCTGAGGGACAAAAGTCAGAGCCTGCAGCTTCAGGAATGAGAGTTTCTCACCCTTGTTCTCCCTGGGACAGAAAAATTCCAATGCAGCACAGGGTGTGGGCAGGACTCAGCTGTCCCTGTCCCTGTCCCAGCTCCTCAGTCCCTCACCGACACCTCCTCATTCCCTGCCCCTGCCTGTGGGGAGGGACACACGGGATTCCTGCATGGCAAGAGCAGCTCCCAGGGATGTTCCTGTGCTCATTGTGCTCTGAAGGGGCAGCAGCCTCCAGGGAGGAATGGAAGCAGCACCCAGGACCCTGCAGCAACCCCTGAACAGCCCCAGCCCTGCAGCCTGGAGAGACACCATGGGTGGCTTGGGGACATCTGTGGCTCTGAATGGTGATGGCCACTGGGGTCTGTCCTGAGCTGAAACTCTTGAGGGGCTCACAGAGTGAGTTAATGAAACCCTACAGTCACCCAGGGAGAGATTCAGGTGATGGGGGACATAAAATCCACCAGGTGAGAACAATAAACCCTCTGCCACAGCTTCACTTCCTTTTGCTTTCTCCCAACTGTTTCTTCTCCCCCATTGTTGCTCTGGGGTTTTTTCGTTGTATTTTTTTTCCCCACATGGTCCTCTGACTTTCTACATCACTTTCTCAGTCTCTCCTTTTGGTTTTTTTCTTTTTTCTCTCTTTTTTTTTTTCTTTTTCTTTTTTTCCCCCGCCTTTGTGTTTTTCTCTGCAATCCACAGCTCACATTTGATTTATCCCTCCCCTGGCACCTGTGGCTGCAGTTTGTGCACAGTGTCACAGTCTAGGCTGTGGTTTGCATGCATTGGTGATGTGCTCCCATAGCTTCTCTGCCCTTGTTTTTTGGAGAAAAAAAAATCATCTACGATTTCCCTTAGTGGCACCTTCATATTTCAAAATTCCACACCCTTCAAAGTCTCATGTCTCTCTCCCTTTCCCATGTCAGGCAGTGGGACACACCAGGATCATGATCCCTGTCCTACATAAACCAGGGCAGGAGGAAGAACCCATAATCCCAAACCTCTCCAAAAACATCTGCAGAGGATGGGATGACACCACATTTCACCCTCTCCTGCAGCACCTTCTCCCCTTGCCCAGCCCTTTGGGACCACACCAGGGAGGAAACGTTCCTTTATTCCTCCCTCGCGTTTCCAGCCCTGCCAGGACCGGATTTATTTATAAATGAGCAATGAGGCTGTGATCTCATGTCTGGGGTGAAGCAGGTCCTGACAAGGCACGCAAACCTTTCCTGCTACTGCAGGGACCAGAATAGCAACAGCCAGCTCCACTAGAGGATGGATTAGTGCAGAACAACACTTTGGGAACAGAACTCTGGGAAGAGCAGGATATTTTTGCTCTCCAAAAGGTCCTTATGGATGAAGATAAAGGGGGAGGGTGAATACGGGCAAAGTGTGCCGTGCACGGCTCTTCCAGCACTGTTGAATGCCCGTGGTGACTGTCCAGCCTCCCTCTCCCTGCATCCACACAGCCCTGCATCAATCCCAGGAGTTACACAAACTCCATTCCCTTTGCAAGCTTCCCTCCTTCCCTGAGTTTACCTCTCCATTTCCTCTGTTTCTGGTGTTGGGAGGCTCTGCTGGATCCCATGTGGGAATTGGGGATCCCTCTTCTCAGGAGCAGCAGCCATTTTCTTATCTTAAATGAATTAAAATACCGCTCCATTCTCCCTTCTAACAACCATCAGGAGGAGAGGAAACAGCCTCAGGTCGTGCCAGGGGAGGTTCAGGTTGGATATTAAGGAAGATTTCTTCACCAGAAGGATTATCAAGCCTTGGCCAGGGAAGCTGTGGAGTCACCATCCCTGGAGGCTGGTGGTGACCTGGGCAGTGCTGGGGCAATGGTTGGGCTCAACGATCCTAAAGAGTTTGCCCAGCCTAAATGATTCCATGATTCTACAAAAATGCATTTTAAATAAAGCTGGGGAGGGCTCCAAACTGAATTCCGTGTTCCAACCACCCTCCAAAACCTGAGATTCCCTGCGTGGGGGAACCACCCTGGCTGGGAAACCTCCCAAAGGGCGGGGGAGCGGCACAAGAGCCGGGCTGGGGGCTGCGGCCGGGGGTGCTGCACACGGGATCTGGGGACAGCCCAAAGGCGGCTGCTGCTGGCACAGCCCGGGGACAGCGAGCGGGTGTGTGCTGCTGGCATGACTCAGGGGACACGAGGGGACAGGGACAGGGTGTGTGCTCCTGGGGCAGCCCAGGGGACACGAGGGGACAGCGACCGGGTGTGTGCTGCTGGCATGACCCAGGGGACACGAGGGGACAGCGAGCGGGTGTGTGCTGCTGGCATGACCCAGGGGACACGAGGGGACAGCGACCGGGTGTGTGCTCCTGGAGCAGCCCAGGGGACACGAGGGGACAGGGACCGGGTGTGTGCTCCTGGAGCAGCCCAGGGGACGCGAGGGGACAGGGACAGGGTGTGTGCTCCTGGAGCAGCCCAGGGGACACGAGGGGACAGGGACCGGGTGCTCTGCTCCTGGCACAGCCCAGGGGACAGGGTCCGTGTTTACTGGCACAGCCCAGGGGACACGCAGGGGACACGCAGGGGACCGGGTGCTGCCGCGCCGGGCGAGGCTGCGCTGAGCAGGGCGGGGATCCCGGCCAGGGGGACAGGAGGGGTTGGCAGCGGGACCCCGCAGCCCCCGGAGCGCCCCTTCCCCGGGCCGGGGGCCACTAGAGGGCAATCGTGGAGTGTCCCACGCCCGGAGCGGCCCGGGAGCCAGGGATGCGCGGGGAGCTGCAAGGGCTGCTCGGGGACTGCGGGGCACCTGTCTGTCCCAAAGCTAAAAAAAGAAAAAAAAAGAAAAAAGAAAAAAAGTATTTTCTAACTCTGCTCTGTTCAAACCCTGCAGATGGATAAGGGGGATGTACCTCTAGGATTCATGCAGACACTCACACTGCTGCGGCTCAGCCCCGGCACAAAGCAGAGCGTGCAGCCCCAGCTGAGCACCGTTTTAGCCCCAGCTGGTGAAGCGAATTTGGGGCAAAACTGTTCCTAAGGCGGGCAGGTGTCAGCAGTTGGTTTCCTTGATAAAAACATCGCAGCCGCCCACTATGGTCAGACCTTCCCTCAGGTAACAGGACAAGAGGAAACATCCTC
>VWYP01005748.1:295818-316718 GCA_013400435.1 Pycnonotus jocosus | reverse complement strand
TGATGGAGTGTGGGGAAGCACCTGAGGGATGTTTGGAGGTGCTTGACAAGCCATCCTGCTTTATTCCCACTCCTGCCATTGCTGAGACCTTGTGATCAGTGTCCTTTTCCCTTCTGGAATGGACACACCATAGATGTGGTCCTTAAGACAGCTTTAGATGATAAAGCTTTTTACAGCTTTTTTCTTCCCTGTGTATACATGCACAGTTGTTCTTTTATTTGTTCTGTGAAAGCATTTTGTACCTCTGCTAAGTGTTCTTATCCCTCCCAAAGTTTTCTTGACAAACTCTCTTCTGCCTGAGCTTGTGGAAAAGAGAGGAGGAGGAAAGCAAGCAAACTCAGGATTCCTGCTGACTTGCATGGCAACAGCCATCTCCTTCCAGTTCAGAATTTATCAATTTGTGGCTGTGTGAATCAATTTATCTGCTGCATGCTGTCAACTTATTATTAAGAAAGTGAAAATGAGTGTTAGATAATCACTCAGAACAGCTTGGAGCAGCCTTGGTAGTCACAGAAATAAAATTATGGAAGAAAATTTCTCTTGATATGCCTTGAGATGCACTAATGGGCCAATTGACCACACCATGAAGTTGCTTGCAATCAGTGCCAGGATATTCTTCTCTAATTTTGAATGAAGGCTTCTGTGAATTTAAGACAATATCAAGAGAATATGCTGATTTACATGTCTGATCAACTTAGGGTTCAATGTTAGGCTACACATTTGAAGCAAAAAGTACAAACCCAAGAACCACTGTGGCGAGAAGGGGATCCAAGGCTCTCAACAACTTTTTCAATTTCAAAACTCATAAAGGAAAATAGCTCCTTACTTACCTTACACACCTTAAATAGTTATGGTCTCCATCATTGTCTACAAGGAATATTAACATAACAAAGGATGTAATATAGGCATTACAAAGACATAAACAATGGCTGAAGGAAGACCAGTAATTTTGGATATTCATATGGGAAAATGTTTTGGAGCTGCTGTTACCAGGACATTACCATTCTTGATTCAAAAATGTATTTTTAGGGGGTGCCAGAACGTTTCCCACTTATCCCAATATAGTACAATTTGCAACTGTCATTATCTCTGGAAAGAATCCTTTGAAATCTTGTGGTTTAGGAATGGAGACTTGGTAGATCCCTACAAAATCTCTTGTAGAGATACTGACTATTCACATTCAGGTGATTCAGACCTTTTGTTAATAAATGGAAGAACCTGGAAGGCAAATTAGTGAGAATGACACAGCAGAGGAAAATCAGCCTTTTGCAGCATTTAAAAAGCAACCAGAAAAAAACCCCTCAATATTTTCTACAAGGTGAAATTATGCAGTGTGTGGATTCTGTGCTTCCTTTAAAATATAATGGTAATTGTAATAAAGAATCTCTGACCATCCTGGTCTAGTGGAAAGTGTCCCTGCCCATGAAAGGCTGGTTGGAACAGGATGATCTGTGAGGTTCCTTCCAAGCCAAACCATTCTGTGATCTGTAATATTAATGGTACAGAGAAATTGTTCATTGTGTTAGTAATTCACAGAAAACCTCTAGAGAGGTATCAATGACAATAAGTATAATATCTTCAAAGATTGGGTAATGAGAAATAAGAGGACCTTGAAGTAAAACTGGAAACAGCAAAAATTTGTAATTATTTCTCAACTAGGAATATATTAGTTTTGCTTAAAAAGGATCTTATTACCAGAAGGAAACTACATATTATCCTCTTTCCCCCTACTTTTTATGTAGATAAAAAAGGATGTTTTACATTTAGTTTTAGAAATATGGAATTGTTTCATATCTTGACGCTACAGGAGCTTATTCAGCCAGTGCCAGTGATGCAGCATCATAAATGGGGACACAGAGGTGCCCTCTGGCTTTATCAATGGCTTGTACCAAATATCTTCAAGAGAACAACCCACTGAGACTGGTGCAGACATCCTGTGCTTGAATCTGCATCTTTTCTAGTCAGTTAAAAATCCTGTTCTGTAAAATGTTGTTTGTCTCTGCTAGTAGGTGGTGAGTCTATGTGGGATATTGGGTAGAGCTTATGCTGTGATAATCAGTTAAAAAAATCTGTGAACCCTTCAGACTGAAGCCAGCTTATCAGTTTGGTTAGGGGCTTCTTTACTAGCTTGAATTCCATGTGTTTTTCTCTGTTTTGTTCATGTTTGATGCTACAAAGAGCTTTAGAAAACAGCTCTGCTAACCAAAACCAAAGCGTAACATTTGAAAGAATAAAACAACTGTTAAGATTATCAAGGCTATCAGACAAACAACCTGACAGGAAATGTTTGCTGATATATAGGAAATAGCCAAAAAGAACTCCAAACTGCTGCTTAGATAAATCCAATGTCTGGGTTGTTGTTTTTTTTTTTTACTAGGAGAGGTTGAAAGTACAACAGGCATATGATTAAAAAGTGATGGACATGAAGCTCCCTAATACCTTCATGGCTGGCATGTAGCATATGAGATTAAATTTCAGTGGTGAAGAGCAGATAGAAAAATATTTAACTGTCTCTCCATGTTGATGTCTGGTTGCAGAGACTATCCTTCAACACCCTAAAAAAAAAGGAGGTTGGTTATAATATAGTGATGGCTTGGAAAACCTAATTTTTTCTGTTTCATCTGAGTGAGTCACAGTAGTTGAGACTATGCTTGGTTTGCTTTAAGTATTAAATACTTGGAAATAATTAATACTTGACAAAGCTTGTAGCTTGCATTACACTGAGCTGGTAAATTGATTTATAGTTTAGAGAATTTTGGTACAAAATTATATGAAATCAAAAGGGTTTTTTACCCCTCGATAGGGTCTTGTTTTTACTGTGCTAACTGTGCCAGACTAGCTTGGAAGTTCAATTCCTGGACTCCTTTCAGCTAATTTTTCTTTTGACAGTATCAGGACTTTATGTACATCTTTAGGAATTAATGAACGTGCTTTGGCTGTATTCAAAATGTTGTTTAGGACAGTGAATGAAAATGTGCTGAAACTGAAGTGCCCTTAAATTTTTAATTATTCCACAGTGGTTTAAATAAACCTGTATATTTAGCTTGTACTTTAACATTGTTTTGAATACAAATCCTTTCCTGAATTTTTAATTTTAAGATTTAACTTTTTACAGTGTGGTTATGTCTGAGCACCTCTTGTTTGTTTTTTGTTTGGCTGACAGCACTCTCCTAAATTAGGGAGGAACTTTTATCTCTGCTGTGCAGCTGAGAAGCAAGGGGAGAGAATTCATGCCATGCCTCAAGGTGTGCAAGAACACTGTGGCAGAGCAGGGAAGGAAGCCTGGGTCCCCCAAGTCCTTGACTAGAGCAATGTGACTAAATCTTGCAGTTGTGAACTGCCTTCTTGATTTGTTTCTTTTCATGCAGCCTTTCAGTCCCACTTGGAATGAGCAGTGAGAACTCATTTTAGGTATGGACGTTTCCTCTGGCTCTGATTAGAGCCAGAGAGAAACTGTTCAGCGAGTATGAACAATTGCAGCCAGCTCTTGTAACTACTTCTTGTCTCAATGCTGGGAAAAAAATGAGCCAGAGCTGACTAGTACTGCCTTTTATTAAGCTTTATAATCCCCATTGAACTCAATGTCTGAGTTCCCTGGGCTAGCATTTGTTATCCCAACTCTGGGCTAAACCATCCTTCTTCTCCAATTATAGGCCTCGGCATCAGTGGTTTTTATAAATCTTCTTCTTCAAAAATTTTTTTCCCCATGGATAAGGTTGGGATATTGAATGACTACCTTTCTGTAAGCTAATCTAATAATGCAATGATTTTCAGACTCTTAGGTACAAAACGAGAGAAAAGCCTCTTTAGACTTCCTGCTTAATAAGATTTACAGTGTTTTTTATTATCCACAAACTTAGTTTCACTCCAAGCTTGGAATATGTTCGCTTCACAGTCAGTCTTCTTAAATTAATGCCTGGTTCCTTTTCCAGCAGTTTTTCATCTCTTTTAATTGGCCACTCTTGTGCCATTTTGCTCCTGCACTTCAGCACCACCCAGCCACTGCAGCCAGAGCTCATCTGTGAAGCTCCATTGATCCCCACCTTCCTCTCCTTCAGCCCTTCCCATTCCATCCCACCAGCTCTGCTCTCTGCTGCCAGTACAAAACTTCCAGGGCTCATCCCAGTTTTCTTCAGGTACACAGCTATCTGAGAAAGAAATGGCTTATTTAATTCAGTTTACCTTGTTTATGTGAAAACACCTTCAAAAAGGTGAGCAAGGTCCAGCAGTGTCTCTTTCAAATAAAGCTCTGATCTTTTTGCAACTTTTAGGATGTCAAATGTTGAAATTATTGCTTTAAGAGCAAGATTAAATTCTGTAATAATCATCCTCTGTGTTCTGTGAAATTTATCTACAGAAAAAAATGTCATGTATGTAAGCCTAATTTTCAATTATATAATTAAAATGACATATACTTGTTGACACACATTTTTACTATGTAACTTCTCCTCTGCAAAAACATATTTTTTTAAAGCCAGATCCTAATTATATCAATAATGGCCAACGCACACCTACTCCACTTTTCTTCATGTAGGTGGTTGTTGGTGCTTTATAGCAGAAAGACTGTGGTCTGTTTACTTCTATTTTTTGTATTTCTTCCTTTTTAAAATAATGCTGTAGACTTTACTCCTGTTTATCTTACCTTACACTGACTTAACTGCATTGACTTCAAGAGAGTTAACCATAATCTTCATTTAAGTAGGAGGTAGATTGTGCAGACTTAGCTAATTCTCTAGGTGTCTGGGCTCAACAACACTTTATTTGCAGAATTTCTCAAAGCAATGGAAAAGAAAGACATTCCAGAGCATGCTTTTGGCTACAGAGATGCAAATCTAAAAATGTGCTGATTTCACAGTGAGCAGTCCTGGAAGAAAGGAAGGAACTTCAGTGGTGTCAAGGACACTCCACAATACCAATGGCCAAGAAACTTTTCCACCTGTGATTCCTTTCTAAATATTTTCCTAATTTTTTAAAATGTTTTCTAGTTTTATTCTCCATGTGGAGCTGGGGTAGGTTAAACAGGACCCCTGCAAGTGCAGCTGGGAAGCACCAGAGTGTCGGTAACAGGAAAGATAAACCAGAGCACTTTGTCACTAGTTTTAATACCAAACAAAAAATAAACCTGGAGGTAGTGCAATATATTTAAACAGGAGGATGTAAACATAAACTGGAGATGGGACTGCTGGGAGCTGATGGGTTGGGTTCAGAGGGCAGACACTGTGCTGGGTGTCCTTTTGCAAGGAGCTGGAAGAAGCCTCACCTGGATTGGCACTGGTCCTCATAGGGGACCTTAACTGTCCCAAAAACTGCTGGAGGGACATCAGAGCAGGACAAAAGTGATTCAGGAGGCTCCTGGAGTACATTGATGGCAGCTTCCAGGCGCAGATGATTGTGGGTGGGCACAATCTGCCTGGGTCTGACTCTTTAAACAAAGAAGAACTGGTCAGGGCTGTGAAAGTCAAGGGAAGCCTTGGCTGCAGTGACCATGGGATGGTGGAGTTCAGGATCCTGAGGAGATGAGGAAAATGGTGGTTTCACTGCCCTGGATTTCTGGGGAGCAGTTTTTGATACAGTTTCCCATAACATCCACACAGACAAACTGAAGTACAAAACTGGGCCGTGAGGTGGACTGGGATGTAGGGTCTGGCAGTCTCCAGTTCATACAACAAAGCTTCAGAAAGCCTAATGGTCCTGTCTTTCCCATGTGTGTTCTTGGGTACTGCTCCCTGTCCAAGAAGAAATTTGGAGAAAGTTTTCTATGTTAACTAATTCACCCCTGCCCACTGCTGAGTTGCTCCCAGAAATTCTTCAGAGTTGCACAGGGAACTGTAACTTCACACAACATGATTTTATGTGGAAAAGGAAAATGAAGGAAACAGCTGTTAGTGAAATCTCTTGGTCCACAGACCAGCCTGCACCGAGACCCGCTGGGTGTAGTTTTTTAAAATGACATAAAACAATATAGGAAGCACGACACAGAAATGGAATAAGAGGTTGCACCTTAAGTTCCACTTAGCAGGGGCAGCAGCAATGCCTCCAGGCCCATGTTCTGCTCACAGGAGCTGCAGAGCTGCTTTGGGCTTCTGCCTTTTGCATGGTGCAAACATTAACATGCTGCTTTTGACTTCTGAGGGATGACATTCCCATTCCTGCTTCCACATCCCCTCTCTATTCAGGCTGCTCTGCCTGGCTTCCTTTAGGTCCCATTTGTTTTCTGATGCTGCCTTCTTTCTTAGTCGGTAATGAATATTTTTGCACTCTTTTTGTTGTGAGGATGTCTGGATGAGGCCCTTGCCATTCCATTCTTACACTGCCATACAGGCAAACCATCCATCATTCCCTGTTTCCAGGGTTTGTCTCTGCTCCACAGGCATTGTTGAATTGAGATAGCTTTCTGGGAAAGCCAGGCTGCCAAATGAGTAAATATGTGAGAGGGTGAACAGGCAATCAGTTTTATGAAAAGCTCTGCATCTGAGAAGATGGAAAAACTCCTAGTCCTTGCAGACCTCTGAATGGATCTTTCCTTTTCCTCCCTTTTGCATTTAATACAAGCTAATATGAACTTGATATCTCTTTAGAAAGCATTGTATTTAAGAAGATCTTTGGAAATTGTCTCCTTTTCTGTAGAGAGCTCTTTGTTAATAGCTATTTTGACCCAATAAAGTTAGATCCCTGTCAGACACTCCCTGCTTTTCCAAAAACAACTCAGATATCATCTGTTTTATATCTATGATATCTAGAAAAGCTATAATTTGTATTTGTGTTTTAGGTTTACTGCTTTGTCTCTGTCTGCTCTGTCTCCTTGGACATCTTCATGAGTAGGTGTTGCCCCAGGCTCCTGCCCTCCCCCATTGCTCACCTCCAGAAGGTGGCTGAGGAGCAGGAACATTTGCAAAACCATGAGGGATTGAATCTCTGTCTCAGGGGAGGGGCTCGTTCCCCATATTCCCTGATTTAAGAAACCACCCTGCTCTTGTGTCCCTTCAGTAATTGCTCGAGCTGGAGTTAATTGCATTCAGCCTTCACATCCTTCACTCCTGATCCTCCCACCCAGCCTTCCCAGCTTTGCCCTTCACAGCTGCTGAGTGCAATTTTTTGGCAGATTCTCTCCCCAGTTTTGACAAGAGACTTCCTTGCATCCCATTCTAAGCCCCAGCTTATTGCTATCTTTCCCTTCTTTCCCACTGACCGCCGCAAATGGATCTCCTTTACTCTGTGGGGTTTATAAACATCTTCAGTGAGAAGGTGCCATTCAGTATGACCTCCTCCTTGTTCTGGAGTTTATCTGGCCCTCCTCGCAAATACATTGTGCTCAGAAGCTCAGGTTTGGTTGTAGAAAGGCTCTGGTCTTCATAAGAAGAGGTCAGGATAGGAGTAATCCTCCTATTCCCTGCCTAATTTCAATTTCTGCTCCAGCTTTCAGCCCTTACTTTTAGTAAGAGGTTTCCCCACTAGAGAGTACTTTATTGCTCTTCATTTTCTCTCCATAGAGATACTCACTAATCAAGTAATTTGTACAATCTTTCTGATAAACTAAACAGATTAGGCTTTAAAAGTCTGTTACTGAAAATGGACCAACCTTCAAGCGTTTCTCCCCCTCTTTTCTGCCTCCCTACTGCCCTGCATTCTGTTCCGACATCAGAACAGCATTGTGGTTATAGGTTTAATATTACCCATGGCAAATGCACAAGTAAATTATTTATTTCTGCTTATTGCCTGTTTATGTATTTCACAATTTTTTTTAATGCAGTGTGGCATTAGAAGGAAAAGTTATCTATTTGATAAAAAGATAAAATGGTTTGGATTGGATGGGACTTTAAAGATAAGCTCATTCCACCTCTCTGCCATGGCAGGGACACCTTCCACTATCCCAGGTTGTTCCAAGCTCCGTCCAACCCGGCCTTGAGCACTTCCAGGGATGGGGCAATATACACCATGCTTTAGTGTAAAGGATTACTATACCTAATACTGACAAAAAACTCTATGAATTCTTCTCTTTTGGGGAGGCAGATTAGGAAAGCTCCATGATTTTGGTGAATTTAACCCCCTGATCTTCTGTTGCTGAAATATTTTATTTTGCATAGTTAAAATACATTCTTATCCATATAAAAAATCAAGGGTTCACTTCAATGTGGAAACATCAGCTCTTCAAAAGCTAGCTCATGTGGAGAGGATCAGTTGGGAACTTTTCATTAGAAAAAATTAAAAGCAAATCTTGTCCCTTCTTGACTGTGTCACACACTGGCACAGAGTCACCTCCTGAATGAGTAGCCTGTTCCATGTGTTTGGTCTCCTGAGGCAACAGCATTGCATAAAAGGGTTTCAGTGGTGAAATGCTTTTTAACACGATGCTGGTGATGATTTGAAAGCAATCAACCTGCAAAGTATTTCTTAAAAAAGAATCTTAGAGTGAAAATCAAGTTATTTCAGTTCTGTATTCTACTATTACAACAACAAAAAAATCTAATTAAAATGGGAACAGAGGAAGTAATGGGCAATGGCTTGGCACTGGTCTGTTAAAAGTATTGAGGGTGTAGTGCTGAATGCTCTTCCCAAGGAATTCCAGAAGGAAATCAAACAAAAGGCTTGGAGAGAAGCAGTGTTTTGCAGTCTTGAAGAGGGGATATCGTCACCTGGGTCACTCAGTGCTTCCTGGGACACCTCCAGGATTTGTGTTATCCACAAGATGCGCTTAAACAGACTTTTGATTCCAGTACATGTAAGTAGAATGGGGGACATTTTTATATAATAATCCAGGTTCTGTGCTGTGTTTGCCTCTTGATCAGATTGATCACATTTGTATCAGATTGATCCTGATAAATATAGGGCTAAGTCCCTTAAATGAGAACCTGTGCAAAACCTGGAATAATCTTATATAGAAACTTGGAACAATCCCTGCAATATACTGAAAAACGTGTGTAGAGCCTGACCACAGCTCTCTGCCAGAGAGAAAATGAGTCTTTCACACACTTGTGGCTGGTATTTGGGGAAGGTAAAGGTTCACAGTTCTAGCAAGGATGACAGAATGGAGGCTTGACTTGTGGACTTGTGTGTGAAACCACAAAGTTCAGTATTTCAGTGGCTCCTCTCAGATCTGCACAACTTTTTACAGCATCATTTAATCATTAATTACAGCAGCAGTGTCTTTTGAACCTGCCTTGCCTTTTATATTTGTTTTTTGAATTAATGTGACTTCTCATAAAGAAGTAATTTTTGGTAATCCAGATAGATGGTGGGTCTCAATATCAATACTGTCCCAAGTAGTGACTGAGATTTTGAGAAGGTGATTTTCCTTCTTGGCACATCAAAATAGCTCAAAACTTTTCTTGTATTAAATTGAATTGTTGGAATAATCAATTAGTCTGTTGATCCAAAATCATAAGCCAATTTAGGAGTGAGAATAGGCTTGGGCGTTACTTCACAGAAAAAGAAAAATGCTGTGCGAAATTCAGAATTAACTATTTCCTACGTAGGACCTCACTGGGACTGATTTAAACTTTCCTAGGTGGAACTAAATACATATCAGAGTAGAAACAGGGAGTCAGACATGCTCTCCCACTTTCCTCTTAGTTTCCTAACTTCTCATTTACCAGGAGGAGAGGAAAAGTAGATTACTTGCTCTATAAATTCTCTGTCAAAATTTCTGTGAATTAGGGCTAAAAGTGAAAAATGACTCTTTCTCCAGCTTTCCCCTCTCCTGTCTCATACATATACATTCACACTCAGAAATAGCATGCTCTTCATGCAAAGGTTCCTCTCTTTTCAAATAAACCAATACATTTTTTTAACATGTCATACGCCGTGGATAACTTGATTACCTCATGCTCCTAAATTTAGCTGTTAATTATTTATTTGGAAGTGTTGGATGGGCTGCCACAATTAGCCTTGACATATTAAATAAATAGTTTTTTACGGTAATTGGGGGTTGATGCCATGCTGCTTAGAATAGGCTCCAGTATTTCTTTCCTGTCTTGGAGCTAACTGCAATTTTTAATTTTGTGAAACACTTTAGGAGACCATAAGAAAAAATAATCACATTACAAGTGATAAGTGTTGAGTAAATTTCTTTTACAAAAACCACACCAGTCATAAATTTAGCCTTTAATTGATGGCATTACGAAGGGCTGAGATAGAAAACAAACAGTGGGAAACCCAATAATCTTTAATGTCAGGAGTCTGCATGGCCTGCTTGCCAGGCTGTGCACGGGCTCTTGAAGAGGTAGAAGCTTCCAGTGGCAAGACAAAATAACCTTCCAATACTCTGTGCCAGTGGTGTAAAGTTGTCCTGCTGAGGAAACAAGAAATATGCAATGCCCTTTCAGTTCTAATTTACTTTTATCATCTTGGCCAAAAGGTTTTCCTGTACTGCTGCTCCCAAAGCAGCAGGGCAGGGCATTGGTTCTGCTGGTTTTCTTCCTGCCAGGCTGCACTCTTTCCATGGACAGGCTGGCCTCTCTGTTTTATCCTGTCTGTTGTTTGCATCCAGCTCTAGGAAGGCAACTGAGCTTTCTCAAATTCCAGTCGAGTACGTGGAGAAAAAGCCCCACATGTGGCTGCTATGGGCTGTGCAGGGAAAAAGATCAGGCTCTGCAAAATCTTCTGGCTGACTGGAAGATGTCCAAGCTGAAAGATTCCTTCTCAGCTCGCTCTGGGTGTCCTATCAGAACAAGGGAGTGG
This sequence comes from Pycnonotus jocosus, assembly GCA_013400435.1. Taxonomy (NCBI): domain Eukaryota; kingdom Metazoa; phylum Chordata; class Aves; order Passeriformes; family Pycnonotidae; genus Pycnonotus; species Pycnonotus jocosus. Next base: position 306,041 of record VWYP01005748.1, on the reverse strand, counting down.
CAGGATTGGGGTTTATATAGCAAATCTACCTATCCAGGAGCTCATTTGGAATTCCTTATGCTGTGCTGTATTCCATTACTGTGCAGAGAGTCTCTACCTGTCTCAGTAGGACACGAAAAGACGAGGCAGGGCAAGGCTCAAGGTCAGCAGGAATTCTCTTTTCTTCTGTTTTTATTTCAGAATCTGACTCCATTATATACAACTGTACAGGGTGGCCAGACATTGGTCCAAGGTGTCACCACCCCATCAATCTTGTTGGTGAACATCACCATCACTCAAGGAGCTCCTCCTGGAGGAGAAGAATGTAAACATCTCATTGTTTACAGGAGAGAGTGTGAGAACTCTGCTCCAAGTTCTATAAACATCAGAAGGCAAAGTAAAACATCAGAAGACAAAGTAAAATATATGAAACCCAGGGTGATATCTACCCTGAAGGAAGCACAAGGAGCTTTACTGTAATTCAGGCTTTTGTACCTCCAGTAGAGTAAGACATTTTTTGATATATTTATGTTGACACGTTTCTCAGGGAACTTCAGCCCTCCCATTCTTCCCATTTTCCCTGGATTACATCAACTTCAGAAACTCCTTCCTTTAACTTTAGGTGTGAATCTGTAACATGGTAATTGTCCATCATGGTGGACCCTTTCAGTAACATGTTTGTGCCCAGATAATCCAGAATCCAGAATCCATATGGTTCTAGATTACTCACCATTTTGAAGAACAGTTTTGTCTTTGGATGTTCTCTAAGCTCTCCATCTCTAGAGGGCTTCTGGTTTTTCTGTGTTGATATTTCTTGGACAATTGGCCTCAAGCATCTGAACAATGCTGAGATCTAGTAAAAAGTCCCAGAACAATCCTTTTTATGCTGAAAATCTGTAAGCTGTAGAGAGCTGATGAGATTTCTGCTCTTTTCTGCTTGTAGGAAGATTCCTTTCAAAGGCAGCCTTGAGGGAAATGGTGCTCTCTGCTCCCCAGTGCGGGAGATTTGATGAGTGCACATTTCCAAATGATGGACTTTGTGCAAGGAGATCTGTGTTTCAGCCCGCTCAGACCTGCTCATTATCATCTCTCAGTAGCTGACATTAAAGAAGCATTTTTAGCCCTGTCTTCCTCTCCTTACTAATCAGAATTCTGTTTCATTGCACAAAATCTGTAGTAATTTCTCTGTACAGATAAAGCCTCTGACCTTGCTGTCTTTAAACCCAGTATAACTGTATTCTGAGGGGCTGAGAGACAGACTTTTTTCCTGATACCTCTACAGTTCCTCTGCAATGCTGTCTATTAAACTTCTTGTCTTCATTAGGACCTTCCTCAAGAAACAGTACCCACAAACACATTTTATAAAGAGCAACTAGATTTTGGGGTGGTGTTTTGTGGATGGGTGAGGGGAACTGCATGGTAGAATATATAATATAAAACTGAGGAACTACATAAATTCTTATTGAAGGACAAATTAACTTGCTGGATGTCCAGAAGGCTTACAGTTTTCTATTTTTTTTTTTTTTTATTGTCCTGAAGAGGTAAGAAGTTTTGAAGGAGAAGATATAGAAATGTGAGTAATGGGGGGGAATTGTGATAGACTTTGTTTCTTTTTCTACCCTTTTGCAGGCATAGTGTCTGATCTGCAAGGATTCCTCCTCCTGTAAATCCCTGCTGCAGCAGTGGTTTGTGACAGCATTTCTGTTGCTTAGTCAGTGGAGGAAACAAGAAGAATCTTTTTTTTCTCTTTAGAAAAATGGATTTTTTTTCTCTTTAGAACTTCCCACTCAATTATTTTGACTTCTTATATTAAGTTGTTTCTCGTTCTCTGCTCCCTTCACATACTAAACTGCCCTTTTCAAGGGGATGAACTTCTTTTGAGAGAAACTTGTGAACTGACTGACAGACTGTTGTCTAACACTGAAGAAGATAAGGCTTTTTAGCCTTTATCTTTCCTTTAGGCATCTGTATAAATTCAGACAGTGGTGTTTGATGTCATGATTGGTTGAATTTTAATAGAAGTTTGAATTGAATTTTAATAAGAGTTCTGTAGTGACAAATAAAGACAATTACATAGTTCAGGAAGCTGAAGTCATCTCTCCATTCACCCAGGGGATGAACTAACTTCTGCCCGGTGCTCTGGGAATTTGTTCCCTTCCTAAATGAATCAGTTATGTACTTATTTGTTTCTTTCTTGGAATGCTCTCCTATATCTATCTGAACTTTGTTAAAACTCATAGTGGAAAAGTGTCTACCAAACATTACTTGTGTGTAGTCCCATGCTAGCAGTAATTATGGGTTATAGTGCAATAATTATATAGTGCAAGTCTCACAGAACATATTTTGGTGTTTGAGTTTTTCTTTGGTGTTGCTGTTATTGTACAGCTCCCAAACTTACTGCAGTAGTCATGGCATGCAGAGAAGATACAGTGAATTTATCGTCTAAACACCAAAAAAGAGACTCCAGCTGTTGACAGTAAAGAGAAGAGGGAGATGACAAAGATGAACATAATCTGCTCTTTCTTCTGAGTACACACGGCCTGGCACGGGCACTTGGGTGAGACATCCATGAAACTACTGCTGTGAACAGGGACAGCTGTCACAGCAAAGGTTTGCAAGACTGTTTGGTTTAAATGCAAGGAGGAACTGGAATATGAATGGATTTCGAGAAAAGATGATACAATCTGTCTCCAGTGTCTCACATCTATTATCTTTCCACTTTTCTGTAAACACTTGAGAATGGATTTTCCAGTGGGTAAATTAAAACCCTGCTGTGACATCTCGTGCTCCTGACAAACTCCTGTCTCCCTGTGTGATGATTTGGTGCTGTCACTGAGGGGATAATTTCTGTTTGTGTGGACTTTATGGCATAAACACAGGCTTCTTTGATGTTGGTCTGCTTTTGCTGGAATGTGACTGTATTGGTTGGCTTTAAGAGCATGTCTGAGAGGAAAGTAATCAAAAACTGATAGCAGCAAAAATTAATGAAGTTAGAAGAAAATGCTGTGCCTGTGACTACCCGAAGGGAAAGACACAAACTGAAATGCAGCATGTTAATGAGCACTGCAGCAATCTTCCTTATTCATTTTTGAGCTGGGCTCGGCAAACTTTTGTGCATTCTGGCATTCTGGACATAACTCCAGTAATTTAAATGAGTTTTTTGGGTATCTCCAGGTAGAAAGATTATAAAACTTTTTTTTTTTTCTTTTTTTTTTAAATAGTGGGTACCACACTGGGATAAGGAAGGCAATTTTTTTTTACTGTAAATGATGGGAGCTTATTTTGCATGTACAGCTAGATTCTCCAGTGTGTTGCATTTCCCTTGACAAACCAAATATTAATCTGTAAGTCACAAATTATAAAAACAAGTGAGAATTTTTCTTTCTTCAGTATTTCCATAATATTAGGACTCCTTTTTTTGGTGGAGGATTGGTCCTTTGGGGAGAGGAGAGGTTGTTAATACGTTGGTGAGGGCTTTCTAAAATCTCTGGTTTCGCTTTCCTGGCCTTCTGTCCTGGTGAGATGTGTTGGTGTGGCAGTCAGTGTTGGCTGGGGAGGATTGCCAAAGTAAAGCTGACACTAAGCAATGGGGTAGGGTCTGCTTGTGCTTCCACCATCTGTACAACAAACAGAAATGATAAGCAACTGCACCCCAAAAAAATATCCCTTTGATTGCTCAATAGCATTAGCCAATTTTTTTTTAGAATGGCTTTGCACATACTGAAATACATCTTGTGTGATGAAAGCCTGATCTGCTGTAGGAACACATTGTTTTCCAGAGACTCAGTCTCATGGATCACTTTTATGGCTTTCCATTTCTGTCCTCCCTCCGTAGTCTAAACAATGAGTCGTTGTAGCCACAGGCAGTTTGTGCTGCTTCCTCAGGGCCCCCAGTCTGGGCATTGCTTTTTACGGGGTTTTATGCTGCACTGAAAACGAAGATGAAATAAACTGTCCAGATGGGACTTTAAAGATATGGACTGTGGAGATGTTCCATCTACACATGCCGTGAGTGGTTTCTGATAGCCTTGCAGCGTTGTAAGGGAGTAACACTTTTTTTGTGCTTCCTTTAAGAGAATCACAGAATGGTTCAGGCTGGAAGGGACATAAAAGCTCATCTCATTCTATTCTCCTGCCAGGGGCAGGGACACCTTCCACTAGACCAGGTTGTTCAAAGCCCCATCCAACCTGGCCCTTGAACATCTGCTGAGGTGCTGCTGGAATGGAGGGGTGTGTGTGAAATAGTTTTTATGATACTTCACACAGAACTGTGTGGAAACGTCTCAAACATTGGAGTTGTTTTGCAGTGATTGTATTTTTGGTTATTTAAAGGTCCAGATCATTGTATTGTCGCTACAAAATCTCCAAATGCCCAACTCTGCTCTGACAATCTCTGCACATCTAAGCTTTAAATGGAGTCTTCAAATGTCTTAAAAAATGCTTTCTGACTTACAAAAATTTAAAATCTCACGATTGTCATAGAGTTGTATTCTATATTTCTCAGTAGTCAGGTTTCAAAAAGCAAGGAAGCCGTAGTGCACTCCAAGAGGACTCTGGTTTGGGTTTTGGGGAACCAGGATTCTGGAGCAGAGCACCTGTGTCCATCAGCCATGACATAATTCAAGATATAATCCAAACTCTAGGTCCAGCGATAAGATAATTCACTTTTTGAGTGCAGGATGACCTTCCCATCAAAATAGAATACAGCAGTAAAATCTAGTAAAAGAGCACATCTGTCCCAGAGAGCAAACCTGAGCCTTATGTTTTGCTAGAAACCTAAATTCTCTAACTCTTCAAAAGCCATTTAATTTACATTAGATAATTTCTTAGTCCAAGCAAATGTCTCTTTGTACCAGTAGTATATTCTCCTAAGTGCTAAAAGTTTTGCTTTTACTTGCCAGCACATCAGTACAAGGATAATAGCAAAAAATGTCTATTTAATTAATTGTGTGTCAGAGCATATGTTGAAAACCCTAAAATAAATCTGTAGTCTAAGTTCAGACTATTGAAAGTTGTAATTTATACTATTGAAACTATAAAATCATGTAGGTGGAAAGAGCTGTAATTTGAAAGCCGAAGATATTTTTATTTTCAAAAGGATATATAGGTTCAGTGACAATGCTAGCATAAAGATGTTAAAATATATAGAATGGGTATTTTGCTCAAGGAAGCAATGCATCTCATGGGTTTTAATGTCTTTTGATGAACTATCCTCAGTATTTATAAATACTTGAGCAGAAACTCATAAATAACATAATAATAATTGAATAATGGAGTAAATTACTTTTTCAGTAATTATCACTGCATCTCTGTTCAATTACTTGATGAGCTGTCCTGAGCAGTTCCTGTCAGAAGCTGCATTCCTCTACCTCTTATTCCAGTGCTGATTTAGAGGAGAGTGAAATAATCTTTTACAAGTTTATTTTACAGTCTGGTCAAAAGGTTGAGAGCTAAAGCTTAAATTGATAATGTCCAAGTGAATGAAGGCATTAGGTGGAATATAAAGCTTTACTTGATAGACATATCTAAAAAAGGGAAATGAAGCATTGTTTTAAGCCCAAAAGCTTTCCAGTAAGATCTAGGGGAGTCAAGGCTGATCACTGAATGATCAGCAGGTGTGTAGCAGCATCAGCAAGAGGAGAGTGTGCTTGTTCTGGCAGCACTGCCTCACCTCAGCCACCTCTTGGGCACTTTCCAGAGAAACACAGGTTTGTATCAGCAAATTGGCTGGGAACTGCCTGGGGCACCTCCCTGGGTTTAGGCTGAGCTGTGCCTTGAATCAGAGAGAGGGGCCACATTTCCAGAAATGTCATGCTGGAGGGGGATTGCAGAGGTCTTGGGCTTCATGGGTTTGCTTCATGAGCTTGGTGTCCCCAGACTACCAAGTGGAGAAATTGGAGAAATTTACTGTCCTGCTGTTTCTAAGTATCCATTTTATGAGTGCAGAGGGTGGTAAATTCTCCCTCTTTGCTTTTCTGCTTCTCTTCCCTGGCTGTCCCAATGATTTGTGGGAATGAATTATTTTTAAAGTTATCTTTTTAAAAAAAAAGTAATTTTTAACTTGACAGCCTTCCTGTCAAGCCCACTTGAGCGGAAGGGACCACACAAGGCAGTTGCTGCTGCTGAACAGATCAGAAAACATGAAAGTGGAGAGTTAGAAATCTTTTCTGTTAAAGACTTTGGGAGTTTGCATTGTTGTTTCTCCCAACATTTTATTTTTTAAAATAAACTTTCTGACTCAAGCAGCATTCTAATGTCACAGCCTGATTTCTGTCCCCTTAAAATGCCCTTAAAATAGAAACCAGTGTTCTGCTTGCCTGTTAAGCTTAGCTAGGGTTTTCTTCCAAAGAAAAGATACATATGAAATGCAGTCTATCTGAATACAGGTAATTTGGTGTCTTTTGCAGAAAATGTAGCACAAAATTTTTAGACAAAAGAGACTTTCAAGTTTTCTGTGTCCCACGGAAGGGGAGGAGCTGGGGGAACCATTGTTAGGTGACAAAAGCTTAACCAAATTCTCACTGCAGGAAAAATGAGGCTAAGAAAGAAATTATCTTCTGAAAGTTTTTAGAAAAAGTTGTTTTTCTGTTCATTATAGGTGAATGGGATCATTGTGTTATTTCATGGTGATACTGAAAGATGTTCCCAACCGAACATCTCATTTAATGCTTGATCAGGGAGCCTCTCCTCCTGCATTCTGGAATCCCTAATTAAATGTCAGACTGTGTTCAAAGACTTTAGGGGATTGGCTACTGTTGGTTTATTTTAAAATCGTGGGTTTAGTTGCATTAATAATGATATTCTCATTGACAGTATGTACAGCAGTCAATAAAACCCTCACCTGTTTAGTTTTCTTTTACTGTATAGGAACCACTTTCCCTACACACTGATAAAAAACACTCTATAAATATCTCTGGCCTTTGGAAATAAGAGACCCTTTTTTGCACTTTATATATCCTCAAAGTATTTACTGAAGCAGAAGTGCCTCCATTTCAGAGTGTTTTGCTCGTTGCACGTTTCCCTCCCCATTTAACAAGATATTAAAAAGATATCCTTCAGGGCAGGCAGTGAAATGTAACGGCAGAAAGGTCACCCAAAGAGCATGAAGATGGCCTTTGAAGAGCTATTTCTGCAGGAAATAGGGAAGAGAAAAAATTGCTTTCTAAAGTTTCGTTTCAGGAATAACAAGTTTTCTTCTCTTCNGAAGAGCTATTTCTGCAGGAAATAGGGAAGAGAAAAAATTGCTTTCTAAAGTTTCGTTTCAGGAATAACAAGTTTTCTTCTCTTCCCCCTTTCTTTTGAACTCAGCATTGCCAGTTTTCCCCCTGCATGACTGGCAACTTCCCTGTTTTAAATTTTTAGGATACTTTTCGTAATATTCTGGATATGTTTTAGGGCGTCCAGACTGCTACAGATTAAAGTTGTACCTAGAGCATCTAATTTTGGGTTGTGCTTCAAAGGCCTGTTTTAGCTTGTGGAAAAATTATTAGGCCTCTGTTTTCTTAAAATGTCGTTACTTTTTATAGCTTGGGTATAAACTTTCCTGCCTGATCATATTAGTAAGAGGATGAGTCTTTCTAACTCTGAAACAAAGGAGTGCTGACAAGGTCTGCATGTGTAACTAGGGTCAGCTGGATTTTTAAGATTGATGGTGGCTGGTTTGTCTTCAAAGATCCTTTCTCCTGAGTAATGAATATTTGTTCCATGGTGTTGTCAGTCCTTCAGTTTAAATGGAAGTCATCACACTTCTTTGTGTACGAGTACAGGAGAGAAAATAGTGCACAGGAGAAGGAACTACATCATGCTTTTGCCCTTTTTTAATTGCTTCAGTTCACCCAAGCAATTTAAAGGCCTCATTGGTGCTACAGCATCATTTGTTGAGAGCTGCATGTCTAGCTCTAGTCTCAAAGTTTTGGAGGAGGTAATTGAAAATGTCCATGTTATTTTTCTTCCTAAATTTCTAGTTCACGTAGATATTAAGACAATGGGTTATCAGAAATATCTTTCCACAGATTAAAAAACAAACAAACAAACAATGAAACAAAACAAAGAGTTTCTCTTGTTTGAATTTAAGTTAGATATTAGAAAAAGATTCTTGTTTTTTCACTCAGAGGGTGGGTGGGCACTGGAAAAGCCTCCCCAGGGCAGTGGTCACAGCACTAAACCTGACAGAGCTCAAGGACGGTTTGGACAACGCTCTCAGGCACATGGTGGGATTGTTGGGGTGCCCTGTGCAGAGTCACTTCAAACTCAGAATATGCCGGGATTCTGTAAAGTTTTGCACTCCTGGATACCTTAATAAAATGACAAAGCATGAGGAAAAGAGAGGAATGCAATACCCCAACTAATTAATCACTTAACAAAGTAAATCAATAACAGAACCAAAGCTGTTTTGATGCTCCAAACAGATTAGTCAATAGAGTAATGACATTTCTCTGACTCATGAGTTAAAATTAGTAAAGGAGTTCTGATAGATTAACCAGAAACTTTCCATTTCATTTTTATACTTTCCTTTTTCTTTCAATTTTCTGCTACCTGGATAGAAATACCTTTCCTTGGGGTGCTCTGTTGTTACAAAGAAGCTGTGTTTGTTTCCTTCCTACTGTTTCCAGACTGCCTCTTTAGAAGTTATTTACTAGAGATCCCATGTGGAAGGCCTGTATATACTGTGTTTTATAGAATACAGCAATTCCAGTTGCTAAATTTGGATCGAAACCTATAAATATTCAGGTATGCCTCTTTGCTAAGGACGTATCTTCCATAAAAATGAAACATGATCCTGATCCCAGCATGAAAAGTTTTGCAAAGAAATGGCCAGCTCTTAATTTGGCTGCTGCTTCCTTAATTTCAAGTTTTGGGGATGGATGCTGCAAGGCACTAAAACTGTATGTGTTTGCTTTGTTGGGTTTTCATTTTATTTATTTATTTTTAAAAATTTCCCTCTAAGAGTTTGTATTTCATACATCATCTTAATGCCCTGGAAACTTCTTAAAAGCTCAGGACAAAATAAGTGTTATGCCGGTATATGAGTGACTTTATAATGAATAAAAAGAAAAAGTAATTTTACTTTTGCTACCCAATTGCTGTTTCAATCAGTAGTCATAAGAGAAGGGGCACAGATACTCAAAGTGCTGCTTTTCCTTTTTTACTTTCCTGACACCAGAGCTCAGTCCTTCCCCATGCTCTCTCAGAAACTATTTCTATAATGATTTTACATTCCTCTTGAATATTTTAATGGAATTAATCTAACTCCATATAGTCTAAATTCAGGAATTTTAAAAATAATTTTGCTAGGTGTAAATTCTCTATTAAACCTTTGCTGAGGTCATTAAAACACAAGTGTTATTGAAGCAAAATACTAAAATAGGATACTATCCCAGAACAGTTTTTCTTTTCACGCTCCATTGCTCTTAGAGTAAATCTGTCCCTTTTGTCAAAAGGTTGTTGACTTAGCAAAATGTGCAACACTTAATTACTTACAATTAAAAGTACAAGATAGGAAGTTTTCAGCACAGTTAGAGCTGTTGTTCCCCAGCGCAGCCTATTGTGAAATTATTCTCTGGACTAACCAGATAAAACCACTGTGCAGGTTTGTGTCTTTGTGCTGTTCTTCAGAAAGCCTGTTGTTAACTGTGAGTTCTGGAATCTGACACCATGACCTAGAAAACAGCCTGCTCTTTGATCTCTAATTTTTCATCTTGAAAAGCAGGAGTGATTTTCTGACACTGTTTGGCTGCTGAAGTTGTGCTGCTGCACGATGAGCTCCCCGTGTGCAGCAGGGTGCATAGCAGGGGTGCTGGTTTTCAAAATGATCTAAGTATGACACAATGAAATAGAGACACACCTGCTGTTGTGAAGAACATAATAATTGTCTCTGTGCTTGCTGTTGCCCTCTGGATTTTATTCCTTCATTCCCTCAGAGGGAAAACTGGGAACTGAGTCGGCAACAGATCAGCTGCTTTTGGTCAGATGGAGATCCCCTGGTGGCGTGGAAGCTGAAGATGCTTTTCTCTTAACACCTGAAAAACAGGAGGTCACCTCATCTCTAATGAGCAGTAGGCTTTTGCTTCCTTTCTGTCTCTTCATATCTGGAGTCCTTAAAGATGTGGATAAGTTGTGCCAAGTCTAGGTTGTGCCCTTCTCTCTTCTTGAAAAGCAGAGGTGGAATCCTGACTCCCTTGCCTGCCTTTTCCTGCAGTAGCCATCATAAAAAAAATTAAAAAAAAACTAAAAAAAAAAAAAAC
>VWYP01005748.1:280267-295812 GCA_013400435.1 Pycnonotus jocosus | reverse complement strand
AAAAAAAAAAAAAAGAAGAAGTGCAAGAATGGAGATCTAGGTATTGAGCACCATATAAAATTTTTGTTTGGAAGGGCCTTCTGGAAGTCAAGTGCTCAAAGGAGCTCTAAACTCCAAGGTTAGGTCATATTGCTTGGATAGCACCAGCACATTTAGGAAATCTCCATGGACAAGGAGATTTCTGCTGGTATGCATATTTTTTTTCCATACCTCTGATCAAGGTTTTCTTCATTAAAGCTTCTAACCATTGCCCCTTTCCTTCTCTGCACCTCTGAGTAAATCTTACCCTTCCTTCTGTGTAAACTCCCCTTATTGTCAGGACCCTGACAGTGAGAAGCCCCTGAGCTGCCTCTCCCAGTTTTTTAAGTTTTTCCACATCCATTGTGTGTTCCAGCCCCCGGCCATGTGAGTTCATTCCACTTTGTCAACATCTCTCTTTTACCAGGGGGATTCCAAAACTGGATGTTGTATCCCAGGTGAAGCAGCTGAGTAGAGGATTTGCAGACTGGGCTCTCAGGGCACCAATCCAATGTGTTTTTAGCTGCCTGGACACCTGTCCTGAGATTGTTCCTTCCTAAATGCAGGACTGGCCTTGTGCAGTTTCTGGCAGCCCATTCTTCCAGCTTCTGGATGTGCCTGTGAACAATAGAATCCTCCAGCACCTTGACAGCTCTTCCTCCCCAGTTTCCTCCCCAGTTTGGGGTCATCTGCACACTTGCTGAGAGCTCATTGCATCTGATCAGCCAAGTGTAGATGGGAAATGGTATCAGCTGTGGTACTGATCCCTGAGAAACATCCCTTGGATCCCTTGGAAAAGTTCATGCTCAGAAGCGCCACTCTGGTTACGCTCAGGTTCTTTCTATGCAAGGAAAAGGAAAATAGCTGGAGGAAACAGAGTCTTTTTTACTTGAAATGAGAAAGTCCAGTTCTTAATGTCAGATAGGGGCTTTTTGAATGAGAATTTTCTTTGCTGAGTGTTATGGCAATAGTATTATGTAGTAGAGTGGAATTATTACGTATAAAAGCAGAAAAGGATTGTCTTATAAAATTTTGTATGCAGTGTGTCAATTTTGTTCTAATTGGTTTACTATTACTATTGCTTCTCATCTATTTCAGCTCAGCTGCAAAATGTCGAAAGTAGTGCTGCAGTTGTTCTTGACAAAATGCCCTTTTGAAAACCAGCTTAAAGCTTCACAGAACCACTGGTATGGAACTGCCAGGACTGGTCCTGGTGTGCATTATATTGATGTGTCCTTATGCTTGTGGAAGATGAGCACACTGAGCCTTGGATGAGTTTGATTGACAGAAGGTTGCGTGTGCTTGGTTGAAGGACTTGGGGAGAAAGGAGGAGGAGGTTTTCAGCATGTGGCTGTGGAGAGAACTTCCTCATCACAGCCTCAGTCCCCTGTGATTCTTTTCACTTAGATCAATTTAATAACCTGACAGATACAAATTTCTTTACTGTCAGTGTGGCACAGCCAATATGAGAGTGAAGGATCAAGCAGAGCTTGGTTGTGTCTCTGGACTCCTCGGTGCAGGGATGAGGATGGAATACTGGTGGGAAAAGGTCACTGGCTGATCTTTCAGTGCATCAGGCTGGGCTTGCAGGCTGAACAACATGAAATATCTTGTTTTGATTTGTAAACCAAGCAAGCAGAGAATGAGACCCGTTGGGGAATAGCTGTGAGACCATGTAATGCCATGGCTGTGTGTGGCTTTCATACACAAAGTCAGTGCTTCTCCCTTTCCTTTACAAACTTTTTCAAATAGACCAAGATGATTTTTTCTCCTTCTTAGTGACTCCCTAGGCACCTGACTTTTACTGTATGGTGGGGATTTCAGTTAGAGGAAATCCTCCTTCCCTTGCACATCCCCAGCAGCAATATTTTCCTCTCCTGGGAAAGCACATGTGTGCCAGGTCAGTCTGCCAACCCTCCTGGGACCAGCTCAAGGGCTGACTTGGCCACCTGTGTTTCTGTGGATGCTGCTGAGTGCTCTTGGTGCAGCCTGCAAGCCCAGCATTTGGCTTTTCAATTTTTTTTGTTTGAATGCAATCACAGGTGCTGAATGACTGCTTCTGAGGAGTGAAAGAAGATGATGTTAGCTTTAGCCTGGGCTGGTTAATCATTGATGGACAGGCGATAGCTCCTGGCCCGTCTCCTCCTTCCCTCCCCTTGCTTTCATTCCCTCTCTTCCCCACATGAAACTCGATTAATCTGCCACATTATTTCTGGACAAAACCTGATCTTAAAATATGCAAAATAAAGTTCTCAGTTTTATTTCTTCAATCACCTTGGCAGGGGGTATTTTTAGCCCAATTTCCACATGAATATTGTATCATAAAAGGGCTGATTAAAATGAGGTAACATGACAGGGTTGGCTCATAGTGAATGGATATGTTATTTATCCTGTTGAAAGGACATTACTGTAACCTTGCTTGCAATCCTACAGAGTGGTTCCCAGTAAGTTATGTGTCATCTAACCTTTCCTGAAATTTATTCCTAACAATTGACATGTAGATTATCAATGCAGCAGAAACCTTTTATATTCCTTTTAGATGAGCAGTGGCAAGTAAGCAACCTTTCAAACAAAAATCGAAGATGTCCATGGATAAAGCTGGAGATACATAATTTAGAATTTTGTTTTAATTCTGGATTTCAGCAGAGAAGTAAAAGAAAAGCATTGAAAGAGTTTAGCAGTCAAAGGAAAAAATAAAAACAAACCAACAAAAACCACCTAAGCTTTTTGTTCTGTTTTCAAAGGGTTTTGCCTTCACTTTGAGTAAGGTGTTTAATTTCCTAAGCAGGTGCCTACCATAGTGTGAGCCTATTATTTTAGGAAAAAATTACAGTCTTATCATTCATATTGAAGATTTACAGTTAACCCCTGCAAAAGTTTCCTGAGTTAACAGTAACATCACTTTACTGAAATATTGTTCAGCAGTAGACCTTGAAGCAGGAAGCAGAAAGCCCCCAAGGGCATCCTTCACACTTGTCAAGGGGTGAAAACAAAGCGCACAGTGAGCCACCAGTTTGCCCAGCCCAGCAGTGGCACAGCTGTGCCCCAAATGCAGGGTTTCAGAGTTCTGCTGTGTCACTGGGGGCTCCACAGTGCCGTGGGCATCATGCACTGAGCCACAAGGAGGTTGGCAATTGCTCATCTCATCTCCTCATTTCCTCCATCAAGGAAATATTGGAATTGCAAACTCTACGTGACATCTCATTGAAAAAACCTGGAACCAGACTTCTTGACCAGCATAACTTTCTCCTTTAAGACATCCTGCTTCTCTCCCTTCTTTTCTCAGATCTGGTGACTGGGTCTGAAGGAGAATTGCTGTGGTTATTCTGTTCCTAAATATCACAGACATTACTACTAAACTTCTTCATTTCTGCACTGGACCCACTAAATTCTGGTTGATGTGCCACAGAATTTTCAGACAAATACCATATTTTGCTTTGAATTTTCCATGTCCTTTAAAAGTCAGCCATCCCTATGATTCATCTGTAATTTCCCATTCTAATTCCTCTAGGTTTAGTCTCTGCCAGTGGATGTCATGATGATTTTGCTAGAGTGGAGCACCTTTTCCATGTCAACTAAATGAAAGCAGACTCTAATACCAGTTCCCTGAGCAGATATGGTGACCCAGGTGATGGTTCATTTCTTTCCATTCTGCCTTTCACTTTGTGCCCAACAGGTGAAGACTAGCTGAGAAAAGGACGAAAAACAGTCTCTGTAATCAGGGGTAAAGGGCTTTGAGAAAGGCTTCAATGTAGTATTTCTTCCCTCAAAACTGTGCCTTTTTTCTCTGCTGGCTGAGAATTAAATAAAAAGGCCAAAGGATATTTGCAGTTCTAATGATAAACAGATATATGGACATTGTGCACTTTCGTTATCAGCTGCTCTTGTGTTAATGATTGATGTAACCAAGGCTGTGCCTTGTTGCTTTAGCTTGGCTGTAAGTTAGAATTGCTGTAGGTAGAGCTAGAGACACATGGGGTTAAGGAAGAGGGATTTCTGCCTGGCAATACAGGCAGGAAGCTGATTTTTAGCTTTATTTCCTAAGGAAATTAGTCTCTGCAATGCTGTCTGTATGCCTGTCCCCAGTAATTTTTCAAGTTAGTGATTGATTTCAACAATATTTGAAACAGGACAGAAATCACAAAAAGTAATTATGCTCTGCAAGCTGGCACAGGTGAAGATCTCAGTGGGACAGAGATGGTTTCTTGTACCTTTGATGGGGGTCACAGGAGACTGGGTGGGAGCCAGGGACAGGACATGGGACAGTAATCAGAAGCTTTTCAGGGAAATTGGGGACTTTTTATTCTCCTGCTTGCAGGAAAACATATTTTCTGTGTGCACACGGGAGGGCTTTGTGCAAGGGCAGAGCTGCTGCTGCACTGGGACACAATTTACTGCAAATTTCTCACTTTCTGTCCTTTCCTTCTCTTTTTGTGAAGGAAGAAGTGTTTGTGGGAGAGGATTCATCTGACTTAAGGTCTGCAGCCAGTGAAGCCAGAGCATCCTCGGGCTGACTGAGGCTGAGGCTCCTGGTCAGGCAGTAATATGCTGCTGCTTTTGGCACAAATATTTTTGCTCATTTGGTCCAACACACAGGGAAGGGGAGTAGGTGCTGAAGAGATGGTTGGGACAAGCTGTTTGATCTGGTCTTAAATAGGAAACAGTTTCTTCATCTTTGATTTCTTTCTCACTTTATTTGAGCTATATTAAGTGAATGTTATGCACAATCTATTTTCAGAAAGTGGTAATTACATTAAATTTTCTTCTTCTGGTATTCTTTCATTTTGTAATGTAGTCAAATGCTGCTAAGATATTGTCCAGACAAGATGACGATAGAATCTGATCATCTGTTACTGTTTACTAATGGAAGCAAAATTGGAAGATTATTTAGCAACTTTAAAAAGGGTACTTTGACAGTTTTTATTTTATTGGACTTGGGTCTATTATTTAGCAAACCACTTCTTTAGTGCTTAAAGAAGTGATTGCAGTATTTCACAAGGAACTCATTTAATGTCTTCAATTTCTATTTACTCGTGCAGTGTTCTTCTGATAGCTTTGTGCTCTGCTTCTCACGCTAAATCCTTTTAAAGCAGTTGCTGGATGAAGAGAATTAATGAAATTTGACATTCCAGCCTCTTTCACTGCCTGGAAATACAGTGGCCAACACAACCTGGGTTGAGCACATTTTATATCAGCACAGGCTGATGGTAAAACTGGCCACCCCTGAGCCTGCAAAACCTTCATCAAATACCCTTTATTTATATGCATAGATAGCCCTTTTAAAGATACTGCATAAAGCAATAATAGAACATCTTTTCAGGACCAAATTGGTATTGCTCCAGCCGTGGCCAAAGCTAAATATTTGTACCAGAAGACAAACGTGTATCAGCAATTGTAAATACTGTAAACAGTGGTGGAACATTGCTGCAGGTTTTTGATCAGAGAAAACCATCAGTTTGCTCTCTGGTGCTATGAATTATTCTGACATTTCAAATCTAGTGAGGGATATGGTGAAAACTGTATTAATACACATGAAAATCAGCCCTGGTTTGAAACTCTTGGCAGGGATTTCTGCAGGTTAATTGAATTAGAGTCTGTGTATGCTGCTTCATCTTATCAATTTTTATCTTTTAGTTTTATTGATAGATCATTTGCTTGTGTACTCAGGAGAAAATGAGAGTCTAACCAGCTTTCTCATTCTTTTTTCTGCTGTTCAATCATCAGTGTTTTTCATTTCTTGTCTATAAGGAATTTGATGAAAATGTTTTCTACATTCCTGTAAATACAACCAGGCAACTTTCATTTAGGCTGCAAAGGTTTGTTAGGTCTAGTTTGAACCTTCCTACTGTATATCTGGATGAAAATAAAATATTCTTGTTTTCTTTACACTTAGGCTATATATAAGAATATATATATATATGAATATGTATATTTTGCAGAGATAAGAAATTTTGGAATTTCATATTTGTGAATTGAAGGTGTAGCAAATGACTTCTATTTGCTACACAAGCTGTAAAAGGAACTTTTATAGAGGGTGGGAATGGAAGGTAGAAGGGTAATAATGGCGGTCTATCCTGTCACTGGCTCTGCAGGGCAGCTTTTGAACTAGGATTCTCCTCCATACATCCCCAAGTCTACACTGAGTGAAAGGCAGCCCTGAACAGCAGCTGGCAGTCAGTGGAACATGGAGAAAGACAGGAGGGGCTCTTTCTTCAATGCCTCCTTCATTCTGATTGTTTTTTCACTTCTCCAGTGAAGGCAGAGAAGTTGCTGCCCCTTGCTCCTTCTTGGCACCTGGACCCTGGCACATGCCAGGAGGGACCTGCTGCAGGGACAGAGCAGGTTGAGGGTGTGCCTGGGGTGCTACAGCTGTCACAGCCTGATATGGGTGTCCTGAGGGGGCAGAAAGCTCCCATGGAGCATAAGGGCAGAAGCTTAGTCCATGTCCATTTTCAGTACAAATACAGCTCATGAAAGCAGGGCCTAATGATTCTTCTGCCTTTTGGTGCTTTAAGCAGGAGGTCACCATATTTAAGCAGGAAAGTCATCACAGGGGTGACTGGCTTGTGGCAGCCAAGTGCTCATAGCAAAGTTGCTTTTTGTTCCTTCCATCCTGGCTCATCTTATCACTGAGAAGCAGAAGTCACCAAGCATTGGATTGCTCACCTGTGATAGAAGATGTGAGATGGGGTTAGATCTTTGGGAGACAGGGTGGTTTTACCTGCTGATGGTTTATTGTTGCAATCTCAATCCTGCTCAGTGCAGGGGGAGCTGCAGGTCCAGCCCCTGGTCTGTTCTCTTGAGAACCAGCCCTTGGCCCACAAGATTTTGGAATTTTTCACACGTTGCCTAGAAAGGTGGTGGATGCTCCATCCCTGGACAAATTCAAGATCAGGTTGGATGGGACTGTGAGCAACCTGATCTAGTAGAAAATGTCCCTGATCATTGCAGGGGGGTTGGAATGGGTAACCTTTAATGGTCCCTTCTAGCCCAAACAATGCTACAATGCTTAAACTGGCTTGGAAGTCTTTGCCACCAAGGAGCCATTTTATACTCAATGGCTTGTTTCACTTACCTGAAAGACAAGCCCATTGCAGGAGTATTTAGCAACCTGCTTGCTTTTCTTTCTGCTGGTGCTGTCCTAATGTTTCTCTTGGCTGTCAGGTCTCAGGCTCTTTTGCAAGCCAAAAACAAGGGTATGTTCAGTTCTGTGCTGTGGTCTGGGGGATTCATAGCTTAGTGTGTTTCACCAGACAGTATTTGTTCCCTCCCCTCAACTCCCAGCTCTATGTTCATGGCATGTCCATTTTGCACTCACAGGTTGATTAAAGTTGAGTACAGAGATGAGGTTGCCCTGCCCTGGTCTGAAGGTGAGCCTGGGAGAGGAGAATCAAGTTATCATCAGCTTCCCAGCCCTCCTGCTGCTCAAGGAATGCAGGGGATGTCTACAAGCAGTGTGTGCAGTGTTGTGGTGTTGCTACAGTGCTCAGGAGCAATTCTTGTAGAATGGTGAAAGACACTTTCAATAAAACCCCAACCATTTACCACATGCTTTTTTTGAGGAGCTGGGCTGCCACTGGGGTAATCACTCTAATGGAACTGGAAAGGTGTCATGCTGCAGTTGTTTTCATATTTGTGTGGCCTCTCTTTATTACTTTACTTTTACTGGGTCCACTATTGTATTTCCCAGTTGGAGCTAAACACTCCTGAGCCCTGGGGATTTTTTGCAATTATTGCCACTGACAGAGCAAACAGGAGTGAGGAATCTGAGCCGTTGCTATAGAGGCTGTATATGACACAATGCCCGTGAAGCACTGGGCATAATAACCATAACATGAAAAATGAGCTATTGATTCTCTGCCCACTTCCAGGGAATGAAAAATTTCCTCCCAGTCTGTAATCCAGTGCACTGAGAACATCGTCCTCTTGAGCGCTGGCCTGTGGAGGTCTGACTCCATTCTGTGGGCACTGTTTAGTCTAGGCTAATGAAAGAGTCAGTGTATTTGAGGAAGAAGCTGGTCACAGGCTCATTTAGTGTCTGTGCAGTGTAATCTGTGCTGTGATTTCATGGCACTTAGGCCTGTGAGAGGCTGCTTTGACTTTGGGTGGTTACCAATCCCGCCTTCCATCTCAGGGAGCAGCCAGGGCTGAATCATGGAAAGCATCAAGGGGCAATTTGGCATCCTTACTCATTCTGAGCACTGTTTCAACCCCTGCATAAATATCCTGCTTGATGTGAGCAAAGATGTCAGTGTTGGTGATTTTGGCCTAATTGTGCCGGAAATGTTCCAGAAAGGTCAGCCACCAATCCTCTATCTTACGCAGAGACAATTTGAATAGTCATCCATCCATCCATCCATCCATCATCCATCCATCCATCCATCCATCCATCCATCCATCCTCATGAGCTGAAATGCAGCTGTTTTCTTTGATGTGATCAACTGTTTAGTCATTCTTGAAATTGTCCTTTTGGTTCCCATTGTTGGGATTTTCGGTGCAGGTTGGCTCCCATCTCTTCTGTGTGCGGTGGCCTGGGAGATTGTGACTCTGCCACAAGGATTGACACCAGTTTTGCTTCCCATGACATCCCTGTCATTGGCTTTAGATCCCAATTTACAGGGCAAATAGCCCACACAAAGCAATATTAGTTCTTTGTGGGCAGCTGAAAGAGAAGCACCATGTAGATATCAGCAAAACTTGGCTGCTTGTCTTGCCGGCATCACTGCCAGCATTTGGTTGGCTCCATGCAGATCTGGGACCTTGTGTTTCATTTGGAATTTTGCTTGGGACTCAACCCAAGGTTGGGAGATGATGCTGCCAAGTTTTCTTTGGTTTTGTGTCAAGAGCAACTTTGGATTGAAGCTGGAATTGAACCAGGCACGTGACCTAACTCCTCTACTGTCTCCTACATTGAGGAAAGGCAGTCCTGCCTAGCCAAGATGGAGTCAGACAGAGGGTGTTATGGGTTCCTGGTGTAAGATCAAAGTAGCATCCATGGAGGTTTTTACTCTCCCATTTTCTCTTAGTCTCAAAAAAGAAATTTTGTGGAGCAAACCTTCAAGCGAAGGTTACGAATGTTCTTTTTTCCCCTCTCCATTTCTGAAGCAGTGGTTAGAAGATGACTCTGCCCTTTTTGAGTATGTGGTTGAAAGAAAAGGATGTGAAAGCAGCAAGTGCAGCTCAGTGGTTGAATGCCAGGTGCCTGGAACTGCTTCATCTCTGCAGGCTTGGGGAGAGGTCCCCAAAAGCAACAGCTTTGAAATCTTTGAAATATTTTTCTGGGCACTGAGCAAAAGGCTGTCACCTGAAGGTAATATATAGGAAGCCAAGTAAACTGTTTGATGTGTCAGCATTTCTGTTGATACAAATAATTAATGAGAAGATTGATTTTTGGACCAAATTCCTTCTCTCAAGTAGAGAGATTATCTCACTAAAGGTATCTTGCTCTGTATTATTTAGGTATTTCTGCACTATTTGTTAAATACCAAAAAAAGTCATTGGGAAAGAGGATTGGGATGGCATTTTTAAGCCTGTTTTCAACAAAATCCATAGCATGAAATCCATGAATGTGAGCATGGCTCTGTGTAACCCCACAAACAGTTGGGAGGGGCAGGCAGACCTCTCTGTATCTGCAAACACTTTATTTGTGCCTCACTGTTGCCTCCCTTAGATCTTCATCCCTTCATTGGCTTGTGTCTGAGTGCTGCTGTGCTGAACATCTCTGCCTTGACACTGGGTCCAGAAACAGAAAACCCCTTCCATGGTCTTCTGCTGGGCTTTGCCTTAGCACAGAGGGTAGACCATGGGCATGGCTCATGAGGTTTCGTGTTCCCAGCTGGAGATACTGTTGGTTTTGGTCATGCAAAACACCTCTGCTGTTGAGAGGAATTAATTTGCCCCAACTGGGAAGAACGAAGAGAGATGCTTTAGGATATATTTCTGTTTGGGATGGAGATATAGCTCTCACCTATTCATAACCAACGTGATTTATTTTCAGCGTTTGGATGCAGAATGATAAACAGGCCGGGGGGCGGGGGGAAGCCACCTCAAGCTCTGAGAAATCAGTGCATTTCATATCCTTTCAGCTCTCATTTCATAGCAGTGTGTGTTTCTGAGCTCGGTGCTGAATCAATCTGTTTGCTTTCCATCTTGGGCTGCCTTTCAAGCAATACCTGACCGATGCTGATCAGCCTGGAGAGATGTGATATGTGACCTACCCCCTCGTCTTGCAGCAAATCTAGCTCCACACAGTCTATTTATAGAAGTCTGGTTTCTGTGTCAGGCTCCTGGAATTCTGCGTTTGCTTCATCTGGAGTACAACAAAAATCTTTTGATTAATTTTTGAGGCAAAGCTCCTTGGAATAAAATTTGCTTTAATAATGGAAGTGCATTAAAAATTTATATGAGAAGCGGGAATTTATGTCTCTCTGGGAGCTGAGATTTAAATACAATCTTACCTGAAACAGACTGTCAGGATGTAATAAACACCAGATTCTCACTGGAGGTTTGAGCTCTGTTGAGGTCTCCATTCCCAGCCTGTTTAAAAGCCTTTCTGGTACAGGCTGGCTTCCCCCTCAGAGCTTTTCTCTGGTCTCTAGCATAACTCAAATCACTCCCTCTTGGTGATGTGAAAGCTTCTTACCTCTCCTGTTACCATATTTCTCTCTGCTGATCTCACAGTGTGGGCCAAACCCAAAGCTGTGCTGGTGCTGAAATTCCAGCAGCACTGCCTGGGGTGGAGTGATGCCCTCCCAGACTCCCCAGAACATCAGCACAGCCCAGAGGAACCTCTGGCATTTTGCTTTGCAAGCCACTTGTACCTGGTTACCTGGTCTAGACAAGAGCTGCTGGTGCCCAAGCCAGGTTTTTGGGTAGGTTTCTTTTTCTAGCAGCTAGATATTTACATTTGTTTTCTCTCACTGAAGATTCATGTATTAGTATTTTGTCCTCCTCTTCAGTGAATTGCATTTTACTGACTTTCAAGCTGTTACCAAAATCCTGTTGAATTTTATTGTTTCCTCCAAATCTTCTAAGTTGAATTAGTTTACCTTTATTTTATTTGATTATTTCCCCCTCTTCCTTGAATCTAAATTCTCAATGGAAATATTGGCTAGATCTCAGGGCTCACCCTCATGGGTTTCATCTCTTTGAAATATTTTTGGAAAAATAAATACCACATTTTCAGTGATCCCTCTCTGAAGCCAGATTTTCCATTATCTTTAAATCACATGCATTACACACAGATTCAGATCACAAATGGAAAGACAGACAGTAAAGTGCCATGGCACAGGCTGTCACTGTTGCTCTTCCACCCCATCTGAAAGCAGGAAACTCTCTGAATATCAATAATTATTGTCTGGGTCAGCTCAATTTTGTAGCCTTGCCTCAGCCAGCCCTTTGAGTTCAAAGTGAGGATTTAAAAGCAAGTAACCTATAAAAATGTTATATCTGTGACAATATGAAACAGACACCCTGAGGTAGTAGGTATTTTTGAATTTGGGTTTAAGAAAATGAAAGAAGAGATGATGTCATTTCATTCAGGGGTCTGAATACAAGGCTGAGAATCCTGAGCCTTAAAACTTTGCACCTGGCTCAGTGACTAGGCATTGCAAAAGGGAAATTGTGTTTTATATGACTTTGTGGGTTTTTTTAAAAAAGAGATATGTGTGGGCAAAATGCACTAATTTACCACTTTGAAGGCATAACATTTTTTTAAAATTACTTATGCCTACACAAATTGAAATGGAAACTATTATTTTAACATTAATCATTACCTCTTTTTTGTTACAACACAAGGTACTCTTTCTCGATGAGTGCTGGCCCTAAATCAGATCTCAGCCTTACAAATCATACTTAGTTTTTCTTCCAACTATCTTTTATTCTAGTTTGTTTCTTGCCTTTTACAACCCTTCCAAAATTCTATTTAGTTTTTGTGTTCTGCTTAATATACTCTCCCAATATTCAATTTGTTAGAGGTTAAGAACATTCTGATTGAAGTTTCCATCAGTTCAGAAATAGTATCAAAGGCAAAAATTATAAACTGGGGAAATCGAGGGTGTTTTTATATTTAAAAGGCTAATTTAGGCTAAATGGAAAATGGGTGTGAACAACTGCCCTAGCATTTTCACAATAGCCAACCAGATGCTGTCTGAAAAAGAAATAGCCTTTATATCCTCATTTCTTTTTATGCTAAAACATTGGCAGGTATCATAGAGGAGGCAAACTAACTTATTTGCACTAAATTGGGCAGTTCACAGTGCACAAAAGGCTTTCAGCTGCAGTTGCATAAAACATGGTGCAGAGGCCCCTGGATCCTGGAAAGCAATGTGTGAAATTGCCTTACAACCACAGGTTTGGCAAATTACTGTTTGCCTGTAAATATCACGCACTTCTGAGTTGGTTTTCACTGAGATTTTTCCGTCCAACTCCTCTCGCTTCCAGGGGTCAGAGTGGAATAATTGCATCTGAAATTTGAGAGCACAGGACTTGGAGTAAGGAGCGTGGTACTCTGCTCTGAACTGCCTCTTGGGCAACTCATTTGAGATACAGAGGAAGAAAAATAACAAACCACCACCCCCTCCCCCCCCCAAAAAAAACCCAACCCTAAACCAAACCCAACAAATAACCCCCCAAAAACCACCACAGCAAAATGATTTGAATATTTGCCCAGAGATGAATGTGGGTTTTGCCATGGTAGTGATGATTTGCATGGGAGGAGACAATTTAAGATTGTTAAGACTGGTTAAGATGGTTCTCTTGAAAATGCTGGAGATTTTAATCCTCCATAGAGATGATTTTCATCACAGCAAAGAGGCTCCATGGAAAGATTTTCTGTGGAAGTAAGAAACCTTTGGGTACCAGACTGCCTTTTTTTCTGATGTATTTTTAGCACTGATCATTATCTGTTAAGAACAGGAGTGAAACACTGGGAAGGATATGCCAATTTGTTTTAATTTTATATCTTATGAATATACCCTTTGAGTGGCTAAAGCTTCCTGCTTAGCTCAGTTAAAGCCCTCTCCAAGGATCAGTCCTTCTTCCATCCCTGACTGTGCTGTAGGCAGTAGTCATCTCATTCAGGGGTTTTTTCCCCATAATATATCCATCCTGAAATACTCATCCTGTTGCTAAGAGCACAGTCTATTATCAAATTCAGTATCTAGACAAGCAGACACAGTGAATGACTGGCCTGATTCAGCTGTTAATTCATTAACTACACAGATGTACAGCTGCTGCACAAATATATTATTATTGCAGGTAACACCAGAATTAAGTCTACTAAAAAGCCATCCCACAGTACTTGGAAGGTTCAGTCAATCTATGGAATGAATAGATCCCATCAATAGATACTTGAGGTCATATTTTGGAACTCTTAATATCAAGAAAATTCAGTCTGGTGAACTTCTGGAAAGTTCAGTCACTTTCTGATATCAGGGTTTTGATCCAATCCCATTTCACAAAGAAAATTATCTTAGATTTAGTTGGCTAGCACAAGTCACACTAAGGATGATGAGGATTAATTGTCTTTGTGCATGAGCTTTGTTGATCTGCCAAATGCCTTTGCAAGATGCCTCACATAAGACCAAAAAAAAAAAAAAAAAAAGGCATTGGGAAATCAAAAGAGAAAGAAGAAAAGAGCCCACTGCGTGGTGTTTGAGTTTCTCTTTTATAGCATGATTTATTGGTCTCTCAGTTTTGTTTCAGGCCCCAGCTTGGATGACAGGAGCTTACAGTGAGCCCACATAGGCTGTCTTGACAGAGATGCATGTGGGATCTGTAATATAGTGCAAGCTGGAAGGAAAGGTGGCTGAGAGTTCAGGGAAATAAGGCAGCCTTTCTTCTTTCTTTCTTTCTTTCTTTCTTTCTTTCTTTCTTTCTTTCTTTCTTTCTTTCTTTCTTTCTTTCTTNCTTTCTCTCTCTCTCTCTCTCTTGTTTCTTTCTCTTCTTCCTTTTAATTTTATAAAAGGAGGCTGTGCATAACACCAGGCATTTGCTAAACCGTGTGTTTTCCCTAGGCCACTGAAAGTTTATATCTGCTTGTCCTCATTATATTTTGGCATTTCTTGCTACTTGCACAGAAATATAACTTCATGCCACTGATTTCCCTTTAATGACCAATAAGCCATGAATCAGCAGCAAGATAAACAAATTCCAAGAGTATTGCCATGCACTGGTATTTATCTTTACAGTGGATATGGAACAAGATGAATTACAGAAACCCCACCTACACTTGTGACACCTACATATTTCTGAACTGTTCTTATGCCCATGCTATCTGAAAATGGATTTGGCATTAGAAATGTGCCTTCAAAATATTGATAACAATAAAAAGGCTGCCCACTGAATTGCTGTTAAGGTTGAGACTGTAGGAGTTTGTGCTTAATTAGCTCACTTGTGGACTGTAGGTATGGATATAGATATTAATCTCCTTTAATTTGAAATGCCTGAAAGTCCAGGCTGTCTCCACTGTCAGTAGAGTGAGATGTACAGTCCCAGGCCAATTCTTCACATCCTATGAGAGCTGCCCAGGACAGATAGAGTGGAAGAACATTTGGAAGTGTATTTATCTCCATGAACTTAGAGAGGATCTTGCTTTTGCATGGCTGCAGTTTGAGGGGATGAATCCTATTGATGGGAATGGTTGTATTAGTTTATATGGCTTTTTAAAAAATGACTTTACAATTGCACTTGTTTTATGGGACAGGTCTGAGGGAAAAGTGTGTTGTACCTGACCAAAGAACCCTCCTGTGTGGAAGTGCACACAGAGATTCAGCAGAAATGAAAGATAGATCAACTCTTTTTGTCACAGCCCACTAAGTGTCACTCAACTACAATATTACCAGCCTGAAGACATAAGGGATGTATGTTTCAGTCTTCCAGAAATTCAAATGTGGGCTTCAGGCAGAAAAAGAAGCAAGAAAAATCCTGGTGCCCATGCCCATGGGCCATGTTAAATTACTGTGTAGGTGGATTTCCTTCAGGATATCCCATCCTCCCATCTTCCAGAGAAAGTTGAAAAATCCCAAAGCATGGGAGGCACAGTCTGTGCTCCAACATCATTGTACATTAAAAATAGCAACAGCTGTCTCACATGATGCTCTCCTGGCCCTCATCTTCCTGGTTTTCATTAAAATGCAGAATTTGTTGCTGCTCAGTGTGACACCCCTTGGAGGAGAGGCTGTGGTTGCTCTGTGTGGCTCGCTCTTCCTTCTTGATATTCCCATCATGGCTTTGTATGGGATGAATAAGTTGGGGTGGGGGGAAATTCAACTGGAATTGTTTGAAGCAAAGGGAAGATGACAATTTTCCACAGAAAATGAAAGTCTTGGCGTTGTCAGACAATAACTCATCCTGGGTTCTCCTGACAGATTGGCTCGATGATGGCTGATGAGGGCTCTGTAGCCACAGTGGCAGTGACTCTTTCAGAATCATTGCAAATGAGTTCGACTCCAGATAAAGCAATGGAGACTTTTTTTTTTTTTTTTTTTTTTTTTTTTTTTTTTTTTTGGTAAACCCTTTTGCTTTGT
>VWYP01005748.1:225756-280259 GCA_013400435.1 Pycnonotus jocosus | reverse complement strand
TTTTTTTTTTTTTTTTTTGTTGTCAGTGAAACCTCTGTGACTGATGCCACAGACTGGTTTGGCATGACTGAAAATTCGCTCTGTCCATTTTCATTCAGTAGCTCCTATTCAGCCTCACAATGTCCCTTTAATGAAACCATTTAGGAAAATGATTCTATTTTGCAGTAATACTTGCAGGCCAAGGAAGTTCATGCTTGTAAAGCAAACTGGCTCATACATTGACCAAATCACTTCTGCAATGCACTCCTTGAGACGGCGTTTATCACTAAGTGTTTGTTAGCACAGAGAGAAACCAAGCTGTTTCTAAACCTTTGCAAATCTAATACTGACAAGGCTTATCCTAGAATATGTTTTTAGGAGGTGAACTCGGGAGCTATTAGGAGGCCAGGGTATTGCTAGCAGAGAGAAGAAAATAAAATACATGCTGGAAAGAGAAAATAAGATTAAAGAAAATAGTTCTGCTGGAGGGGCCCCTTTAGGCAATCTGGAGAAAAAGAATAAGGTTTGTAATATTCTACTCTTTCTCTCATAGCCTAGAGAAGTCTTCATGTGCAAAATATTTTTAATCTGCTTTTCTATTCTGAGATTCTGTTTCACAAAGTCATTTTTATGCATCCCAGTATAAACACTGCAGCAGATTTAAGAGGGATTTTGTATCTGTCAAAATTAAGTGCATCAGTCTGTGTGCAAGGCTGGGAAACGTTGGGAGGCGATCGTAGTGGAAAACAAACATACAAAAAAGGCAAACATCAAGTAAGGAATAGTTTTATTTCTCAGATAAGTGACTTTACTCCCAAGGCTGAGTTGTGACGAAGAAAGAGGTTATTCAGTGGTTATCACAGACAATGGATGATTGGGGCTTTGGGGTTCTTTTTCTTTGCTGACTCATTTTCTGGCCTTTAATGAGTCAAACTCTGTCACTGTAGTCTGCAAAAATGGGTGTAATAAGGATGTATATCCCAGAAGGATTCTGAGTCTTAATTAACGTGGGTAAAATATTCTGATATTTTTGTTTGAAGATACAAAAATGAAAATGCATCACTAAGAGAAGCACCAGTGCTTTCCATGTGAACACTCCTGCAAGGAACCACACCTGTGTGGACCTAAGTATTTTGGTTTTTCTTTGCTTTCCCTCAGTTTTTATACTTCATGCATTATGCAGAAAGATGAATGGTTCCACTACTGCATTCAGCAATTCCACTCAAAACAGACATTTATCTCTTCCCATGTTTCTCTTTCATTCTCAAGCAGGAACACTTTTATATTGAAATTTAAGGTTTATCCTAACTGAGCTTTCTCCTTGACAGTTGCTGTAACTCTGCTTTTGTATATGTTGCTTGTTAAGTCCCTTTCACATGAAAGTCTGCGACAAAATTCCATTGATTTTCAGTAGGGCAGGATCAAATTCAATATTAAGAAAACTCCATTTCCTGCTAATAATCTATTTTGGTCTCCAGACAATTTGCAGAGTTGTCTTTAAAACAGATGTCTAAATCTGATCATCTGCTTGTTTTGTTCTCTCTAAATAACCTGCAAAAAGTTGCATTTATAAGGCTCAGTCCTGCAGATTTTTATCAGCACTGCTGCTGCTCATTCAAAGGTGACCTTTTTTATAAAACAGGATTTCTTCTTAGAATGAAGACTGTCAGAATCAAGCATTAAAATTCTCACAGCCATTTGTATTTCAGACCAAATTTCATGTCAGTCACCCGACTGTGTTTGCTTTGACTGCAACAAAGCCTGGGAAATAGAAAGCAGATGAATTAATAGTCACCTCAACTAAATCAGGAAAGTTTGAAGAGATGCTAAAGGGGGAAAAAAAAGTCTTGGGCAAGAAGAGATGATGGCTTGAATGAGAGAGCATTTCTGTCCTGTTGGAGGGCATTTTGATTACATAGTCAGTAATGCTTTGTGCAGCACCAGCCCCATTCTAAGCAACAGTCTGTAAATCGTATTAAATAGAACATAAACAAGATCTACAAACGATTTACAAATAGAGATTGCATAATTTAAATCAAGGGAAGCATCAAGAAGGAGAGATAGACACTGTGAAGCAGAGACATGGTTATGGTGCATGTTTCCAGGAAAGACACCGAAGTGAGGAGTGTTTCTTGCAGCATCCTTGATGAGATGTTGAGAAGTTCAGGGCTGGGCAAACACAAATCATGGGAGAAAACCTGGCAGAGATGTGGGGCCATATTCAGACTGTTTTTCCACAGGAGCCTATCTTTAGCATCTGAATTTGGGAAAGTGATCAGTGATTCAGGCCACCTACAATCCAGCGCTGCCAGACCAGGCTGGCTGTGCTGTCAGTGCACAAGAGCAGTCGTGATACCTAAATTAGCTACTGGGAGCAGATTATTCTGAATAAAGCCCTGAATTTAGGAATGAAAGGAAGTTCTTGTGCAATTTAACAAAAAAAGGTTGTTGAAACAGCTGGAGACCCAAAAGGGTGGAAGTGTGCACATTGCTTGGCTCCGATTTCCTAATTTAATAGCTGTGGAGGAACATGAAAATCTGGTTAACTTCAAGGTAAAATTTAGGGGAAAAAACATAAGGAGAAAATAGGAACTAATGGTGCTTTCCCCAGTGCCCATGCATATTTTTGGGCAAGGATTGAGTCATACACAATGGGAAGATCCTAAGTGTTCAGTCAGGAACACTTAGTGAAATGAACTGCAGAAAAAAAGGCCTTGTATTGCAAGTAAGATTTTGTTTAGCTGATAATGGTGAAGCCAATGAACATATTTAGCAGAACTCACTTATTCACTGTTGCTTTTTATCTTTTTCATATGGATGCTTGTTGTCAAGGTGGTTTTGCATTGCTTTGCTTTTTTTAGTCATATGTTGGTTTTAAGTCATTGTCACGCTGTAAAATTTTAGCACTAATAATAATTACAGACACATTTTAATTGTCCCATGTGGGTAATTATGCTCACTCATCCTTGTTTGGGTTTTTTCCCTGTTCTTTAGTCGGTGTGTTTTGCTTAGAGTTGTGTTCAATGATATCTAATGAATTTCATGGGTGAATAAAAAAACTTGTGCAAATAGGAGACAAAGAATAGCGAAAACGAGGATGCTTGAGCTCAGAAGCGTAGGAAAAGCTAAGAAAACCAGAATAAAACATGCATTACACAATTCTCCTGCATGTCTCTGACAAAGATGATTTTAGCCTCTTGATTTGAAAAAAAAAAAAAAAAAGAAAAAAATAAGAAAAAAAATTGGAAGTTCGTGGGTGGTTTTCTAATGGCTCAGTGGGTTTTAGCTGACTAATACTCTGAGTCTTAAAGAATATGAGCAAAGTACTGTTGTTATCTGTGTTGCAGTTTAACTGTGTAGCACTCACTCACTCACTCCCCACTCCCCTAGGGGGATGGGAGGGAGAGTAGGGAAAGGTAAGATTGATGGGTTGAGATAAAAGCAGTTTAATAATTGAAATAAAGTAAAATATGATAATAAAAATAGCCATCCCACCAACAAAACCAGGAATAATTAGAACAGTGACAATGAGAGAAAGGAATAAGACACAGAAAAGATGAGTGATGCACAATACAGAGTCCCAAATCCAGGGAGAAAATTCATCAGATTTTTTTTTTTGTAGTGGGACCCCGAGGTGAAGCAGATAAATGCTGTCAGTCTCTAGAAACCACATTGGCTCAGATGGGCACAAAAAGACCTGCCTGGTTTTGAATGGCTCAACATAACAAGACTTCTGATTTTCTCCTCTGTAAATGGAAGGAGTGAGGTGGGTCAGAAAGTTCTGGGCATGTTCATCTGTAGGTGAGAAATTGGTGAAAACAGAGATCTGCCTCTGGGATGTGCCTGTGGACAGATGGTGTCCATACAAGCCTTGACCATCACTCAGAAATTGGCCTGAACTTCTTTCCAAAAGAGGAAATTAATGGATGGCATTCACAGTGCTGCTGCTCTCACTTGCCAGGCAGAAGCCAACCTTGTCAAACAGCGAAACAAAGGAAAGATCAAACAGCTCTCTCTCATTTGGGGTTGTTGTTCAGATGGAGGTTGCTGTCAAGAAACCCAAAGGACTTTTGGTATTTATTTTACATGGAAGGTTTGAGGAGGTTTTGGTGAAAGGTTGTGGTAAATAAACGACATTTTATGGTGGAGTCAGAGCTCAAAAGGCTCACTGAAGTCCTGTCTGTCTTCCTTCCCATAGCAATTGGGCCAGCAGCTTTGCCTGGGAGTGTCTAATGGACAACTAATCTCTTCCAAGCAAGCCAAAATTTTCTTTTCTCAGCCCAGTTGAGGTAATGGCTGGTATTTCAGGCACTGTTCATGCACTGTGTGAGTGCACATTGTGTTAATCATGAAGTGTGGAAATGACCAGTCAAAGCCATGAAGCATTAAGTGTTCCAGCTTCCATCCTCAGCAACTTCCCAACATGGGCAGCTAGATCTGTCCCACTGGACTCACTGCCTGACAGTGCTGCTATTTGTGATGCACAGGAACAGCTTTCACTTGACATTTTTATTTGCTAACTTTGATCTCAGCTTTAGCATTTTGGAGAGCCCGACGTTGTAACTTTTTTTCTTGTCTCAGTCATTACATGAGGAGAAATACCACCAGGAGGTCATAACGTGCTGTTCCATCTGTTCTGTCCTGCCCTAGATCCTCATCTGGGTTTGCAAATCAGGTCATGGAAATAAATGTTACATGGAAGCCAGAACATAGGAGTTACAATAGCAGGTCAGAGCAGTTGTCTGCCCTGTCTGGGATCCTGTCTGGGATCCTGTCTGGCAGGGTTGGCACCATAGGTCTCAAAAAAGAAGTGTTCTGGAGGGTAGGACTGTGTATGTGTTGGGAAGATGAATGGTGGTTCTGTGCCTTCATGCATCTGTGTTCAGGACATCCTGAAAAGGACAAGAATTACCACAGGCACTGGCCCCAGAACCATTTTGTGGGAACAAAATGAAAACTAAATGTGTGATCATTCCTGTCTGGAAAAAAGAGAAAGTATGTTTGCATTTCTGACTCTCTTTTCTCCTTCAGTCTCCCCAAATGTCTTTTGAATTTATTTATCAATTTTTTATGCAATTTGATAAAGAGGTAGAGAGTTCAGTGGCAGTGAAATTCCTGCAAATTTGTGAAATCTTGAGAAAATGAGAAAAAGGCACTAATGAACAGGTTGCAGTTTGGGCAAAACCCTTTGCAGGCACCACAAAGCCCATGTCATAGAAGGTGAAAATGGCCCTTGGAAGGGGCTGCTGCAAGTCCTGCAGTCCAGAGTGTATCAGGTCAGCTTTGCTCTGATGCTCTGACTCTGTAATCAGTCTCAAATACCTCTAAGGCTGAAGATTTGGCCAGGGAGCAGAGATTTGGTCCCTCGATGACCATTTCCAGCACTTCACTACTCTGCAAGGGAAGAATCATTTCCTGATATCCAGTCTGAACCTCCAGATTGTGGTCTTCTGCCCATGACTGAGAAGCACTTGTCTCCATCAGCTTTACAACTCCCCATGGAATAGTGGTAGGCTGAGATTATAGTTCTGCTTAGCCTCCTCTTCACAAAAGAAGCTGATGCTGAGTCAATCAACCATAAGAAAAAAACCCAAAACTTGTAGGTAACCAGTGCCCTTGGAATTACTTTGTCTTTTATAGATGCAAAAGACAGAGGGATGAGAATAAGATATTTCTTCACTTACTGCAAAAATGCATAAATACAGCACTGCAATGCATTGATCTCTACTTTTCCCTGTAGTCTTAGAAGAGTAACAACCACTGCTACAAGAACAACTACAAATGCTTTCTCTCTGGACAAGTGGTGGCAGCATTATAGAACAGAAATCAGTCATCTGTCTGCCAGCATTGTCTAGGCCATGGAAAGTTCAGACACCATTCTCTCTAGTACAGTTTCAAATCAGCCCCTCATTTGCAGAGTTTATGTAATGCCTCATTGATCTACCATAGTGATCCCTTAATTTTGGAAGTTTGAGTTTCAGTAGATGGCTTTTAAATAATTGCAGCATTGCAAACTTAATTGTTTCGCTGTTTCCCCCATCACTTTTAAGAAATCATTAAAGTATTTCCATTTTATTTTTACATGGAGATTTGTAACAGCTGTTGGTTGCACAGGAAAATAAAGGCACCAAGAAAAATGGATAACGTCAAAGCCATGTAGAAATTTGCAGCATTTCTGATTAAATGTCAATTTTCACTGCCTGGGCCAGCGATGGGATAAGATTTAGCAAATCTATTCCACTGCAAGCTAAGAAGGTTCCACTTGATGGCTTTTGTATTGTTTATCCATAAAGTTGTACTTTCCCCCCTGTTTCCAAATAAAAAGGGATGCTTTCAGCAGTAAATTCAGGAGGTGAGTGCAGCTGGAAGAGGCAGCCAACAGATGAAAGGTTTCTGTCCTTTCCCTTGAGGTCTCCTGGGAACCTCTAGGGCTGTCAGAGGTCTCCTGGGAACTCTTTAAGGGTTTTCGTGGTGCTGGCTTTGGTTGGGAAAGGATACCTTCCAGCAGGCTCTAACAGCTTCTTCCAGTCATTCCTGATCTGAGGGTTCTTTGTGCTTCTTTTTTTTCTGGCTGACTCCTGGTTGGGGAAAATCAAGCACCTTTTCAAGAGGTGCTGTGGAGAAGCCTGTTTAGCTGCTGGCCTTAAAGCACAGCTACCAGATGCATGCAGCAGCTGGTTTAGAAGTGGCCCAGAGAGAGAGTGACTGCTTCTCCTCCAAGATGCTGAAGATAGAAAAAACTTGAGCTTGAAGGATGTGCTGGGAGTCTGTGCTAATCAGAGTGGGAAATGAAGATTTCCATTATGGCAGACTCAGAAACTTGTGACTTCTGGCCTCTGGAGGAAGGTTCCTGCTCCACCTGCAGCTCTGTAGCTCCAGAACAGCTTCTGGATGTGGATGAGGGGCTGGGAGCTCTGTCCAGGGAAGGATCTGAGCCAGAGAAGGGTGGCTGATAGCAGCAGGTGAGATGACTCTCTCCCATGGGAGTTTTAACCCTCATCTCTCAGCCTGCCCAGTCTTGGGATGTTTTCTGCTGACCAGGGGCTCAGTTCTAGGGTGTTATAGACTCACTGCTGAGGCCTGTCCAGACACTGGGCAATTGTCCCCTTCCCAGTGGGCACCAAGTGATCCTGTCCAGGAAACCTGGAGGGTAGCAGCTATTTCCAGATGGTTTCACAGGTTGTGGTTGAGCATATGCAGCCCACATTTTTGCTTTGTGTTTTCTCCTTCAGTGAGGAGGACCAGAGAAGGAGTGGACAGATTCTCTAGGGCAGCAGCTGTTGTCAGCAACGAAGATTTGGCTTCCATGGCAATGGGATCCTCTCTGGGAATCAAACATAGCTGCAGAGAGATGGAGTCTGCCTGGCCAAGTGGGGCAAAAATAGGAATAGGAATGACAGGGGAGGGCAGCAAGGATCCACAGCAGATTTTGCACTTTGCATGAGAGTGAAGGGAGAATTGATGGAGCTCTGCCTTGAGATGGGTGGTGGATCAGCTGGGAGCTGCTGGGTCACTCTCAGAGAGCAGAGCAATGCAGCTGGTGCACTGGTGAACATTTACCACAGACTGACAGTGAAGGAAAAAGGAGATGAGGCAGATGGGTTCCTTCTTTGGACAGCAGGAATAAGCCACTCCAGAGAAGGAGATTTTATTCATGTGTATAAATATCTGATGGGAGGATATAGAGACAGAGCCACATTCTCAGAGGTACCCAGTGAAAGCACATGAGGTGATGGGCACACACTGAAATTCAGGAAATGCCATTTAAACATAAGAAACCTCTTTTAAAAATGAGGGTGTCTGAAAGCTGATGCTGGCTGCCCAGAGAAGTTTTTGACTTTCCATCCTTGCAGCTATTCAAACCTGGGCAAACTGCTCTGGCTGACCCTGCTTTGAGCACAGGTTGGACTGGATGATGCTGAGAGGTCCCTACCAGCCTCAGTGACTCCACAGCTCTGTGAAAAAACACTTTCCTTGTTTTCCTTTACATCAGTGAGGCAGCACACAGCTGTGAGCAACAAGGTATTTGATTTCTGGGGATGTGCTTGGAGTTTCCATGAAGAGACAAGAAGTGGGGAAGATTTGCAGCACAACTTTCCCAGGGCATGTTTCCTTAGAGCAAAATGTAAATTTTCATGAGTGAAATAATCTACCTTGAATCACTTAATTATTGGCAATAAAAGAAACCACAAGACCGACCTACAAATTACAGGGATGAAAAATTAAGTGCAGGTGTAGACTTCACTGAAGCTTTGTTGAAACTCTGTAGGTATTCCAAGTGTATGTTTAAGAATGTCAAATGAATAAATAACAGCTACTGGAGATATGTACTCTTTTTAACTGCAATTACTGGTACACTGCAGTCTGCTTTCTGAAAGTATTGGAAATCTTCCAGAGACAGAATAGGCCACAGCATTTTGGTACAGTTGCTAGAGATTAAGTGATGTGATGCCCTTGCAGGTGGAGGAAGGAAAGCAAGAAGAGAATGTCCAGGCAGATGCTGAATGGTAAATATCTGGATTTCAGCTCAAACTGGACAAAGGATAAGGCTTCACAAGCTCATAGTCAGACAAAAGCTGGTTTTATTCTTCAACCAATATTTTGAAAAAATCTTTACATCTCTTTTGAAAAGAGCGGCATAAAATGAGTAATAAATTCATGTATTTCAGTAGCAAATTCTATTCAATGTAGGTAATTTTCTAAGTGCTCAATTCCAGTCATTTATACATTGTATTCAATTAAACATATTTTAGGATAGGTAGTTTTGACACCTGTGGGAATGTTTTAAGGACCATTCAAGGAACATAGAAAAATAAAATGTTTGGTTAAATCAGAAATGGTAGCAAAGGGAAAGTCAGTGTCATGGTAAGCTTGGTTAACTGAAGAAATGCATTTTTTGGACTGAAGGCAGCTGCAGAAGTTTGAAAATTCATCCAAGTTACCAGCAGTCAGTCAGAAGCATGTTGGATGGTGGATGAGATGGCCAGAGACCTGAGCAGAACAGCTGTACTAAACAGAAATGTTGGCCAAGTGCTGCAAAGCTGCCTTGCAGACAAATGGGATCAGCTCTTCCTGCTGTGCCAGGAAAGGAGGTCCAGGATGTGCCTCTGGGGTGCAGGATCACCACTGATGCAGTGATAAGAAATTGTGTGCTGGGTTTTGGGAGGTGCCATTTACGTTCTGCCACTCACCCAGTGAGGGCCTGGTCTGTTCCCTCTTCCTGCCCAGAGTGCAAATCCTCAAGTGTGAATGGTGTTCACAGCCTCTCTTCTACCTCTGCTATCTCCAGTAACATCTGGCCAATGTTGATGTGGTGACCAGCAAGGTTTCCTTCTTACCTTGCTCATTTTTCATTGTCCCACTACTCTGTTACTGACAGGGGCTGACCACTTTCTCCTTCCTCAGGAACCTGCCTCTTTGGCCTTCCATTGGAAGATCATTTCAGGGTCTCCACTCTTGTACCCTCTTTGTTACTTTTCTTCACCTTGACATCAAAATTTCACTTCTTTCTCCTTTTCTTCTTGTCAGCTTCATTTAATGAAGTCTGCTTTGTGCAAGGCTGTACTTCCTTGTCTCCACTTTGATGATCCCTAGAAAATCCATTATTATTTATCATTGTGTTGCTTTGAAAGTTAGCTGTAAAAGTAGATGCACTACAGTATTCACAGAGACATGGCAAATAATATCCTAAATCTATGCCAGACAGCTCTACTACAGCTCACCCTTCCCTGTGGAAGGGGGAGAGAAGAATTGTCTATGTAGCTAATGCCAGTGTGGGAAAAAGAAAGTGACTTCAAAGGAGTGATGGGTCTGTTGGTTGCTGCGCTGAAAGGGAATAAACTACAAATGAAATAAAAACAAACCTCAAAAGGTGACATTCTTCTGCAGAAAATGGAATAAAATTATTTTTGCCTAGCTGCAAGTTCTTTGCTTTTGTGAGGTTTGTAGCAATTATTTCTTAAGTGTGTTGGAAATGAATTTGTTGTTAGAGGCAGCATGAAGGTTGACAGAGCTGAGGCGTTTGGGGGTCCTATTCCCACCCATGGATTTGGTGGTGGTGTAACTATAAGCAAATTGTTTCCCCCCCTCTGTACCTGTTTCTCATTATCAAGTAGGGCTAATTATCTTTCCTTTATAAACCTTTTTTCAATCTGATTGGAGATCCAAGCTATGAAATGTACATATCCTGCTGCTATTACACAGAAAAATATTTGGAAGGCTCTTTTTAAGATTTAGGAGAGGACACATCTATGTATATCCAAAGTCAGCACGAAGCATTGCAGCTGGAATATTAAGACCTAAGAATCCAAATAAACAGGAGTTGGTGCCCAATCCACAATTTTATGCTTTATGTGGCTGGTTGTTCATATGTAGAAGAGGATATTTCTTCTATTACCCACCATCCTCTTTTGACTGTGTGGATCTTTTTAAATTGCCAAGAATAGAAATGAGTACATAAATGGATGTATTTCTAAACCACCTTCCTCTCCTTACAGAATGTAAAATGAGGTTATTTCTGCTGTGCTATAAAACATGGGTAGTTGCAGTGGCTTTGAGAGCTTCAGCACCATAAGCTTTACAGTTAGTTTAAGGGATGTGGTTCTGTTACTAGGACACCACAGGATCTACCAAAAAAGAATGAAAAATAGTCCTTTTCTTCCTTTATTTCTCCAAGGCATTGTATTTTTATTACAGTACAGAGTGATGTGATCTGATTACTTCAAAGGCAATCTAACTTTGAGCTCCTTGTGTCTGTAACCATTTGGTCATCACACGTTGGTCTCTCTGAAGGTCTTGGGTAATGATGTTTCCATCAGAACTTTTATTAGAGGGTTAAGTATTTTAGGGAATTCATTCAGCTCTGCTGCAGAGGCAGCACTGATAATCTACTTTCCCTTTCTGCCTTGCTGTTTGCCTTCTGAGATAGCTGTATTTTGAGTGAAACTCTGTGTCTAAACAAAGAGCTCGGTCACTGTAAATATATGCAGGAAGAATGAGTTCTGCAAACAAGGCAGACTTTGCCTTGCGACCTCTTTTTCTGAGATGATCCGTGGGGAGAGATACAGATGAGTAAAAGTAATAGACTTCTCAGTACACTGACTTTCTGGAGGGGCTGTAGGTCAGCCTGACTAAACCTATGATCTCTTGAAAAAGATGACTAAGGAATAATATTTCAGATGTGTTTGCTGCAAGGGTTGGCATGATTTTCAGCATTGAATACAGTGTGCTAATCTCATCTTAATCTCTCTGTTGGTATTCAGTGCAGATTTGCTAATAGTTGTCTTCTGAAAAATGGTTGAAGATCTCAGTCCTTTTTATCCACCTGACATCTGCACCTACTTTATTTGCTGTTTTAGCAGAGAGAATAAGACTTCATTGTACACAAACACCTCCTTTTGACAGCTGAGTTTCAAATACAAATTCATGTCACTCTTCTAGGGCTAATAGTGATCACATTCCTCCCTGCGATGTTAGGGGGATTCAAAGCCAAAACTCATTTATAGTTTTTGAAAACCTACAAATCCTTCTGCTTTGGAATATGTTTTCTTCTTTGCATTGCATCTGTCAAACCACAGAAGTCTTTTACACCATTGTCCAATGCGTGAGCTGTAGATTCAGGACAGAGAACTGCAATTTCACATTGGGATGTTTCTTTGCCAGGTTATGCAGTAATTTTTTTTTAAATCCATTATATCTATTTATTAAGCACTTAAATAAATATGAAAAAGGGGAATATTTAAAATGGTACCTGTAAAGAAATGAGGCTTGATAGTGTTCTCTCTTCAAAAGTTAAACTAAAAGTTTAAATTCTTAACTGAAACCATGTGATAGACCATTCTTATTAGCCATAATAATGGCTTAGACCATTATTAATTTCTGAAAAGGAACAGAGGGTAGGAGATAGGTAGTCTGGTCATGGTAAACACTTGTTTTCAGTTGTGCCATAAATCTGTCTGAAAGCAAAGAAGCTGTAGGATTGCCTCTAAGTTGATTCACAGCTGTTAGATTGAGCTGGACATGGAGCTTGGGAGGGAAACCTGGTACTGGAAATGCGACTGCTCAGTAAAGGGAACATGGAGGGCATCTGGATAAGATTCTTGATTACAAATACAGAGAACAGTATTTTACAGAGAGTATTATTTACAGGAATTTGGGTTGAGAAAGAAAAGCATCATGCTTTACATGACAGCAGCTGTACCTTCCCAGTCAAATTTCAGACCCTGCCTAAAATGCCTGAAAATGATAGAGCTGCTGAGGAAAAAGAAATCTGTGCAAAATCTAAGATCAGATTAGAAACTTTTGAGTCATACTAGGAACCATACTAAAAAAACCCTTGCTGTTATTGTGCCAAAATGAATTCATCTCAATGGTGAAAGACGGAACTGGCATCTTTGGTCAATATTTAACAAGGATTATTGGAAAAAAATTCTCTCTGCTGTCACTCAGACCACTGTATTATCAGAAGAAATTTGTGGTAGCATTCAAAAAGCAAAAATTAACCAAAATACAACTCTTCTTCTTTAGAAAAGCAATTTAACATTTAATAAAAAAAGTAACTTCACTTGAGGTGGTGAGTCTGCAGCCTATCAAGCCTGCCATATAATTTTAAATTTTATAACTCTCATGATTAGAAATGTCAAGATAATCAAAATATAGGGGAAAATACAGCTGCCACAGTAAATGAATGCTCTGAAAGTACTGAGATTGTGTCATGCTGTAACCACATAACAATCCTGACTTTTAAAACACTCTTGTCACACAGTGTTTTGCTTATACATTGCTTGAAGATAGTGAGGGTTTGGGTATGATTTCACAGTTGATCTTAAGAGTGAGTTGTTAAATTTACATTTTACATTTGATCCATGGCTCTGGTAATGAACCTGCACTGCAGAGAAAGTGTCAAAAAGTTTAATTTCTTTTGTGCTCAAACCCTCCTTATAAATCTGCGTGGGTAATAAAATTATAATCACATATTCATGCCTCTTTGCAAAATAAGTGTAATGATACTTTGTATTCCCTTGGCGCCAGCTCTCCCAGGTTCCTCAGGCACTTTACAAACATTAATTAAGACTCG
The DNA here is from genome assembly GCA_013400435.1 of Pycnonotus jocosus. Classification (NCBI taxonomy): domain Eukaryota; kingdom Metazoa; phylum Chordata; class Aves; order Passeriformes; family Pycnonotidae; genus Pycnonotus; species Pycnonotus jocosus. The sequence continues at coordinate 267,205 of VWYP01005748.1, read as the reverse complement.
CACCTCTGCGGTGGGTGAGCACTGCACTGATCACCTGCATTGTTTTGGAAAGTGTCTGCCATATTTTGATTACTCCAGAGCCACCTGTTAACATTGTACTCATCAGTAAACTGAGCCAGGGCAGCTGAGTTCACATGATAAAATTCCTGCAGATCAGTAATTAAGGTTGGAGCTGCATTTAAGAGCGTTTTGCTCTCCAGTTCCCTGTTGTAACCACCAGGTTAACTCCTATGGGGACTTCAAAGCATTTTCAATGATTCAGATTGGTTTCTGTGTTGGAAGAGATTTAATTCGTGCTGGTAATGGGTGTAGGATTGTCAATGCATTGTCACCTGGTATCTCTTGGGGGCAAGCATGTGACAGTAGGACAGCCATGAACTGAACCATGGCACCATAAAGGCTCTTTTATAATAAGCTGTGATAGGCAGCTGTCTGCAAGCATAACCTGTTTTATTATGGTGAGTCCGTGGCTCATTTATGACTAAATGGACTCTTTTTCTGTTGCTCCTTAGCCTGCAATGTGCTATTTTTTCCTCATTTTCCAGTCAAAAACCCCTGTACCTCCTCATGGAATCATCTCTTCTCTGCTCTCTTGCCCAAGGCTGTTTTATTAACTCCTGTCCAACTTCCATTTCCTGTCATTTTATGCTGCTTTTCCAGCTGAAAGAAGACAGTGGTCATATCATGTCATAATTATTTTCTTTAGTAATTGCTGCGAAGACGCTGAGTGTTTCCTAATTAGATCAGGCAGTGTTCATGGTGAAACCTCAGAGATGCTGTCTGAGGACACGAGTTTCCTTCAGATCTTGGTAATTGAGTTGTACAGCCCATGCTTGTGCAACCCGAGTTTCCCCCTGCAACTCCTGAGGCACATCAGGGGATATTTTAAGAGAAAGAGCAAAAAAACCTTAATATGAGAAGTAAAGGGATTTTTTTTTCCTCCCTGTTCTTTACATATGCCATGGTGTTGAAGTCTCCTTTGTGCTTTTGTAACTTTGTACCTTATCACAGGCTCATTTTGCAAGTAGAAGACTGGAGCTTGTTATACTGCTGTATAGGTGAGGATCAGCTAAAAAATTGAAGACAGATTGGTTTTGGAGGCAGATGGATAAAACTTATCCAGAGATTGAAAAACCGTTTGCAAATGTGCCATTATTTTTATATGAAATAACTCCACAGAATGTTCCAAATAGTGCCTTATTTTGCTGCTGGAAAGCTGTAAAATTGTAGATCATTGCACTGTAGATGAGATGTTAATACAGGGGAATTTGTGAGCAATACAGAATGGCTGGATACATTCAGTGTGCTGCTTGCTTTCATTTTTATTAGTCAAAATGAGCAGGGTAGTCAGCATTTGAGAGCCCTAACAGCTAGGATGTTCCACCTCAGGATTAGTGTTCATGGCAAATGTTGGAAGCAATGGGAGAAGTGGGAAAATTGCCTTTTATCTAACACTGGTAGGGGGAATATTGCCTGCTATTCATTTTAGAGAGCACCTCCCTTCCAACTTTTTGCTTAATGGATAGGGATGGGACGTTCATCTGGAGATAGGAATTGGGTTCTTGTCCAGGGATAAACTCCCAGGCACCTGGGGGCTGTGATCTGATCCTCCCTTTGGCCACTGATGTGCATTTCCTGTGCCAGTCCGGCATGATGGCTGCTGGGGCAGCATTAAATAATGGTCTGCACTGTGCAAGCATCATTACAAAACCAATTAGGAGGGAGGGAAACCTTGCTTTATCCAGCTTGAAGTTGAGGTAAACCAAAGGGCTTCTACCACCCCTCAACTCTGTTGCTCCCTTGAAAATTGTAATTTTAATTGTAGGGGCTGTCTTGTTCAGGCCAGGAGCTGGACTCTGTAATCCTTGTGGGTCTCTTCCAACTAAGGATATTCCGTGATTTTCCAAAAACAGTTGCAGCTTCTTGGCTTCATGTCTTCCATGTAAAACCTGCAGCAACAGTGCCCAGGCCTTTTTTTGGGGAAAAGGACATATTTTTGCAGCACAGTGTTTCCCTGAGCTCTCCCCATTGTGTGATGGTCAGAGCCTGTGCAGCTTGATTTATGATTTTTATTGCTTTTTCAACTTTACATGGCTAAAAATTAATTTGATCCTTAAAATAGTGTAAAAAATTTGAAAATATCTATAAAAATGATCATGAAATGTGTGTGGTCTTTTTGTGTTGGCAGGTAAAATGCTGGAGAAAAGGAAGCCATGGGTTAGTCAGGAAAAGGAGATAATTTAGTTTTATGTTAATAGCTGTGCTTAATAATAATTACTATTTTTCTAGCTGATGATACTTTTCTGCTACAATGATTAAAAAAAACAAACAAAGTCTGGTCTTCTAAGTCTGGAGTGATACTTAGCTACTTTTTTCATACCAGTTATTAAACCCTTTATTTGATGAGCTACTTAGTGTAAGTGCCTTGATGTAGCATCTAAAAATTGCTTGAATCCTGAGGCACAGGCAGAACACAGTTATTTTGCTAAGGAGGAACCATCCCCTGGAAAACAGGTAAAAAGACAGGAGAAAGGCATGAGCCATCTGCTTCTCCCTTATCAGTCCTTGTGGTCTAACATTTAATGATACAAAATGCTGCAGGAGGACACCAAGGCAAAGTAGCCTTTCCTTTATCCAGCAGTGATGGAAAACGTTGCTGTCATTTCCAGGGCTCGGTGGATTCACTCTGCTAACCAGGATTTCAGCCTTTGTGCAACACAGCCATGGAGGGAAGCTGGTGCATGCTGCTCAAGGAAGAGGCAAACAGCAGCAGCACAGCTCTGCTTTGGTCTGCTGGCAGTGCCTCACTCATCTTTCTCTCTTAAGAAAGATCAGGGAGAAATTCAAGGAAAATGCTTCTCACAGACAGAAGTCACTGTGATATTTAGGATGGCAGAGCTGAGGTGTATTAGTAAGGCTTTTTTTTTCTTTTTTTTTGGCCATTCTCCACATGCCATTAACATAAATAATAAAAAATACCCCTTCAACCTGATTCAACCTGGCTTTCCAGCAGAAGATAAATATTTGTGAGATTCTAAAATATTTTGTCATAAGTATGGTGGTGTGGCTGGTTTCTTCCCAGTGTTTTGTGGTTTCTTTGCCATTCTCATCTGGTTTTTGCCACTTATTCTCCCCAAAGTCTGTAAGGTCATACACATATTTGAGAGTTGTAAATTCTTACTTTGATATGAAATAGCAATCACTTAACTAGTAATACTAGTAATTAATAACAAAAAAAGTAGTATGTTTTCCTGCAGTGTGTGGCTACAGTGAATGCAGCTTCTTAAACACAGCCCATGACTCAGGAGGCTATTTGCAAAATCCAAATCAAAAGAGTTGTAATTGATATCCAAATTATGCCAGTCAGACCTGGTTTAAGAGTTTGTTGCAAAACTAATCGGCCCTGGATTAAAATTCTGAAAAATCCTAATTGATCCCTTTGACTTTCCAAAGATTGGTGAGCATCCAAAATAGTGTTTGGGGCATATGGTTCAAGCTACAGTCTGCCAGACATATCTTGAGAAAAAAGAACTTTTTTAAAAAAGATATTCTGGACTCTGCAGGCTTTTATCTTCATGAATAAAAGCTTTTTTCATTTATTCATGATCTATCAGATCTCTTCCCTGCAGTTTCCAAGTAGAAGGTGTCATAATTGTTGCTGTATAGTGCTTGCTGTTCATAGTGCCTGAAAACCGAAACAGCAAAGCAGTGACCTCTTAAAAGAGATGCCAAAGAAGCACAAAGCAAAACACAGAATCAGAGAATGGTTTGAGTTGGAAGGGACCTTAAAGATCACCTTGTTCCAATCCCCTGACATTGGCAAAGACACCTTCCACTATTCCTGGTTGCTCAGAGCTCCATTCCTGGCCTTGAATACTTCCAGGGGTGGAACAGCCACACTTTTTATGGAGAGCCTGTGCCAGGGCCTCACCACCCTCACAGTAAAGAATTTCTTCTTATATCTACTCTAAACCTCCTCTCCTTCAGTTTGAAGTCATCCACCCTTGTCCTGTCACTCCATGCTCTTGGAAAAAGTCTCCATTTTTCTTGTAAGGTCCTTTCAGTGAGGTCACCCCAAAGCCTTCTTGTTTGGAGGCTGAACAATCCCAATTGTCTCAGCCTTTCCTCACGGCAGAGCTGCTCCATCCCTCCTTCAGTTTGATGGCTCATTCCAACAGGTCCAGGTCCTTCCTGTGGTGGGAGCCCCTGAGTTCAAGGTGGGGTCTCACAAGAGCAGAGGGCATTGAGTCACCTCAATGAACCTGAACACAGCCTGGCTTCCCCGTGCCTGGTTAGCAGAATGAAAACATCCTTACTGAAATCATCACACATGGCAGCAAATGTCCCTCCTACAACAGGCCTGAAGAGGCTGCTAATGAAATAAATGAAGGTAATTTAGCAAAGAGATGAGACACTTTGGTTGTCCCTCGGTGGTTAGCAATGACTCTGGGGTTTTTTTCCTGCTTTGTTTAAGTTGCTAAGGAACCTCATTTGCTCTTGAATCTATTTTTAATTGACCCCAAAATGAAGAGTTTTGTTACATGAAAATGCTTTCTTGTGTCTAGATATGTGAATCAATGTCATTCAAAGGAACACAGTTCATTCTGGACTGAGATGACAGAATTTTTCAGTCCTTTAGAAAAATGTTTAAAAGTAAATGCAGACTATCACAGTGAAGCCTTCTAGACATTTGGAAATTGACTGGGATTTATTAGTTTAAAAAGTTTAGGAACAACTTTACTGTTCTTGCCTGCAGGTCCTAAGTTGAAAAAAAGTGAAATTCCTTGTATCTTGAGCTAATCCAGGTAAAACCACAAAGAAAACTAAAAAAAAAAACAAAAACAAAACAAAAAAAACCCCTAAAAAAAAAAAGAACAACACAGCAAACTAAAGTGAGACTGATGGTGATCACAGTCATGGTACACGGTCTGACTTTGGGAATATGTATTTAAGTTTATTATTCCCTTTAAAATAACTTTCACAAAAGTTATGGGTTAGAGATTTTGATGTATTGCTGTTTCATTGAGACCATCTGTCTTCTGATGTCCTGAAATGGTATTTCTTGTAGCACAGTTCCTATCAGAGTTGCGGAATTATTAAAAATCAAATTTCTTTTTTTTTTTTTTTTTTTTTTTTTTTTTTTTTTTTTTTTTTGCCAGGCAGAGCTGCTTGGCATCAGCACTGTTGGTAAACAAACACAATCAAATATTCTTCCAGTACTGCATTCCCATGTGTGCTTGTTGAATCTGCAGCTGAAATGAGGTTGGATGCAGCAGTTGTACCTGACTGCAGACAGGCACAGCAATATTTCCCACTCAAGTTGCCTGTCGAGCCTGTGTTTTCTCCAAGCAAAGTCCTGTCCAAGATCTTCCCACTGGAGACAAGTTTGCTCTAAGACAAAGTGCATCATTTTTTTAGAAGAAATTATGTGGGTTTCTGAGAAATAAATTAACACACCTTCGGGTGCTGCTATTTAGCATTTTGAGATATTGTATAAAGGCCGGGAAATTCTAAATTAAAGAAGATATGCAAGATTCTCCTTGACCTTTTGGCTTAGATCACATTTAATATTGGATTAATTTAAGGTATCCTGTATTCAGGGATGCATTTGGTAATCTAATAGTCCTCTTCCATTTTTAACTGCTCTAATTTTATTTATCTTAGAATTATCTGGCATTCATTGGCTTTTCTGACAATTTTAATTTATTCTAGTGTATTTTTCTAATGTCTTTCTTTGCCAGAGGGTAGAGGAGGATGGAAATATTAGGATACCAACACCGTGTTAGAGTGGAATTACTTTGAGGCCAGAATATAAGCTGTAACTAAGAGTAGTGGGGGTAAAATTAGCATGGGAACATTTCCACTGAGACTGAAGGAGCCTTGACAGTAAGATCTGTTGAGCTATGGAGGTGTTTCCTATGGGATACGGTGGAAGTCTCATCATTTTTAAGTTGAAACTAGACTGGATAATTTAGAACTACTGTATATGGAGCAATCAGAATTCTTACAGTTGGAGATTATCTGGCTTTTCAATCTCAAATTTGGCTATTTCTCCTCCTTTGCTTTATTGAGCTAATTCAGTGGGACTGGAAAGAATTTACAGAGAGAAGAGTTTGCTGTGTTTGTGAGGAGGATTACTTGAGGAAGCTGCACTGCAAAAGACATCTTTAGCTTTTTCCAGTAGATCTGAGAAGCACCAGAGCTCTGATTTTTCTCCATTTCTGCCTGCTGGGGAGAGCAGTGCTATGCCTGTTCTCTGCCTTGCTCCCTGAAGAACTAATAAGATTGGTTGCTTCCATTGTTAACAAAATTTTCTGAGACAAAATATGCAGAATGAAGAATAAGAGATTTCTTTGCATGGCTGTGTTGACAGCAGTTATATGATAAAATTGAATTTTGATTCTTTATTTGAGATATGTGCCTTTCTGAAGAGCTGGCTTTGATAACAGGTATTTTAGGAGATGCTGGAGAGCATTTGAGACTGGTTGGTGGCAGGACAGTGTGAGGAAAACCAAAGCCATGGTCATGGATGAAGATGGGGCACAGCATTATGGACCAAAACAATTCTATGAGTCTAAGTAGCAAGTGTGACTTTTTTTCCAGTGAAACATAGGCAGTCAGGACCAGGATCCAAGGACAGGGTCATATGACCAGAGTGATGGGCCAGGACATAAAGCCAGGCTGTTTTGCCTCTTTTGAGTCTCTTTTTTTGAGCTCATTAACAGTCTCATGCCATGATCACTACTTTTCAGTGTGTTATATATCAGCTTTCCATAGGGATTCATTCATTCCTGAGGCATCCTTTGGGTGCTGCCAGATTAACAGACCCATGACAGCAATGCAGTGAAGATAAAGGAGGAAAATGTAAGAGAAAGCACCCAGACAAGTAAAGAAATTTTTAGTCTTTGGAGAAGAAAGGGATTTTTATCTCCCCCTTACCTGAGTTATCTTTCTGAATAATAACCCTTTCAGAAGTATTAAGACACACTTCATATAATCACTGTTACCTTCCTTGCTCCACGTTTCTTTCTGCAAGGCACCAGAGAAGCTGGAAAAGTTGCAATCATAACACTGGCTCTGCTTATTAGTGAAGCAACCTGCAGATAAACTTTGGCTGTTTTATTAATTAACAGCTGCATTTTTCTCTCCTGGAAATCTCAGCAGAAAGGCCATTGCTATGACTGCCCAGGACAAATTGCTCAGTTCCCAGAGCCAAAGATGGCAGGTGGTTTTCCAGGGCTCTCAGTACAGCCTGTGTCATATTTTTGTTTTACTCAGGACTTGGTGAGTGGGCAGTCAGGGAAATGGTGTTTGCTGGCTTTGATGGCATTTCATACCATGGCCAAGCAATAAAGAGCCACGCTTGCAAATGATCCAAGAGAACATTACAGTCCAAAGTTCCAGACAATGCATATTCTCATTACAGGATTCAAGTGTTTCGGACCATTTTGATAAGTCTAGGCAAGGTAGATTGCTGCTCAGTGTTATTAGCAGGCAAATCGCATCACAGAACCGAGACTGGTGTAAATATTTCAGTAGACTGCAAGAAAATGAACGTCATGCTGTTCTCAGAAGGATTTTCCAAAGTGATTCTGCCACGGTTGCTTTCAAATATTTAGATATATTGCTGGGGTTATTGTGAGTCCATGAATTCACAATGCATGAGTAAATATGTGCATGAAATACTCCTGCATTTGCAGGGGAAAGGCTGACTGAGCAAATTAAGCCCTTTTTCCTATCTTGTTATCAGGTAGAAATATTCCAGGTCTTACCAGACCTTGTATTTTTAGGCATAGAAAAGCTGTTACTGGAATAGGGAGGAGTTCTTCTGGACAGGTGTAATTTGGAAGAAAATTCTATATTTAGTGAGCTGACAGGGATGGGCAAGGAATGTATGAGAACTCCCAAGATCTGAAATGTAAAGTGAATCTCAAGTGTGCAAAGGAAGTTGCTGTAGTTAAATGTGCCTGATGTAACTGTTATGCACAGATAGCTCCCAGCTGTTAATCAATTATTAACTATTGTTAATAGTTAATCAATCAGCTATCTTAAAAATCAACCTGATATCTGGAATGTGCAATTGCCTGTATCTCCCTATAAGCCTAGTGGACACATACCTATCATGAGGTCAGCAAGGTCCTAATATCAATTTTCAATAAATGCAAATGTCCCAAATGCCAAAGCCATGCAGGGTGTACATTAATCACAGAATCTTATCATAAAGCTGGAAAACTCTTCCTTTCTAGACTATCAAGCCATAGGCAGGATAGAAATTGTCCCCATGGACTCCTATGAGAAAGTATCCCCCTGTGTTTTTGACCAGGTTATTTACTATTTACTCACAGAAGACATAATTATTGCATACATTTTGTTAACCAAACTGCCGCTCATAGTTTATGAACCACGGGTGTGTTTCTAGGTTGAAAGGATATTTTCTTCTGATGAATTTTGTTCCTCATTCCCACTTCTCTGAACTTTTTAAATCATGCTTTCTCATTAGCAGAATATACTTGATTAACTCACTTGTTTAATGAGGTGCTTTGGGATGATAAAGACAGCAATCCATTCTGCTGAATGACTTTGAGATGTTAAAAATTAAATAAAACTTCTAAATACCAACAGACCTCCTGCTGGTCTTTACTGGTAGTTGTTCTTTGATGTGAGAAAATATTCAGTTCCTGTTAGTGCCACGCCTTCTAGAAAAATTAATTTTCACATTGTTAATAACAAGCATTGGCACATTGTGGCAAAAACTGGTTTCTTAGAGAAATACTTAGATTAGTTTAATAGTAGCTCAAGCTTGCCTGATTTTCAAGCAATTAACAATTTTATTAGTCTTTTATTGAGAGAAGGTAGTGATATTTATTTATATTAGAACTCAAAGAAAAGTGTCAGAGGAAATAAACCTTTGCTCCTACAAAGTATTTTTTTCCTTGAGGCTGCCATGCTCTAGAAGGTAAAAACAAAGCCCAGCTACAAATAGAATTGGGAAAAGGATGGATGCTACAGCTGAGTTTTATATCATTCAGGTCATTAAAGACAACTGGAATTGATCTTTCCTGTCAAACACAATTCTCCTCTATTTTTCTGTAATTTTTTGGTGCTTTGTTTTGTGGGTTTGTTGTTCTGTCCTTGTGAAGGAAACTCAGGAGTAGAGTTGCTTTATCGCATTTTATGGTGATAAAGGTTTTGGCTCAGCATTTTTAAGACAGGGAACGAGTTCCCTTTTTCCTGAAAGGTTGTGTGTTTATAGTTCAGTGTGCTAAACATCTGGATACCGCTTCAACAGCTGGCAAACTTGTTGGGGAGCATCTGCCTCCTATCACAGCTACTTTTCACTGAGGCAGATTGAATGTGGCATTTGAAAGGGCTCATTGCATACATGGGGATTTCTCTGGTCATTACGTGACAAAGTGATTATTTAAGGGCACAGATTTTGTCTGTTTTCATGTAGGGCCTGGTGCACTGCAGATGCTGTCAGAGGCAAGAGACATAAAAAAATGGTAGGAACAATGTGGATAAAGAGGAAAACAGGGAAGAAAATCTATCAGAGTCTTACTTTGTAGATATTTACTACTGAGCTTCTAAAATGCTTGAACTGAACTTTGTAGTTTTGAATGAAATGCTTCATTCAACAGATTATTCTACTCTAATGGATTTTTAAGACTGATGCAATTTTTAGAACCCTTTCAAAGTCAAATCTCTCATGAAGGTGATTAATTCTTTACCTCTAGTTTTTCTTTCATTTGTTTTGATCGGGGATACTCTATTGATGAATTTGATAACTAAATCTAATGAAATCTCACCATGTTTCTACAATATTAGCATGTAATTCTGTGCTCTTATCACTAGATATGACTCAGTCATACCTTTATGGAAGAAGTGGTAACTTGGATTTGGCCAGTGATCTTCCAAAATTACCATCTTACACCCTTGTTTCTCAATAAAGGATTTTAAGAGACTCTTACTGAGTGGGCACAATCAAAAATTACTTCAGAGGAAAGGGCTATGGATGATTTCCTAGTAGGTCGTTATGTAGATAATCCTATCCTGTGGATAGGAGGCTGAAACCACCTGCATCCTTCCTGCATTCTAGCAATAACATTGAGACTTTGGGTAAGGACATTTTTCCAACTCATAGTAACATCCTTTCCCATCCTCATTTGTTCTGGGAATTTCATCTTTATTTGAAGGGTGAGGAAAAAGCTCTTTAGATGTGCACAAAGACATACCAGCAGGAGGATCTGCTGAGCCTGGTGCCAGCACTTATACCCTTGGAGCTTGTAGGTTCGAGTTGTGTTTGGTCAGTGAACCTCAATGAGATTAAGATTTCCAATGAAGTTTCCTAAAGCCGTCAGGTATCTGAGTGTGAGGAACTCCTAGGAATTGACTGCAAGTAGTTTTCTTCCTACTCCCATCCTGAGATTTGACATCCATTTGGAAAGTCAGGAAGCACAGATTGCATTCTCTGGGTGAGCTCAGTTGCATCCCTGGCTTACAGGAGGGAATGGAATATCTATTCAGGACCTCTGTGGAAAAACAGTTCCATTCTATTGTCACTTGTTACTGCTTCCTTGTAGCTGTTTATCCAGTTGTTCTGCTGTGGTCTTGCCACCAAGCATGCTAATGGCATTAATGGAAATGGATGAGAGAACTTCATTTGTTCCAGAGAGTTTTCCAGGAGAGGGCAGCCATAGTTAATTCTGGGTCAGTTCATGCAATACAATGTGAATATAGATTACTGGCAGCGTTTGTCTGTGGCGCTCTATTGCCCAGCATGGGTTCTGTGCTTGGTTCTCTTAATTTGTTCTTTTGTTTGGATTGCAAGTGCGTAAAAGATGGACTTTTTCACAAATTAATGCTGGAAAAGACAACCCACATAATAGAGTGGTTAACTCCCAGCACTGTGTACTTGCTGAAATTGCAAATGCTCTTGGGAACAGTTTCCATTATACGTCACTGTTTGCTTTATGTACTTTCCAAGCAACTCATGAGCTTCTCTCAACTCTCTTACTTCAAAGATATTTTTGGAAAAGCGTATCCTAAACTGTTGCAAGGGACCTGAAAAATTCTGGAAAAATCTTCCCTGGCACTGAAAACTTCTATTTCTTTGGTTTAGAAAGGATCAGGACAAAATGATCCCCTTTCCTTTCCTCTTTGTATAACGAGGATGCATATAAAGCCTCTCTTGGTTTGGATGTAAGGATGATAAGTTAGCACTGAGGGGTATATCCCACATGCACAGTTTGGAGCTGTGCTTATGCAAACAGCAGCACTGATGCAGATGGCATCAGGAGGCTTTATTTAGTACTGCCTTCCCAGGGGCACAACTTTGGCACATCTTCTGGGGCTGAGATGGCAACCAGGATCCCTGGAAGTACACTCAGGCTTTGTATTAACACTGCAAGAAAAAATTCCTTTTGATATGGTATGGGTAACTTCCTTTCTAACTTCCTTTCTTAGATCAGTTCAAACCATCTTTTATCCTTTTTTTTTTTTTCCAAATTAATTTAAACCCTCCCAACTCTCTTTTTCTTCAGGGCTAAATAAACACCATTTGCCAGACCCCTAGGTAATGTAAATCCATGGATTTTTATAAAGTTAAAAATCAGGTCTCAGCAGGTGATAGGGCTTGGGAGGATTTTCTGTTCCTGTTTTGCAGGTGGAAACACAATGCAGTCCTTTACACTTCACATGTAAATGCACAGAACGATACATGACTTCAGAGGCAGACTAAGGAAGCCATAAAGTCTTTCCATACACTGAATTTTGAAGGCTTTCAGCATCAGTTTTTTCAACTTTGTCAACTTCCTATACTTTACAACCTCATTTCATTTCCTGGGCATTCTACTAATGTGTCTCAAACATACCCACACAATCTCAAAATACATAAACCATGGAAAGATTGTGCCAGAGAGGCCTTGTAGGACAATTCAGGGCTCTTTGCCTGACATGGAGGGTGAGGAACTAAGGATTTCTTGTCTCTGTTTCCAAGTCCATGGGTCTCTAGAAGGTGGAGCAGCCACCATGCTGTGTCTGCAGATGAGCTTGTCACTCTGGCTGGCCTGAGCACAGAGCCTTGAGAAAATAATTCTTAGAAAAGGGACTTCATCAGCCGCCTCACTACGCTGATTTGCACATAATTGTGTCTGTCTTTTAAAAGCCGGAGATAAAAGGAGAGAATTTGACACCTGCTCATTGCTCATTTTCCCAGCAGCTCTCCAGGCTGGAGCACAGTTGCAGGGTTTGAGTGAGGAAAAAGGTTTTGCCACCTGGTTTGTCAAGGAAAAGGAGAGGGGTTTGCAGGAATGCTTTGCAGCACTTGGCAGATGAAGCCCAAGGCATGGCTCACAGTCCTGGGTATGGAGAGGATTTAATTTTTTACTCTGTCTTGCTGAACTCAGTGTTTCTTTTCTTCTCTTCCCCACAATGTCATATTTGCAGTTTTATTTAAACACAAAGTTTTCATCCTCTGTTGTGCACTCTGTTGTGCTGGTATTGAAGATTTCCTTTCCCTCAAAATGCAGTGATGGGAAAAAAAAGGATTTCTAGGCTCTTCCATTAAGTCTTTTCTCAGAGAATTCTCCTTTAAACGGCATTATTTTTATTTCAATTTACTTTTCCTTGTGGTTGGGATTTCTTTTATCTCCTCTACACTCTTCCTACATGTCCTGTAAATCCTCAGGCTTTACCTTTGGTTTTGTGTAAGACTTATTCCTGTAAGGAGCTGCAACCTCAATGAATCAGCATGGGGATTTTGAAGATTTACAATTAAGATGTTTTTCTCTATCTTCTGGAAGTCACCTTCCCCTCTTAGTTCTTTTTGGTAGCTTATTGGTTCATTTTTGCTTAGTGAGAATTCCTTACTTCTCTTCCCAAGACAGGTTAACTCCTCCCTAAAATGTCTCAGTGTCTCCATGTGGAAAGGTGCTGCAGTGCTCACTTCCTTGCCCCACCAGATTTGAGATATATAAATAAATATTTTTTAAATTTATTTAGAGTTGGTTTGGGTTTGTGGTTTTGTTTTGCATTTTTGTTTGTTTGGTTGGTTTTGGTTTGGTTTGGTTTTGGTTTTTTGTTTTGGTTGTTTGGGGTTTTTTGGGTTTTTTGGGTTTTGTTGGTTATTATTATTATTATTATTATTATTATTATTTTAATTTGTTTCTGATTCTCTAGCAGTGCTGTCTTCACGTCCCAGGAAAATAGGCCTGTGTAGTTCTAGGTGCCTTGTATTTGAATACAAATTGTTCTGCTAAGCTCTTAGTAACATGAGCATTTTTCCCTAAGAGCTTATAGTCTTTGTCCCTGAGTGCTTATAGTCTATCATTTTATATCTATATCTATAAAAATGTATAGATACACACACATAATATATGTATGTCTGTGTTGTATGCTATAAAGATACATCTGGTATATAGAAAAAAAAAAAGGTGAGCAGAGAGGAGGAACAGGAAAAATAATATAACAGAGTAATGACAGAGAAGCAGTTTTGCACACAGGTTGCAGCCCAGAGGTAGCAGTGAGCACAATTTGCCACCTCTGCAGCAATCACCAGCTTTCTGTGGTTATTACTGTGTGACCTCAGCAGTGGGTTTCAGCTGGCCCAGGAGGAGATGGGTCATTTTGTGGGAATTCAGCCTGGGCTGAGCTTTACTGCTGTATCTGGAAAGCTGGGAATGAGATCCTTGCAAGGTGCCCTGTGAACACAGCCAGGTCGTGGACCTACAGGATGATACTTGGTGCAAGGGCTGCAGGAGAATAGAAAGTTTGGAGATGTCAAAAAGCAGAGAGGAAGTGACTTTAATTTTGAAGGTGTATAATCCAGTTAGTTCTCAGAGGGGGGCTTGGCAGTGTAGGCAGAGCAAAAAGGTCAGTTTTGGAGAGTTTTCTAGAAAGTGGCATCAGAATTTAATCACAGGCTGGAGGTATGAGTCATGAGAGGATATCAAGTCAAAGTGAAAGCTGAGATTGGCAGGAAGGAGTCTGATTTTATTTCTGAAATTAAGACAGGTATGGGGAGGAAAGGACTTCATGAAAAATTCAGAAGCTAGATTTTGAGCATGTTCAGTTTTAGAAGTAGTAAATTATTAACAGAAATATCTCCAAGAAAGGCCAGAAGTAATTTGGTTTGATGACTCTAGGCTTAAAGATTTCTTGTTTTCTCTAAGCTTGATTGTTATTTGAGTGTTCATAACCAATCTAGCCAAGAAAAATATGGATTTATGTCACAGAGGACAACTTCCATATTTGTATATCTATCTATTATTGCAGTTCTTTTGTGCATTCTAATAGGATTTTGAGACAGGTCATGATATAGCAGCAGGATGCAATCAAAATAAAGAAGTCATAGGAAGGTTTGAGAGTTTCCTACTCGCATCTGCCTGGATTATTGTCTCATGCCTTAATGCAAAAGTGGACTAATCATACATAGGGAAAATGGGAAAAAATTAACACAATCCACTGGCAAGTGAAACAACTAAGAGTAATCAGACTCAAATAAGCTGTGAGTGAAATTTAAAGAAACTTGATGAAGAATATGTTCATTTTAGTGGGCAGCCCTGATTGTGAGCACCCCCAGAGTGTGGACATTGGGCACAGGTGGTCTGGTAACCACAGGTCACCCCTGCCCTGCACAGAGCGCCGCGATGACGGGGTCTGTGCCTGGCCTTGTTTGACAGCCCTCATTTAGCTCAGCTCACTGCATTTCAGTCCTGGCTGGGCTAAAGGAGGCCCCTGAAGCTCAGTGTCCTACTGCTCATGTTTACACAGCCACTGAAATGTGGTAAATCATCTACCTGCCTGTTAATAAGGGGGTTATACATTATCTCGTACCAGGCTGTGGCTGATCTACGAGAACACAAAAATTCTTACGGCCTGGGCATCTCATGCAGTGTCTCATGGTTATTTTTTTTAAAGCCAAGTATGGGAAATGAGTCACAGACCCACAATTTTTCTTCAAATAAACAGTATAACTTATTTTTAAGTTATAGCTTTTTTAAGTTAAAGCATCTTGCACTGGTGTCTCTGTACATCTGGGCATGGAGATCCTGCTGTCTCATCTCTCTTCTCACCTGCATTTGTACCTGATTGCGGACAGGCACAGCAATATTTCCCACTCAAGTTGCCTGTTGAGCCTGTGTTTTCTCCAAGCAAAGTCCTGTCCAAGATCTTCCCACTGGAGACAAGTTTGCTGTAAGACAAAATGCATAATTTTTTTAGAAGAAATTATGCGGATTTCTGATAAATAAATTAACACACCTTCGGGTGTGCACTGGTGTCTCTGTACATCTGAGCATGGAGATCCTGCTGTCTCATCTCTCTTCTCACCTGCACTTGAGTTCCTTCTGCTTCAGACAGGACCTCACAGGTCCCTTCCTAGAGGCCTTAAAAAAGACAATGATAGTGTAGACATAGGATTAGTTTAGCCAGCAACTTTAAAAAAAAGTAAATTCTTTGTTAGGTGTTACCTCTGTAAGAATCCACACCACTGTGTGCTTGTTGAATGGGTAATGCAGAAAATACTGTTTCCGCTTGAAATGGTAGAAAATCCAGGGGAAAAAAAAAATCCATTTCCACATTGCCATAATCCATGAGATTTGGGGTAAGCAAGCTGTGTGACTGAACTCACATACTTGACTTTGCATGCACAGAATTGAGTACAGGAGCCTAATTTTGTGTCTCTGCTGTTAAATAGGTGTTACTTCTCTTTTGAGCAGCTGTAGTTCACTGCCATCTCCATAGCAAATGTGCCACAATCACCACCCTTAGCACTGATTTCTAGAGAAGGTAACACTCCCTGGAGGTCTGCAATCCATCCAATGTCTAGACTAAACCTGCTCTGAGGCTGAGACATGCTCCCCAAACAGCACAAAGTGCTATAGGCTCTTTTTTTACCATTAATGTTTGCAGCCACAAGTCAGAAACTCTGACAAAGTTGCCATGAGTCTTCAAAATCTCTTCTACAGAGGGAGAGGTTTGTCCAACATTCATCACTGCAGAATGGCAGGAAAAAAAGGAGAAAATTGAAAGTTTCATTAAGCAACCAGTGAGGAAAGAGATGATTTGCTTTCAGTAAACTGTAGGTTAAGTCATGTCATGGTGTGGTTTTTAGGTTTGTCGTGTGCAGAGCCAGATGTTGGACTCAATGATTTTTGTGTGTTCCCTTCTAATTCAGGGTATTCAGTTCAGTTCCTGCAGAGGTTTTGCACAGAGCTGCCAGTATACCAAAATCAGTATTACATGATACATCCTAATATGTTTTAGTTTTGTTTAAATGTAATACAGGGCTTTTTTTTTTTTTTTTTTGGCCCACAGAGCTGGACAAGAATGTTCTGAAAGTAGTCCTGACACAGACAAGCTATAAAATAAAGTTTTTAATAGCTTAAAATAACATGCAAAAGCCAGGCTTGTGAAATTTCAAATACAAGACACAAACCATATGCCAGCCTGACCCCCTGCCTGTGTAGCAGATAATAAAAAGAAATTTTGTCAAACCTGCTTGTGATGAACAGATAAAAAAGGGTTGGCCCAGATTCATAAATGAGACTATTTAAGCAACCTGGGGCCATGTCATGGAATATTTTAAAATAAGTCAAAAGGAGCTTAGGCTTACCAGAAAACACAGAGCTTTCAGCATCTTAAGATTTTAAGGACCTGCCTTTGAGCATTTACATTAGGACTGGACACAAGCAGTATAAACTCTGAAGTGATTTTCACTTGATAGCAAATTGGGCAAAGCACCAAATCACAGGTTATCTTGGCTGCCAGAGGATGAGACAAGCAGGTGCCATCCATGTGCCAGCAATTTCTTAGGGAAGGAAAAATGTCTGTCATCAAAGGCATGTGTGAAGTAAAATAACTCCCACCAAAACCAGGGAGGTTAAACTGAACTGACACATTTCTGAAATAAATCTGTGGCTAATGTGCATTCAGGTTTTAAGTTCTCAAGTAGAAGCTGGAGGCAGTCAAACCCCAGAGCACGAGTCATGTTTGTGCTTCCCTCCTCAGCCAGCGTGACCCTATTATATGGAGTTAATGGAAGAAGGTTGTACCACATTTAGATGTTCATAGCCAAGACCAAGCAGTGCTAAAACTGAATGCTGGTCACATGTCTTGGAGTTTAAAATTGGACAAAAACATTGCACTGATTTGGAGGAAGAAATCTTACTCAGGGCAAATGACAAGGTTGAGGAATCCTTTTGCAAGTGAGTCCCAGGGGATGCTGCAGCATCCTCAGCCCGTTGCCATCACAGAGTTGAGAACAGACACAAACTGGGAACGATTTGGCAAGAACGATAATGGGACCAGTTGGGACCTGTCATCAGCACACTGGGCACTGCAAAAGAGTGATTAAATAGGAAGACACGGACAATTATCAAAGACTAATTGCTTATTGTTGCTAGAACTATATTTTAAATGTGTTTTTCTTTTTAATTGCTTTTGGAGGAAATAAAGTGTCCTTAATTTAATTCTAAAATGTTTGGGAATGGGAAGTCTGCCAGGAACAGGGCAGCTCAGAGGTCTTGTGAAAGCAATTGCCTCTTTCACCAGCCTATATTCATTTCCAGTTATCCCATCCTCTGCCAACTTTCCTGTTTTCTGGTTCATGCCCCGATCTTGGCTGAAGGTCTCTGGGTTGTTGGTACTTGCAGGAAACTGCAATAGTTTGTTCATATCCTTTCCTGTATTTTTCATTCATCACTGTCCAAGGGCCTTGACCCAAAGAGGAGCTGAACTTTTCAGGTCCACAGGGGGTTTGGAGCAGCAGGCTCAGAGTGTAAGGGCAATTTTTCAGGACAGCACTAGCAGTGGTTGACAAGGTGAGATATCTGTGTAGTTTGAACCTGTTACAACACAAATATCTGTATACCTCTGTGCTCTGGTACTGCTGACTGCAGGGAAATTCAGCAGGGGCTGCTTTTCCCTCACTATTGTGTCTAACAATGAATGAATATGAGGATGTTATTCCAAATTAAGATGTTCAGGTCTAGTGCAAGGAGCAGGTCCAAATCACAGGCAGAAGGTTTAATGCAAGTAGCTAGGAGGGTCTTGTGTTATTAAATAACCATTCAGCTTTTTCCTGATGAAAGTGACAGGGAACACAGTTTTTATATTCATAGAAATATCTTTTGTATGGATGTATTCAGCTCTGAAAGTGCTGCAGGACCTCATCATGGACAAATGAATGTAACCAAATCTGCCTCTCTCTGTGCAAATAATTTGCAGGAACGGTTTGGAAAATGGAAGGAAACTGATCTACATTAGGGAGAACAAGTGCAAAGAGAGGAAACAGAAACAGTGTTCAGGTTCAGTGTTTAGAGGAGACACGGGAAAATCCCGGGATCCTGTTGTCTCAATAGAATGCCACATGTCACCTGCTCCTCTAAGCTGCCCCAAAAACCAGGCTGATGAATCTGCTGCTGACTTGACACAGAGCATGAGGGGACGGATGGGAAACTTGCTTATGTAGAGACAGGCAGGGTCTGCTCTGTACAGAGTTTGCCTGTAGTACAGATATTTTCTTCCTTTCTGATCTTTTCTTGCACCTGCATAAATGCAAGATCAGAAATGGAGAAGAGTGGTTAAATCTATTTCCAAATAAATTATTTCAAATAATTCCCTTTTCATTGCTAAGTTCCTTGCAAAGTCCTGAACAAATACTCTTGCAAAAATGGTTAAGGAAAAAAAAAAAAAAAAAAAAAAAAAAAAAAAAAAAAAAAAAAAAAGTTGTTCCAGGCACCATGGCTGGCCCTTTCTGTGTTCTTTGAGGCAATAAGAAGGGAAGCTGACCTGGGCAAACATTTTAATCAGCATTTTAGATTGCTTGAACACAGAAAAACTGAATCATTCCATGAGACCTTCCATTGCAGCAACTCTAGCAAGGGCTCTGGGTCCTTGGCTTTCTTCCATCAAAGTACCTGATGGGCATTTCCCAGAGATGTCAGTGATGCTGCTGCTCTCTCCCCTCCCCAGGCCATGGCTCTCCTGCTTCACAGACCAAGATGAGTAAATTTGTATTTTTTACTTAACAATTGCAATGGCTGATTGACAGAATACCCTAATTACAACAGCAAAGCTAGGCAAGACTTGATTTTCTGCTTTTAAAGATCTCTTTTACCTTTTATTGGAATGGTATTTTCTCATCTGGGCATCTCATGCCTTGAGTTTTGTTGTCCAACTTGTTTGTGCAAAGCCATTCTTCTGTGAGGTGTTTGATCAAAGTCCTGGGCCAAGTTCCCAGCTGCAGAGAATGGCAGAGGCCAGTGCATGTGCATCAGCTGGGGATTCAACCTCCGGGTTAAAGGGAACTATCCAATGGAATTTTCTCCATCCCTCCCCTGTAAAGATGAGCAAAACCACCCTGCCTTTCTCTGCAGCCTATTTTTTAAAATCAGCTCAAAAATGAGTGAGGAGAGAAAACATTGCTGGAATATGCATTTCCACTGAGATTAAATGTATTTGCATGTGGCTTTCCAAAATGAAACTTTGACAGTGGCAGAGAGGGACTTGGGTGTGAAAATTCAATTAGCCATGAGTCAGGACTCTTGTTATACAGAGGAACCAATGAGTTGTGAGTTCTTGCATGGGAACTTGACAAAGTGGCAAGGACAACTTTCTGTGTGTTAATATGAGCAGAGTAAATAACACAAAATGTTATTAATGTATTTATTTCCAAGAGGCTCCTTCAGGTGATGTAGACAGAAGTGCACCTGGCAGGTGATGGTAAATGATGTTGTTCTTGTGGAATGGTCATTGGGTTCCTGTTAGTAACATTCATTCCCTTTTCTTGAGAGTTCTGAGGTCCTGAAAGAAGGGCATTATAAGAATACTGATGTATTATTTTCATATTATGGTCTCTTACAGACTTCCTGTGTCAATAAGCATCACCCATCAGCTGGTCCATGAAGTAGTTTTTCCATCTTAAAGATCAATTTATGGAGATCCTAAAAGGCTTGGCAAAGGCTATAATGAAAAAGCAAGGCTTTCCAATCACCTTTCTCAGTGGTTGTACCAGCCTTCCAAAATGTGTTGGATAATATTTTCTCCCTTGATACAAGAATCACTTAGGGAAGGTCCTGGAGGGAAAAGGGAATGGCCCCGTGCCTGTTCATTAATGTATGACAGAGACAGTGTCTGTCCTTTTTTCAAGGCTGTCAGGCATTGCAGGGAAATTTGGCACCCAAGGATTCCAACATAGTGGGCATTGTAGGTAAATGAACAGGAAAAGGGGTGGGGAGGACAGCATTCTGTTGGCTTATTGCATTGCTTCAAAAATGATTTAACTTTTCATTAGAATGAGGTTGGGAGACTGCTAGGTCTTTATGCTTTTTTTTCCCCCGTTCTGTCATCCAGATTTTATGCTGCCACTTCTAAAATGCAATTTATATATGCAGTTGGAATTAAACTTGGTACTTTTAATTTTCTGGAGTGCTGTGTCTCTCTTGTCTGAATCTTTGTAGGATGGAGATACAGCCACGACTGATTTCTGTGCTAGTGACTGCATGTTCTGATTCAGAGCTCCTGTGCTCCAAAGCCAATAATGATTCACTCTCACAGCAGTGGTGTGAGCAGTCTCAGCTTTTAGGTGCCATCTGTGTGAGGGAGCTGAATCTGCAGAAACAGGACCCTGTGCACATGGCTTTTCCTCTGCTCATGGATGAAAATATTAAAGCAAATCCGTATGGTCCGTGAGATGTTTTCTGTGTCAGGAAGGGAGTAAAGCTGCCTGTCAAACCAAGCTGTTCTCCCTGATGAAAGGGGGCTGTTTTTAAACACTCCTTTCCATAGTATTTTGCACGCCAGCCATGTGTGCTTTCTCATCTGACATCTCATTGAGATCCTTGGCTCCGGTACTGCAGGAGGGAAGTGTGTTCTGGGAAGGAAGGAAATTATCTCTCAATATGTACACAAACACATGTGCACACACACACTCTCTTAAATCTATCTAAATGAATTGATTTTTTTTTTTTTTTTAGGAACTCGAGAAAAATTAATCTGGTTGAGCCAGACTTAATTGCTTCCCTTTTGTTTGGATTTTCTATTTTCTCATGAAGATATTGGAGAGAAATGCTCTGAGCTATTATTAGATACAAAGGTAGAGAGAGAGGGCAAAGGGTTCATTTACAATTCCTACAGCAAACCATTGAAGCTAAAAGGCAGCAGATGAGCGGCTTGAAAATATAGATTCATCCACTAAGCTTAGGGAGTATTTCCAAAGGTTTGTGCTGGTCTGGGGATCTAACCCTTTATGCAGCTGCAAAACCCACTGGATGGAGGAAGCAGAAAACAAGTGTGGGGTTTTAATTTTTTTTTTTTTCGTAGTTAATGAGAGGAGTCACCTTGCAGGGAGAAGCTTGAAAACGTGAACTGATATAAAGTAATGCATTGATATAAATGCACTGCTTTTGAAGGAAGCAGCTGGACTTCAGCTTTGTGCCAGGGGACTGGAAAGTATAAAGGTTATCCACAGACACACATTCTTTGTGTTTTGAGAAACTCAAGTCAGTTAATCCCTGATAATGGGATAGCATTATAACCACTACTTTACCTCCATGATATTAGGGCAATACTGCCAGAAGCAAATTGATCATGTTGGGCAGGACAGCCCATGGCATTAGAGTGTGCTGTTGCAGAAGAAATCCAATGCCACAATTGTTTTATAGCCCTTTCCTAAAATGTAGTGGTGATTATCACTCCCTTTCAGAGAATCACAGAGATGGGCAGGGACCTCTGGAAATCATGTGATCCTATCCCTGTTCAAGCAGGGCCACCTAAAGCCACTTGCCATGGACCACGTGCAGATGGCTTTTGAACCTCCCTGGGCAACCTGTGCCAGTGCTGGGCCACCATCACAGTAAAGAAAGTATTTCCTGATGGTCAGAGGGAAGCTCCTGTGTTTCAGTATGTGCAAACTGCTTCTGATCCTGCCACTGGGCAGCACTGAATCAAAGAGCCCAGCTCTGTCCTCTTTGCACCCTCCCTCCGATGCCTTTAGTTTTAGCTTTCATGTTTTTCAGATTCTGTGCTGCCTAGGTGTGTAGCTCCTAGCTTCATATTAAGTGTCAGTAAGTTCTCTTCTCAGGGTAGGTAGACAAAACAAATCTTTTACAGCTTGAAACCAAAGACAACAATTACAAGCTTCAGGTCCAAAAGGTAAAAACAGAGAACTGAAGAGAGCAACAAGGAGGATGGAACTTCATAACCTGAAGCTGTAATTGGACAATTAGCCTTACTATACAAATGGACCAGAACTTACAAAAGTGTGAAACCTTGTGACCACTCGTCCATTTTGTGACCATTTTGGGTCCATCTTGGGTGTAGCCCTGGTTAGGGTCTTGTCCTGTCCAAGTTGTCTCCTTTAAGGCCTTCCAATAAACACCTACTTTATTCTCTTAGTCTCTGTTCTAGGTCAGCCTCACAAGGCATCACCTGCAGGTGCTCATCTACATTGCTGAGATCCCCTGCAGTCTTCCTCAGCCTGAGCAGTCCCAGTTTTCACATCCTGTACTCACAGGAGAGATGCTCCAGTCCCTTAATCCTCTTCATGGCCCTTCCTTGGAGTCTCTCCAGTGTGTCCATGTCTCTCTTGTAATGAGGAGCCCAGACTGGATACAGCACTGCAGTACTCCTCAACAGTGTTCTAACTGTCAAAAAAAAAAGAAAGGAAATTTTGGAACAGTGGCTGTTCCAACTGGGACACCAACACTGGTTTTGGATAGCTTCAGCTTGAACACTGAAGGGTTTTGTTGTGCTCTTTTTGCCAAACCTCTTGTATCTGATGCTGCTGCATTTGGGCAGCTTCAGTTGAGAAGGGATTTTCATCTGGGTACCTCAGCTTTGCTGTCCTGACCTCTGGAATAAATGTTCCTTTCTGAACTTTCTTCTTCTTTGGCAATGGCTTTAGTTTATTTTTTATCCAGTGGCTGCATTGAGGCTTGTTCAGTTTGCCAGGCTAAAGGGCATCACAAGAACATGCATCATTTTGTACTTTTTGTCTAAGGAAACAAAACAAAACTAAGTTAAAAAAAATCACTTTGGTGTAATTTTTTTTCTATGAAAACTCCCGAAGTATAAAAATAGTGTCTTTCCTTGAAGAGGGGATATTACTAATGTAAATCCAATGCAGAGGAATAATATGATGTATGTCAAAAGGCAAGCAACCGAGGAGGAGCTGGAGTGATGGAAATGCCTCACGGGCATATGAGATTGTGGGGATAGGTATTCACACAAAGGATCCTTTCTTACATGTGCCCAGAGCTTTCTCTTATCTCTGAACATGAACCCATAGTGAAATAGAAATGTTCCTGTATTAATAGTGCATTGGAGATAACCCTCATCTGAAAAATACAGTAATACTGCACAACTGGGAACCCTTTCAGAGCAGGGAATTGGACTGGCAATTTCATAGTGTGTTGGTAATGAAACATTTTGGTTCTGTATAAGCAAATGGGCAAGGTTAATGGACACATTACTCCAGCTGTCATTGTCCCAGCAGTAACCAATTTAGAGGCTTTATATTTTCTGCTGTCCCAGTAAGGGAAAGAAAAGTAGAAAATTAAAAATAGAAATCCCAGAGTGATTTAAAGTGCAAAGCGTGAACGAGCCTGTAGTACTCCAGTATAATTTTAAAAGCCCTCTTTTTCTTATAACCTGGATTTTAATATATGTATTACATTGCAAATTCTGCCATTGTCTGTCCTGCTCCAAAAGCTCACCTCCATGCAGAAGGATTTATTCTGGCTGTAACACATGAACATGGGCCTCCAGCCCTGGATCTCTCTAGCTGCTGTTTGTATTGATGGTTCCTGTTTGTATTTCCCTTCACCTCATGCTGTTGATTTCCAGCACCATGAGAAATGGTCTGTGGCTTTGGCCTTCAAGGGAGGAGGTTAAAAAAATATCTTCTGGTGCCAGTGTATAGATCATAATTGGTTTTTTTTTTTTCATAGCTCTTTCAACAGCTGTGGACAGATATCATGCCCTCATGAGCTGTTTTTTCTCAAGTAGGTCCCCTGCAAAACAGCCCAGCATTGAGTTTTCTTTCCAAAAATTAACTGTCCCCCACTCCTGGTTTCATTGAAGTTACTTTTTTCTGGTTGAGTCTCCTGTTAAGATTAGTGATGTTTCTGCAGCAGGTGTCCAGCCTAATGAGGACTTGTTTCCTTGATTTGCAGACATCCTGGTTGATGGCAAGGTCTGTGACTGTGATGCTGTGGTGACCTGCCAGGTGGGGGACCCTGTCCCCTTGCAGGTGAAGTTGACCAACAGGAGCAAGCACAGCGTGGGGCCCTTTGCTCTGACCATGATGCCCTACCAGGATTACCAGAACGGGGTGCACAACTATGACCTGCAGGATGCCATCACCTTTGTGGGCTCCAACACCTTCCACATCGGCACTGTGAGTCGTTTTATCAGGATTTTAATGACGTGCATTTGAAAAGGGCTTCATCACTCTGTTGTTTATTTTAAGGCACAGTAATTTTTTTAAAGCCCCACGGTTATGGCAGCTATTGCTAACAGTGCTGCTGCATTCATCTGGAATGGTCTCTCTGAAATGGTTTAAGACTGCAATTTCCTACCATGCAAACCACTAGTAAATTATCAGAGGCAGCAACTTCTGGTCACTCCAGATGTGGCTGAATGTGAGTGGGTAACCCTAGATTGAATGTTCAATACCATATTGCCAGTCCCTTGAGTCACCCAGCACAGCCTGCAGTAATAGATTTTAAATAACTTTTATTCTTTTTTCTTGAGTCCGTAAGAAACATTCCCCAGGCTGAGCCAAGGAACTCAGCAAATCAGTTTTAGTCAGGTCCTGAGGAAACACAACAGACTGCAAAAAAGAAAATGCTAAGCATTAATGGGCAATCTGATGAGCTGGTTCATTTCCTGGATGCTTAGCATACTGTTATAAAACCATACAGAAATGCTTAAAATGAGGCTTAAAAAACAAAAATGAGCCCCCTTTTAAAACAATTGAGATTATGATTTTTCTCCTAATTTCTCTAGAAAATTCAAGTGTAGGAGCTTTTCACTTATAAGGCAAGACACTGAAAATACAGATAACACTACTGTCTCCTATATCCTTCCCTCCCAAAAAGGACCTGGAATGAAAATTTGCAGGCAATGCTGCAGGGTGGAATGGGCAGCATTTCTGGTAACTCATGAAATAAATATGAAGAAGAGGGTGAGTGTTTGGGATAGTGCTTAGGACCTTTGTTTAGGTCAGATCTTCAGATTGGTAATAAAATGTGTCTGTCAAAATTAAATATATAAGTGAACCTTAGTTAGAAAGAAATTAAAGGTTAACCACAGATATAGTCACCATGCATATTTTTCAATTACTCATCATAGGAGAAAATATTTCTAAAAGCTAATGAGCATGAAATATACCATCAACTTGAATTTTAATGGGGGCTAACTGCATTCTTATAGCTGAATAATTTAAATATGTCAACAGAAATCATCCAGGGATGGCTTTCTTTGACTCTGTTCCTGACAATGTGGAGTTTTTAATCAGAGTGGTGGTGTTTGGATGCCCAGCTGCCAAAGGGCTTGACCCTCCAGGCTAATGAGGGAAAAGGGAGATGTCAGTGTGATGTATTCTTACCTTCTGATTGAGTCTCCTACAGGGCAGAAAGTCAGGAGGTCACGTCTCTGGTGCCTGCCCAGGCAGCCTTCTCATACATTACGGTCCCTGCTTTTGCCCCACTGCTCAGTGTTTTGACATTTCTCCTGTAAACACAATCCCCAAGAAGTTAAAAATAGAATTGTTTTCTGCTGCTTGTCCTCCTTTCCATACAAAAAGGTGAAATGAGCAAAATGTCGACTCTTAGACAAGAAGTTACATTTCACAGTGTGTGGTGTTGGCACTACACAGGCTGCTGGGGAAAGTGCTTGGTCATGTTTCTTTGGGGCACAGAGCCCTGATTGTGGAAGAAAATCCTTTATGTCTGCCACAGGCCCTTTTTTCCCCTCATAATAACTAATTTAGGAATAGAAAATAGATTTCAGAAAGTTCCACCTGTTTGGGGGGGACGAGAGGAAAGCCCTGGTTTGTGCATTTGATGCTTCAGGGAAGAACCACCATGCTCAGGACTGTGCTTATGCTCTGAGTTTGGCCAAAAGTCAGGCAGACGCTGGTTAAAATAAACAAGGAAACTCATGGCTGGGTGACATGAAAGACAACTGGAGTTTTTTTCTCTTTTTGGTAAACAAAAGTTGAGATACTGGACCAGATTCCCTGCTGGTTTTCAACTCAGTGCTACTGTGTGGAAGCTGTTAAAAATGTCCCCATCATTTTTTTAACCTGAGGTCATGGGCTCTTGACTATTTTTCTTGTTTCATGGAGGTCTCTTGAGGTGCTGCCCTTTCCCAGCTGCTTGTGAAAGATGCTCCTCTCTCCCTCAGCAGTCCCATCAGGACAGACACTGCCAGCACTTGTTTTTGTGCAAAGTTGTCCAGTTTAGCAAAAACTGCATTGGTCAGCAGTTTAAGTTAATTGGGCTGACTTCACACTGACACTGGCACAGGGATACTGAGATGATTTATTGCAGGGCTGAGCTGGGTGGGAGGAAGGATGGAGAATCGAGTCTGGCTTGGTGTATCACTGGTGCGTGGTCAAGAGTGAGTGGGAGCATCAGGTATTACAGGGCAGATACTCCTCACACTCTGAAAATTCACTCTGTTGTCATGCAGGAACTTCATTATTGGTACAAAACAATCCAAACAGATCCCTCTGCCTTCCTAAATGTTAGTTTCGTATTAATTCTCATGCTCAAAAATTCACCGTTATTTTTGATTGCAGACTATAAAATCTCAAAGCAGTTTCTGCTGCTACTTGGAAGACAGGGGATATATACAGGAATTTTCAGGATGCACATGCTGCTTTGCAGTGTGAATATAAATTGTGGAAGGGGTGAAAGTCACACAATTTTGTATTTCCCTTTCTTGTGGCTTGAAGGCCAAGCTAGAAGATTTATCTTGGAAATAATGTGATGATGATTATTCACTTCTTTGTGCTTTTACCTCAGTTTGATGCAGCAGCCTGGGTTTGTGTCACAGAGTCTCTGCTGGGATATGCTACTTCAAAAAGCAAAGTCTTTTCTGGAAAATTTTAAAGGCTATTGAGTTATTTCCATGCATTTTAAATTAAGTAAAATCTGTATTTTTAAGCACAACTTCTAATTTGGCTAACCTTAATTTTCTCTGTATTGGAGAGAAAAAGTGACTTTCTCCATTAGGACTTAAATATTTGCCATTTTTTGTTCAATGGGTGATTTTGAAACACGAGTTAACATGATAGAACCTACCATTAAAATACAGTGGATTGATTTATTGGTTTTATCTTGCTTCACTACATAAAGTTTATCTTTTGCCCTATTATTTTTTTTAGTTCTTACCAATTTTTTTTTGTTGAATAATTAGTTGATCAGACAGAGTTGCTTTTTGCCCAATTAAAACCAAAATTATTGTCTTCTGTGGAGAATCCTGTTACTCCCATCAATTCATCCTCTCCTGTTGTCTCTACTTGTGCCATTATTTTTTCTCAAGCAGGATTTTTTCCTGTGTGTGTTATCATGCACAGGCTCAAGCAATTGGTAGTGGGAGATGAGGAGAAATTCATTAGTAGATGGTCATTTTGAATCAGCTCAGAAGCCAGGGTGAACATTTGCTCACTTCTGGCAGGTCCTCTGTGGCCCATCTGGAACAAATTATTTTTCTTGGCACTGTTTTATTCACACTGTAAACTCTTTGGGGCAGCGAGCAGTAGCTGGCACCAGCCCTAATCTCCAACTGAGCTCCCTAAGTACTACAGCAGTATAAATAAGTAGTAATTAGTTCTAAGCAATCGCAGTCCCACATGGTAGCCTAAATCAGGGAAGGATTAGGATGGAGCTAGAAAGTTAATTTTTCTTCTACCTTGGTGGAACAAAGGAGCAATGTGGACTTTTTGCCTTGATTTTCGATCGCTATTTTGTGAGGTACAAGCTGCTCATCTTTGTTTCCGCTAACGATGGAATTTTAATAAAACCTGTTTTGACTCTGCCCTGACTCAGGAATGTCGGTGTGCTGATGAATGATTCAACACACATGCAGGGAACATATCTGGGCAGTGGCACTACCAGAGCTCTGCTGGAGGACAACACGAATTTGGTGTGGGTCAGGCACGAGTCATGTTCCTGGTAGTTCAGCTGGGTCATGACTGCGGTCAGTGGGGTGGGGTGTCACTGCCAGCTGCGGAGGTGACCACCTGAACAAGCCACTCTGAGTGGCTGAGCAAGTCATCAGAGCTTATGCAATTTAGGGAACAGCTTGCCTCAATCTGCATTTGATCAGGTGAATCCTTGTGCTGAACAGCTGCCTTAGATGTGGACATCCACTTTACAGACATTTGAGTGGATTCAGTTCCAGACTGAGACACCTCAATGAGGAGGGGTTACCAAGGGTGCTGGCCCTCTAAGCTCCCGTGGAGGTGGGTCTGTAGCAGGTAGAATCTGGCTTATTAGGGCTGAGATTCAGTTGCCTAAAAGTAGATGTTTGCCATCATACAGTTGCTGTGTGTGTATCCTAAAAGCCACCAGAAGCTGCCAGAAATCCTGTAAGACATCCTGGGCATCTTCCCAGTCCTGGTCAGGTGTCTCAGTGCCTTAGGCCATCCCATTACCTTTGTTTAGGCAACTCTGTTCTGGCTCTGCAGGCTGCCTAGGGAGACCATTCTGTGTTTGCTCCACTGTCTGCATTGGCTAGCTATCCTTCTGTAGTAGGAGCTTGGGTACCTTGGACTCCCAAATGTAGGTTTAACCTCAAAATTAGTCCTGTGCCTGGTGTAGCAGCTGGGCTGGATGTGACCCTTTACTGACATGGCTGCTGCAGCTGATTGATTCTTTGGGAATGTTTGTAGGCAGCCTCACTGGAGATACAGCCTTACTTTCCAAAGTTGGTTCCTGTTTTGAAAGAAACATCTTGTGACTTCTGCAGAGCCACCTGCACTTAAGCGGGGCAAAGGTTTTCAAGCTCATTTTGCTTCCCTGTTTCTTCTCCAAACCACAAGTGTTGATACAGTGGTGGTGGTGGTACAACAGCTGTGGGCAGAGCCCAAACCATGAATGTGATGTCTGGTGTTGATGCTCTGAGGCTGAAGCCACCTTCCTGCTTGCCAAGGGCCCTGAGCTGTGCTGTCACAGATATTCCTTCATTGTGCAGAGAGATTAGGAAAAATGGACCAGGAGCTTGAAAAAGCTGAGGGTCCTGAGGAGGCTTTGTTTGCTGTTTGCCTGCACCCACTGCTGGCATTAGTGCCTGCCTCTGCCCTCCCCTGGATCAAAGTCCACATCAGTGCCAGTGAGGCAGAAATCAGGCAGGCAGCCCTGGGAGAAGGGGAAGGAAGCAAGAGGGGCCGTGGCTTGATGTTGTTGTGCGTGTCCAGACGCGGTGCCAGAGGGCAAGAACTTGTACCCAGCAAGGAGAGGAGATGCCAAGGACAGGGTCAGGGGAGCAGCTGTGGCTGCTCTGATCATTCACGTGGATGACACGATGCTGATACAAGTGTGCTGTAGGTCAGCAGAAGTGCTCAGCACCAAAACCAAAGGGAGCCTGGGCTCTGCAGCTCTGAGGAGCAGAGAGGCCCTTGTGCAGGAGCTGCAATTTAGAGTCATAGAAGCACAGAATGGTTTAGGTTGGAAGGGAACTTAAAACTCATCTCATTCCAAGCCCCCTGCCATGGGTAGGGACACTTTCCCCTATCCCAGGTTGCTCCAAGCCCCACCCAGACTGGCCTTGAACACTTCCAGGGATGGGGCATTCATAGATTCCCTGGGCAGCCTGTGCCAGTGCCTCATCACTCTCACAGTAAAGAATTTTTTTCCATATATGTATCCTAAATTTCTCCTCTTTCAATTTGATCCCCATACTCTTTGTCTTATCACTACAGATCCTGATGGAGAGCCTTTTGAGCTTCTCTGTAGCTCCTTCAAATACTGGAAGGTGCTTTGAGGTTTCCACTCAACCTTCTCATCTCCAGGCTGAACAACCACAACTTTCTCAGCCTTCACAGAAAAGCTGCTCTGGTACCATTAGCAACTTTGTGGCTCCTCTCTGGACTTCTTCCAGTTTAGAGAGGTCCAGCAAAGCAGACTGATAGCCAGGGGACTACACAGGATGTATGTCTCCTGTCTAAAGAACCCAGCAGGGAAAGTCCAAAAAAAGCCCCACTAGAACAGGAGAAAATGAAAACAGCTCATTCCCTTCACTTCTGAAAGCTACAGAGAATCTGTCTCATGGAAGGTGATGGCTGAAATTTTCAGCTCTCTGGAATATCCTTGAGTTCCCTGCGCTCCTGAAATCTTCATTTGTCTTCCCCCTCTTCCCCACCATGGCCATCCCATCATCGCTGTTCTGCTCTTCCCAAGCAGTGGCAAGCTGTCCTTCAGCAAAGAGTGTCCATGAGAACTTTCCCAATTCACAACCCATTGGCTGTGTCCCAGTTTACCATATGATGAAATTTTTTTGTAGTGGAGAGCAGCCCTGATCACCTGTCTCAGAGCCTCAGCCTTTACTGGGACTTTTCTGCTGGGATGAAGCTGCCTTTTCACAATTTTTTAAAAAAATCCATCCAGTGGAATGGCTTTGTGTTGATTTGGTGTTTTGCATTTGCTGTAACTTTAACTCAGTTCTAGGCATCTTGAAACTGGATTTAACATCTTGTGGAAGCAGATACTAATTCAAACATTATCACATGCTGAACAGTGGTGGGAGTGTTAAAGCTAGGAATTACTGAAGTGTCTTGCTGAAATGATGGACTGAGATATATTATTTGTTGTGAAGATATGGATTGTAGATGGATTTGTGATGAAGGAAGATATATAAATGTAGAAACAGTGTGAACTCTGTATATTCAATTTGGACAAGTAAAATCAGGATGGCTACTGTTTCTGGGAAGTTTCTTGCTAAACTTCATTATTTCAATGATAGTGACCTAAGTTCCTGATTAGAATTTGCAGTCAGATTATGTCTCAGTAATAAGTGAGAATGAACTTAGTTATTGCTAAGCTGTTAAATGGTGTTTAACCATGAATTTAACATTAATTCAGAGACGTGATTTAGAACTTTAATAGAGATGTTGCTAAATGCAGTCTAAGGAGAGATTTAGGGTGATCTCTACCTTAAACAAATTCTGGTTTAGAATCAGTGGCTCCTAAAGGTTCATGTTCTGTTTTGAGCTGTGGCACAGATTTACTGCATGAGGGAATAACAGGATTAATTTTTTAATCTGGCAGTTTTACTAGAATAGGGACGAGATGTTTACTCCTTTTTGTATGAAAGTATTACTGAGATGTAAATCTGGAGTACTCTAAGACCCTTTGAAGTAGCTAATGAATTGCAAGCTGCAATTAATTTGCCTTGTTGATGTTTTATTTGTACTGATTTTCATGTTCTCTTCCCCAGGTAAAGCCAACCAAAGACTCTGTGTACTTTGGAGCACTTCTCTTCCTCTACACAGGGGATTTCTACCTGAATATCAAATTCCATGAAGACAACTGCAGCAGGGAGCTGCCTCTGTCCTGGCTCTGCCTTCCCAGTGTCCACATCCGTGCCACGGAGCCTGTGGCCCCAGCTAAGCTGTGAATGCACTGTGTGCTGCTTGATTAACCACAGCACACAGCAGTGCTTGGCACATCCTCTGCTTGACCCCAGCTTGTTTCTGTCCAACCCCAGGACACAGTCTCTGCTTT
Source organism: Pycnonotus jocosus (assembly GCA_013400435.1). Taxonomy (NCBI): domain Eukaryota; kingdom Metazoa; phylum Chordata; class Aves; order Passeriformes; family Pycnonotidae; genus Pycnonotus; species Pycnonotus jocosus. Next base: position 235,472 of record VWYP01005748.1, on the reverse strand, counting down.
GGAGGAACACTTTCTGAATTGGCTGACAGTCATTTGGACAGCTGCTTTAGCTAATTTCAGAGGGAGGGAGGAAGGGAGAGATTATAACTGTGCTGAAGTTTTCCTCTGTTTCCAGAAAGCCTTTGAAACTGTATGCATTATACTTCAATATACTCCATTGATATCAGTGGTTTGAAAGAGTCTTGAAGGCTGAATTTTGCCATGTGTTTGAAGGTCTTAAATCCTATTTGAATAATCCTGTTTGATCATTTTTCAATAAGATTTGTGTATCTGTATGAAATTCCTGGTTTATGCTGGACCCATGGCATGTTCCCTTGGGGTATAGATTTCTGTTAGATTTGTTCACTGGATTGCTCTTGTTTGTTTGTTTGCTGAAAATTTGGTGTCTTTGGTAGTAAATGGCAGAAGTGGTGCTTTTTAGTGTGCTGCTGAAAGTAAGAATAGCCTCCAGTTATTTCTCTCCCTCCCCTGAGCCCAGTGCCACTTGCTCCTGGTAAAGTCACTGCCTTTAGTTTGGCAGATCTATGAACTAGAAAGGAGAGAGGGTGAGGAAGAGAAAAAGAGTTTTGTCCTTGAGAGAATAAATAAGCCAACTTTTGGGCTGCCTAAGGCTTGCCTGTGAATTTAGGCTTTCACAGTTCTGTTTTACACAGTCATAGTCACTTGAAACATTTGCAGACTCTTAAATACCCACCAGAATTAATCAGATGATCATTAATATAACTTTTTGCGAGTTTTTGCAAACTCTTCTCATCAGATTTTTCATACTAATGTAATGCTTTTTGTGTCTGTTTTTTTTTTTTTCCCTTTTTGTTTTCTTTAAAGTTTGGGGGTTTTTTTTAAGTTTAATTATTAGGCACTCAAGGCCATGGAATTCCTGTGTGTGAAAGTAGTTGTTGAATGTACTGATAATTTAGCCTATTTTTCAGAATAATGTTTTTATATAGTGAGACATGTTTTTACCCCATGTAAAGCAGGGAGATGTCTTAGCTGTATGATTAATACATTATTTCATGGACCATATGTTTAAAACCTATCGCAGTCTTTTCTTAAATACATAGTTAAATTTGGTGGTAGTGTGCTTTGGGGGTGGATACACCAAGATGTGGTAGGGACACTCCACTTAGCTCTACATGATTTGAATGCACATGCACAACCTCTTTGCAGATTCTTTGTTTCTTTAGAATTCATGCAAACATGGGCCCCCACTGAATGCCTGGCCTGGCCCTTCCTGCTCAGTTCTGGCTCTCTGCATCATGCCCAGGGGTGCTTTTAGTCACAATTTTAGATGTGGCTGGTGTTTTCCATAGGAAAGACAATGTTCAAAGCTCCATTCATTGCATGCCTGCAGATGACTGTTCATCCTAAACATATTCTTAACCTGAGGGATCTATAGCTGTAGCATGGTGGCTGTATTTCCAGTGTATGCAGGGTATTATCTCTAAAAACTTGTGTTGTGGCAATGTTATCAATGTTTGTGCTTGAGCTGTGGCTCTGTACTCATCCCTGAAAGAGGAAGTTTTCAGCCTTGATCTGATGAAAATCTGAGCCCTGCTGAAGACTTATTTGCAATGATTCACTGCTCTGTCAGGTGCCAGTGAGGTCCAGTTACAAAACTGTTCCTTAGACTGGCTCTGGGCCTGAGACAAACCTGCAAAGAGGGTCCAACAGCTGAGTTGGATCTGTTTTTCTGTGTGGGTGGAGCTTGGCTGACCAGATTGTGCCATGAGGCTGAATTCTCTGTCATTGGATAGGCAATACACAGGAAAATATGATCCAAGGAGAGCAGGAACTAAACCAGTACATCTTCTCTGTAAAAGCTTGGTTTTGACATGAATATCTGTACTATGTTGCACAACACTGTTGCAGCAAAATCCAAATTGGGTTTTATTCAGTGTTCCCAGAAGATAATCCGTAGATTCTAGGAATGCAGCTAAGGCTTTATAAGGATCACATTGCATTTGAAATGAAAATATTGTAAAAGTAAGTGCTGTCGCAGTCAGGATGCTTCAATTTACCCAGCTAAGGGACTATTCTCTAATTAATTTTTAATGGGAAGAGAGGGTCTTGTTCTGTGGAGCCTGTCCTAGCATGCATCATTCCTGTGCCTTTTACTTATGAAGGATCCTGATCTACAGCCCACTGAAGCTGTTGGAATGGGAACAGGTTTTATTATAACAAAAGCAGGCTGCATATTTTCTAGGTATCCAATATGCCATTATAAAGCTGCCATGTGTGCACATAAATACAAGTTCTTATGCGTGAGCTGACCCTTAAAGGTCTGTCTGCTCATTATATGGTAGACTACTCTGTCTTTTGTCAACTTGGATGCTTAGTTGATTTGGCAATTATGGTATCTTCCCCCCTTTTCTCATATTTCTACTTGTCTTGGTGAGGGAGATGAAACACAAGGCATTCCTCCTTCTCGGGATCATTTTTAACTTGTCCAGAAGGAAGATATTTAAGTTTTAGTGTAATTTGGAGAAGGGTTGAGGGAAAGGTGCTTAAAATCACTGGGGTTTCTGTCAGGATTGGTCCTTGTGTTACTTGAAAGAAGGATGATACTTGTCTTATCTGTTTTCCTTTCTTGGTACTGAAAAATTCTTTCTCTGAAACATCCAGCAATTATTTTGAACATGATGAGCTGAACTGTTCATTGTAAATCTGATACGAACCAGTGGTTGCAATGAATTATTCCTAATTAAAATGGCCATTGCTGAGAGCAGATGTTGATCCTGTATATGAATGCACTGGAGAAGCCTAAGTTATGTAACTTTAACTATAATAAATACTTGTGTCTTGTTATTTACACCTCTGCCAGTCTCTTCAGTCTGTAGTTCTTGGTTGTGTTCTTGTGTGGTTTTGCTGATAAGAATGCATATCTCTTGATTCTGTATTGTGTCTCTGAAAGAATGTGTTGGACCCTGGAACTGAAATTTCAGCTTCACTCAAACTTTCTCTTCCTAGATGAACTCAGAGGTGGTGAGCCCTGTCTGCTGCAGAGTGTGGCTCCTGTGTCAGTGCCCATTCACTGTCAGCTGAGGAGAGAGAGAGGCACTGGGCATGAAAGGCAACAAATGGCCAGAAGTTGTGTCCAGGGAGGTTCAAGTTGGATATTAGGAAAAGGTTCTTCCCCCAGAGGGTGGTTGGGTGCTGGAACAGGCTCCCCAGGGAAGGGGTCACAGCCTGACAGAGCTCAAGCAGTGTTTGGACAGTGCTCTCAGGCACATGGTGGGACTCTTGGGGATGGTCCTGTGAAGGGGTGGGAGTTGGATTTGCTGATTCTTGTGGATCCCTTCCAACTTGGCTTAATCTGTGACTCTGTGAAATGCCTCAGTGTCCCAATACTGATGTTGAGGGTGGTGAGGCCCTGGCACAGGATGGCCAGAGAAATGACAGCTGCTCCATCCCTGGAGACAAGGTTGGGTTGGACAGGGCTCTGAGCAGCCTGATCCAGCTGAGGATATCCCTGCTCATTGCTGGGGATTGGAACTAGACCTGTAAATGTTCCTTGCAACCCAGAGCATTCCATGATTCTATCACCCTTTCCATCCTTAAAGAAGCAGCTCCAAGGCTGGAAGGACCATCTTGGGAGACTGACTGCAAGCACTTAAAAACCATTTAATGTCCAGCCTTGTCAGAGCTCCTTCTGTCAGCCCTGGGGCTCCTGTGTTTGGATTCCCAATCTAGAAGCTCATAAGGTTTCCTTAGTGAGGGCCAGCTGCACGCTCCCTTCCTTGAGTCCTCTGGCTCCCTTCCTGGGTGTGAGCAGTGTGTTTGTCCCTGGAATGGGGCTGAGCATCCATCCTGCTTGCACTCCACACCCCAGAGCAGAGCTGGCTGCCCCCTCCCTGGGATGGAACCAAGCCCTCTGCAGCTCTGGGTGAGCAGCTCAGCTCTGTGGGCACAGGGAGAATTTGTGTGGGCACAGAGGGGATTTGAAGGCTTCTCTACAGGTCTTCTTCTCTTCTTTTACAGAGCTTTGCAAACACTCATGCTCTTTTCTTAATATAGAGGACACAAAAGATCTGGACAAAGTTTTTGTGTCAAGTGTTCCATGATAGCTGTTTCCTTCTGGGGTTAGGTCAGAGCTCTTGGGTTGCTCAGCATCATTTTGGCTCTTAGCTTCTCATCTTGCTCTTTCTTGCATCCTTCCCACTGACTCTTCCACTCACTGCACTTTTCTGCTTTTCTTTGTTTGGACCCAACAGAAATGATCAACTTGTCCCTTTCTTTTTTTTTCCTTTCTCTGCATCTCTGTTGGATCCCTCCTAACCCTTTGTTCATGTTGGGGAAAAAATTGCTTTGAACCCAATTTCAGCTGCTAAACTGGAGTCTTACTATCATATATCCTCTCTTTAAAGCATCTTGAGCTATTTCGGTTGAACAGGATCTTGTCTGTTTTGTTACAATCTGATGTTTCTTGTTGGAAGGATACTTTAGGCCATTGCATTCATGATGCATCAATTCCATAATGCCAGTGGGACTTTGTGTGTAGGTGACATGTCGTTTTACACACATTGCTCGCTTCCTGGCCCTGTGTTCCTGATTCAGCAGGATATCCAAGCATGTGCCTAATGTTAAACTCATCAATAGAAAAGCATTAATAGGCCCTCTTTTGACAGCTAATTCAGTCACATCTCCCTGGGAAATTTGTTAACTCTGTTCCCAGATGTGCAATCTTCATCCAAACCTGCAAATTTGTCACAGAGGCCCACATGCCATTGTGTTGCATGGGCTGTCACCACTGGCTCCCTGGAGCCCTGGCACAGGGAGAAGGCATCTCATCAAAATCTGGCACTGTGTTTATACAAGTCTGGGAGAGCAGATCCTTCCAGGCCAAGATGTGCTCAGTGTGTGGCTATACCAACCACAGAAATGCACCCTGGAGGTGTAAATCAGATGCACAGACTTGCCTGGGGAGCCACGTTGTCCCCAGCACTGTGCATCAGGCAAAGCAGCCACCTCCTGCTTGCAGTTGCTCTTCCAAGTGTTTCTCTCCCAAAGGCTGGTGCCTGCACATCCCCCAGCCTCCCCATCTTCACAGCCACAGGAAAACTCAGGAGTGCTCAGAAATCACTTGGCATAAGGGAAGGCATATGTTAACAATGAGGCAGCACAGCACCATTTCTGTGATGGATCCTCTGCAGAGAATTTGCTACAGCCCAGAGTTCTCTGATGCCATGGCCGGGGAAGGGAGATTCCAGCCCCTCTTCAGCCTGGATTTAGCTTGAACAAAACAATGTAGACACTGCCAGAGAGAAATCAGACTAACTTTTGAAACAGTTTAACAATGAGCATCTTATTAATGACTATGAGGATGTCATCCCTAATCTGTGTCAGAAATGGGACCCTTCTGCTCTCCAAAGTCTGCCCAAGTTCTTACAAACAGGTCCAGGCCAGTGGCTGAAGTGATGCCATGGTGTGATTCAGGCATCTGCCTTCCACCTGCTTTCCCAACAGCTCAGATCCAGAGCAGAGATGCCATTCCCTCCCCATTCCTTTGCCTGATTCACCTCTTCATGTGGCCACACAAGGCTGAACCCGTGCAATGGGTTTGGGTTGAAAAGGGGAAGGAAAACTCAGGGGAGTGTTTTCCTTAAGTGTGTGCACACGTGAGTGAGTTGCTGATGTGAAGCCTGTGAGGTTCCAGCATCCCAGACCAGAAATTTTGGGATAGAACAGGGGTAAATGAGCAGTGGGAGGAAGGGAGGGGAAAAAAATGCAGAGGGAAATGGTACAGGGCTACAAACAGACACCTTCACAAGGTGCCCGAAGAAAAGTGAGATGAATCAAGGTGAAACAGGTTATGTAACTGCCACAACATTAAAAATAGGTTATGCTGTATATTAAGATTTCATTTATAAATTGTTTATAAAGCACTCATAAATGTTAGATGTGGTAAGCACGTTATGCACACAAATACTTTGTGTTCCAGCATTATCGATGGCCATGTCCATGGCAGCTGCAGGTATTATAGATGGTTAAATCACAGCTCTGGAGAGCAGCAGTTCAACAGCAATACACAATAAAAGATTCATCAATCACCTCAACATGTATCAAGGAATTATGTGCTCTTTCTAAATGGAACCTTAATATGAAGTGTGAACTTAGGAACTGTGCAACGGGGAACTTTTGCCCCTTTCATCCTTTTTTTTTGTTCCTAAAAAACCCCCAAATCAAACCAACAAAACACCCACACCTGCCCTCACCCACCCCCCCCACCTCTCAATTCACTAGTTTAATAATGACTGTGTTTTTCCTCACCTCTGGCTTGAGAAAGGCCACAAGTTCCTGAGAATTAAAAGGCTTTATGGGAAACATACATTTGGAGTGCTCCCCTCTGCTGCAAATGTGTTTAGTGTGGTTTAGGGGTATGGACTCCAGGGATACAGAAGGATGTCACTCCAGCAGGATGTCACCTTGCCAGCCAAGGTGTCTGCAGATCTCTGGAGAAAGCACAATTGCAAAAGTAATGTGAATGTAAATTAAATAAGGAGAAAAACAGAAGAGCCATGAAATAAGACTTGAACATGATGATTTAGTTTATTAAAATGAACCCTACATCCAGCTCTGGCCATTTGCTTACATGGAAAATGTCACCAGAGAAGATGCTACCATTGCAGACCCTCAGCACAAGAGCGGGTAAGAATTGTCCTTCCCTAGCAGGGCATCCTCCATAATCCTGGAGGAAGGCATAAAGCCTGTCCATCCCCATCCCATCCCATCCCATCCCATCCCATCCCATCCCTCCCCATCCCATCCCATCCCTCATTCCTGTGCAGAGCTGAGTCTCACAAGACTTTTTCACAAGTGGAAGAGAAAGAAGCTGCTCCTATCTTTCCACTCTTGGCTGAAGCCCTGGCCAGGGCTGTGCCTTTAAAAGTCTCTTGAGGAGGGCACTGCAGGGACCTGGCCCAGGTCTGTAGTGTTGGAATTGTGTATCAATATTTGCCACTTGCATGTGGTGTCAGAACAAAGACCATGGATTATGTGCATTTAAATGTCACACAAAAATAAGACAAAATAGACATAAGTGCTCTGAAATATTACTTTCAACACAAGTATTGAGTAAATCTACCAGATTTTCCCTTTTGTGCAGCTCTCCAAATGTTGCTGCTGTTGGTTTCAATATAAAATCACATCTTCTAAAGCTTGTCCATGCTGGGGGCTCAGTGTCACACAAGCTCTGTTGAGAGAAACAACAGGAGGGATCAATAATGTTGATAACACAAATCTCTTTATTAAAAAGCACTGGATATGAACAGCAGCCACGTGATCTATGCTTCCCAAAAAATCCACAGGGCAAGGGGGCTCTGTAAGGAAACACCCACCCTGCATCAGAAAAGTTTCCAGCCTGAAATGCCTGGGTTTTGCCAGTGGCTATAAAGAGAGGCCAGGGTGATGAGTTGACATGAAAACATCCACTTACTGAACCAATGCATTCAGATGAGATAAATCAGAACCACAGAATGATCTGGGTTGGAATGATCCTTAAGGATCTAGTTCCAACCCCCCCTGCCAAGAGACACCTTTCACTAGACCAGGTTGCTCCAAGCCCCATCCAACATGGTGTTCAACATTTCCAGGGATGGGGCATCCACAGCTTCTCTGGGCAACCTGTGCCAGGGCCTCACCACCCTCACAGTAAAGAATTTTTTCCTAATGAGCAATCTAAACCTATTTTCTGTCAGTTGAAAGCCATTTCCCCTTGTGCTATAAATCCCCATATCCTGTCCCATCAAACATGGATGAAGTTAGCAAATGTGTTAAAAAGTTTCAAAGGACCTGGGGACACACCTCTGAACCCCAGCTCTGAACACAGGAGACTCATTTCTTTGGAGATCAGACAGAGCAAACCCCTTTCCCTCCCCATCCAGGATGCAGCTCCATGGGGTTCAGGTTTGTACACGGACTCTTCAGGCACTGTGGTACAAACTGGAGGACCGTGGCTCATTCCCAGTACTTTTCCTTTTCACCACACCCACCATGGGCCAGGTGCAGGGTGACCTTCTGGGCGAGCAGGGCACCAGGCAGCCTGTCAGCAAGGAGCCACATGGTGGGGAAATGCAGCTCTCCTGGGGGGCACCCATGGGAAATGTCCAGGGGAAGAGGGAAACCTGCTGCAGCTTTATCTCAGCTCTGTGCAAACCTGCCCTGATGAGATCTTCAGTTGAGAGGCTTTTTGAGCTGTTCCTGAATGAGCACAGTCATATTTTCCCTCTGTCTGTTCCCTGCACTCCTGGCTGCACTGTAGATAAGGCAGCAGTGTTTTGGCAGCTGGGAGGTGATGCTCTATCTGTTTGCACATGCAGGACACTAATGGAAACGTGCCACCCATCACCATCACTGGGGTCAGTGTGCCTCTGCTCGTTGTGCTGGGGACACTGGCTGGTTGTTTTGATGGCAATGCAAAGAGCAGCAATGTCTGCTTTCAATACCAAAAAAGCCCCTGCAGCAGTCTTGCTCACTGCTCTCGTGCTCATTTCCAAACTTCTTTCTCCTCTAGCTTCTTTAGATTTTTAGTTTCAGGGTATTTTTTTCTGACATCAGATTTATTTATTTCATAGCCCCTCACTGTTCTCAGTGTCACTTTTCTGCAAGGAGATCTTACCATTTTTCCTGTTTATTCAAACCCTGGGATTCTGGATTTGGAATGCTCAGAGAGAGTCCTGAGTCCTGTGCCTTGGATGAAGTTGAAATCTTCTCTCTCTGTGTTCAGGTGCATCTCATGGCTTGACCACCTCCTCCCTTGCTCTGCTGCCTGCCTGATTTCAAGGTTAGGCACTGAGAGAACAGTGGGGCTCCTGCCTGTCTGGGCTCTCCCTTCACACTTGGCACATTTGGTTTGAATTATTCCACAACACTCTTGTCCTCTCTTCCCTCATCTACCATTCCTCCTGCTGGCTCCCCACCACCACAGAGGTGAGACTGGTTCTGGTGACCTTGGTGCAATGGAGAGGAGGCAGGAGGAGAGGAGGTTTAGTATCACCTCACTATCTCTCACAAAATCTGTGTTTTGTTGCTTAGTGACAACATCTTCATCCTCGGTCCCAGGGCTACATGTGAAATGCTGAATGTGAGGTGCTGCCATGCAGTCAGGAGTTGAGCTTTGCTGAGTGCCACATCTCACTCAGCACTGGGGATGGGGCTCCCAGCTCCTCTTCCAGACACTTCAGGGCACATCAGGCCCTGGCACTGCAGATGGGCACAGCCACCCCCCAGCTCCATGGCACCAAAGCAGTGGTGGCTCTCTGCCATATTCAGAACTTGTGTCCAGGGGAGGGTGGGATGGGATCTAGGAGCAGATTCTTGCTGCCTAGAAGGACAGAGTTCCTCAGACCAGCCCACAGAGCTCAGGAGTGAAAGACAACTGTCTCACACATGTGTAGAAATGGCTTTTTCTTACTTTGACCTGAAGTTTATTTTTATTCCACAGTCTTTCCCAGGAGGAAACACTTCAGCAGCTCCTTTTCTCACTTCCACCTGAAGATAAAAAGGCAACTCCTAACTGTTTTCAAGCCTCTGTCTTTTGGATACTGTAACTCACATGAAGAGAGAAGGGTCTGGAGCTGCAGGCAGTGACAGCAGAGTGTGTGACAACCCCAAAGACAAGAGCAAGGGAGCAAAATGACCAGCCACCCTCAGCTTGTGCTTGTGGAGCACCTTCTGCTTGTGGGTCCAACAACAGCCAAAGGAGGAGAGGAGAGGAGAGG
>VWYP01005748.1:175280-217310 GCA_013400435.1 Pycnonotus jocosus | reverse complement strand
TTTTTTTTCCCAAAGAATGCCATGAGGAAAAAAGTTGCTAACAGTGTCACAGAGAATTCTCATAACAGGGACAGAACCCAGCACAGGCTCAGTTACAGCAGGGGTGGGGATTTCTTGGGCAATTATTACATCTTGTGTGAGATCAAGAGGTTTGTGGAGCATTGCCTGGCCCAGTGGGGACCTGGGGAAGGTTCTGTGGGGAGCAGGATGTGCTGAGGCTCTGCTCACTTCAGCTCAGAGGGAACAGGTCCCTTCCAACTCAGACAGCTGCTGGTCCCTTTGAGACTGCCCCGTGTCACAGGTGCTGCTGAGATGTGCATTAGTGAGCTGCAGCTGGGGATCCAGTAGTGTGCTGGGATCAGTCAAATAAACCCAAAATTGTGACTGAGAACCAGAGAGGGTCTTGCTGGTACTGACTTCTAAATAATAAGGCAGGAGTGAGAGATAAGAAACCAGAGAGTCCCATTTATTGTTGCTTAAGAAAGAGGAAGACATGTTCAACATGGACAAATTTACTCTTTTTTTTCATTATTCTTTTTTCTAAGGCTGGAGAAGCTGTTTCAAAACTATTTCCCGCAGAACTGCAAGATGCTGAAGCAGAGGAGACGGCTGTAATTTCCAGGAAACCCAACTAAAGAATTATTATCAACAAGGCTCTTCTGGCAGACCATTAAAAACCCAGCAGCCATATTTTCAGTCCTGATATTGTGTGAGATAATGGAGTCAGTGGCTGCACAGACAACTCCTGCCTCATTATTCTGACACCATGGTCAATGGATTCAAAGAAGCAGCTGATGGAGGTGGGACCAGAGGGTCTGCAGGGACTGGCTGAGGCACAGGAGCCACCCAGGCAAAGCCTGGCTGGAAACTCCTGCCAGCAGAGCTGTTTGGGCAGCCAGAGATCAAAACCTGGCAGGAGTGGGTGGTGGGGGGGGTGCAGTTAGGGGATAAAAGTGACCTTGGGTCTCTCTCTGATGAGATGATGGAGTTGCTTCTTTTCTCCTTTGAGAAACCAGTTTCTAAACCATGAGGTTTTTATCCCCTTTAAATGATAGTTGAAACCCTTTGTAGCTCTTTCTGTTAGTTTAGTGAATGAAATTCTGTGAAATTTCACATGAATGGCCTTATTTATTTTTTTAAGACATTATTTGTTAAGAAAACCGAGGCCTCTTTTAATTTTCTAGAAGCAAACTCCATTAAGAGACTTTGCTGGAGGATGTTCCTGTGTAAGGAAAAGGTTCCTGAGTGATCAGGGGAAGAAAACACAAAACCTCTGATCTGTGACCATAACCCATCTCTGACCATGCAGATTTGATACTGCACTACTGAAATTATACAAAACTCGCATTACTTTCGGGTGGGCTAGGTTAAATCCCTGAGGAGAATGGTTTGGAGGCAGAAACTTGGTCCTTTCCCTTTGAAGTCTCATTAGAATTCCATCGAAAGGAACCTGAATGGGCATTTCTCTTCTAAGCCACAGGACTGGAGGCAGTTCAGAACAACAGTGACTGGATCAGTTGCCCTCTCCTGTGTGATCAGAGGGACTCAAGACATGGACAGATCATCCCAGGGCATCTTCCTGCTTCCATGTCCACTCCCTCCTGGCCAGAGCCTTTGTTCTAGGCTCAGGGGTGCAATGAAGATGTGGCTGGCCATGCATGCTAAATTATCCTCTCATCCTGTAGGTGATCCAATTAAACCAAATTTGAAGAGAACCAGAGAACTTCGTGCTCTGCCTTGCTGTGCATGAAGTCAGCAACTTAATAATGGACATTGATCTCTAGGGCTGTCAGTCTGTCTAGGGCTGGATGGAAGAGGTTTCAGATTTTTTTCTCATCACATCATTAGGTTTCATACTGCAAGCAATAAACTCTGTAGCCTGCAGCTGTGAAAACACTAATTTGAAAGCTATTCTGTCTTATATTTTTGAGAAGTTGCAGCTCTATTTTTTTGATATATATTTGTATTTTTCTCCAAAAAACTCCACTAGTTATTTCAGTTTATTTTTCCCCTTTTCTGTTTTTCTGAACTTTCCTATCAATTAGACTATCTTTTTTGCTCCTTCCTTTTATTCCCCCTTCTTTTTTTTCTCCTTTCCCTCCCTTTTGTTGCTAGAGCAACAAAAACCTTCAGAGCAGAGGGGATTTACACAGTAAAGACTGTAAACATACTGTGACACTAAAGTTTTGCCTGTTATTTATGAATATAATATGAACTCTTCTGGATGTCAACCACCTATTTTGGGTGTGTAAACCTAGTACTGTCTTCCCCCTTTCTAGGACCATGATTTGCCAGATCTGTTGGCTTCATTTTACGTCTTCAGCCTTGTAAGATCAAAAGAATAGCCCTTGGCTAGGACTGAGTGACATTATCTAGGAAAGGAGCTGTCACCCTTCAGTGGCATGTGCAAGAGTCTCTCTCTCCTCTTTCTGTTGTATTTCTTCACTCACTCTGTGTTTACTCTCCAGAGATCTCTCTGCTTTATTGGTCCCTACAGCTCCTGAGTCTTGTAGAAGCTAGCAAAGCAAAATTTTCCAGGATAGTTCTCCACCTAAGGCAACAGAGGGACATCAGTGCAAAAGCTGGCCCTGGGCATAGATGTTTTGAAGGCAACAATTGTGTGAAACTTTGAGACAATTTTATCAGCCTGTGCCTTTTGCATTAGTGAAAGAAGGAGCAGCACCCACCCTTCTGCTGTTATGGAAGGTTATGGTTAAACATGCTGGCAATATTGCACCGGGTGAGAAAAAGCCACATTTCTGTCTGAGTTAAACACAGGCTTGGAAAATAATAACAGGAGTTAAAGTGTGACTAAGCACTTCCAAGGGCTGTTGCATTTGACACTGAATGCAGCTGGTCATGCACTTAAAGTCCTTTTTAACATTATTACTGCATTGCTCATTATTCAGAGGTCTAGAAAAAGCAAAAATTGTTATGTTCTTACAAAGGTAAGTAGCTGCTCAGGTATGTCCTTATTCTTCTTGCATCAGGCCCCCGAAGAGCCCTCTCTGTCATGAGCAGGTAGGACCCATGGGGTTTAATTTAGGATTCTTTCTCATTGAGTATTTTATAATGAACCATGGTTCATCCAAGTCCTTAGGTTTGTGCCTAATTACATCTGAAATCAGAAGCTGATGCTTTCTCTGTGTTACAGAAGACACACTGGTGCTGTAGGCACTGCAGAGCAGCAGCTGAGGAACTTCCAACACCAATCCTGAGTGGCATTGTGTGATCACTGCTGTCCAGGACAGGGTACAGTCCACAGGAAGCAGTGCTGGATCTGCCCCTGCTATTAATGAACAAAAAGAAATCTCTCTCCTCTCTGAGCTGGTGCTGGGCTGGAGAATGAGCCATACAGGAAACTTGGCTTTAATTTCCTTTTGACTCCCCATGTTCAAATCTCCATGACTGTGATTCATTACTGCGAAATGACTCTGCTCTACCTTTGTATGTTGTAACTAGATTAATACAACCATTTCACATATATTGGTGATGATGGCCAGTGCTCAGCACACCTGGGATTGAATTAAAAGCTGCTGGGGCTGAGAGCATGAGTCACAGATACAGGCTGAGCTCGGGAGCCAACCTTTGTAGCTGTGGCTGAGAAGCACAGCTCCTGTGCATGAAGGAGGTGTGAGGGCTCTGACAGAGCTGGGTGGTGACCTGAGCCTCACCCCACTCTGATATTGCAACCAGGAGCTGCTGGATCAACACTGGCACTTTCATGGGGCTGAGAGCCCAAGCACGTGGGGATGCTGGGGCTGGGAATACTGACCCTTCTCACCCTCTGCCAGGCTTTCTGGTGATGCCAGGTGGAGAGGACCATTCCAAGTTCTGCTGACCACTAAGTTCTGCACTCAAAATTGCTGGCAGAGGACCCTGGATTCATTTCTCCAGAGTTGAGAAAGCTTCTGCTCCTGAAACAACTGTAAAAACAGAGACTGATACAGAAAAAAACATGTTTTAAATAATCATTATTCTTCTTTGCATGATACCCAACTGTACAAGACATCACTACTGTTAGATGTTTTTGCTGTTTATTATTATTATTATTATTGATAGATGTTTTTATATTATTAGATATTTACTTTTTANAGACCAAGAACAACTTTCAGGCCCAAAAGCACAAACAAGGGTGGACTGAAGAAGGAAAACAAGGAAGATGAGGCTTCACAAGCTGAAGCTGTAATTGGACAATTAAACCCCAATATGCAAATGGACCAAAACTTATACAAGGCTGAGACCTTGTGACAGATCATCCATTTTGTGACCTTTTTGGGTCCACCTTGGGTGAAGCCCTGGCCAGGCTCTTGTCCTGCCCAAGGTGTTCCCTAAAGGCCTTTAAATAAATATCTACTTTTTTCTCTAGCTCTGCCCAGTCTCTGTTCCAGGTCAGCCTTCCCAAGGCATCTCTGGAAAGGATAAATACAGTTGAGATTAGATGCATGGAATGTTTGAAGGAGTATCTTTTAGTTGCCCATAGTCATTCATGAAGGTTTGGCTCTATCTGAATTCATCTCCGAGTGCAAGTGCTGCTCTGGGTACCACCAGGGAGATGGTGAGAACCAGATCTGTGTGAAAATACAGGGTCAAACCAACCACAGAAGTATACTACATGAAGGAAGGGAGTTGGAAGGGACCCACAAAGATCTTCGAGTCCAAACCCTGGTCCTGCAGAGAACAACTCCAAAAAATTCACCAAATGCATGAAACTGAATTTCATTTGGAAGAGAAAAACAGCTGGGAAACAGAGTTTGTCATGGTTGTCTGAGATTAATTTAAGCTGTTAAGAGAAGGTTATTTCACCTACCCTGGATAAAGTCAGAAGCACCCTCCTAAACCGGGGCTCCTGTGAGTTAAAGTGCTGGTTGTATTCATGTTTTCTCTGTTCTGTGGCACGAGTCCAACATTATTTGCAAACCACAAGCAGCAGAAGTCACTGTGAATTTTGAATTTTATTTTTTTTTAATAGATTAGGCTGCTTTTGGATACAATGAATTCAAGTTCATTTTCAGCTTAAGCTATCACTGACTTCTTTGAATCTGCAGAGATAAGAATAAAACATGAACCTTCATTTTCTCAATGGCTCAAATGGAATGGAAGTAGATGATTATTTAAGGTTCAGAGCAGGTTAGGTATCTCCTGTGTTTTACTGTCAAGTCTCTCTCTCTCTCCATCTCTTTTGTACTTTTTCTTCCTCTGCACTCTGGCCAAGCCCTGGGAAAAAAAAAGACATGCCAAAAATAAAACAAAAAACTTGGATTGTATAGGTTCTTTTCCAAAACAGGGTGAGTGTACCAAAAATTCAGCAGGCAAAGATATTCTTGGAGGCCAAGTAATCTGGATAGTCAACAAAGCTTAGGAATTACTTAGTAACTAATGTTTATTGTCACTATGGATTTTGTTTGTTTGTTTAAAACTGAAGTGTTTGGTGCAGCCTGGACTAGGCTTGTGTTTGTTAATAAGCAGATAAAATTTTCAACAGAGAAACACTGAAAAAAAAAAAAAAAAGATCACTGCTGTGGTGTGGTGCTATCCATCTATGATGGATACAGCCTACAGATCTGAACCTGCTGTGGGATGTTACCATTCCAGCACAATTATTAGCTTTGTAACCATTTTTATTGCTGTCTCTGGGAGCCTGTGGTATTTGGGATCAATCTGTAACAACTTCTAAAATCTGCTCTTTGCATACCCGTTGTTTCTGCTGGCTCTTTCTAATTCCTGTGTGTGGAACTGGTGTTGAAAACATTTTTGTCCAGACTCAGCCATCACAGACCAAGACACACAGACCAAGACACAGCCTTGTTTTGCAATAAAAGGCTGGAGCCTTTTCTACTGTTGCATTTAACTAGAAGTCACTCTCTCTGGTTTGGTGGGGGTTTTTTTTGTTTTTTTTTTTGGGGGGGAGGGGGAGGGGTTCTTTCTGTTTTTTGTGGCAGAAAATCAATGCCATAATAGCTATTCCTTTTTGGCAAGAGACTGATAACATTGGCCAGCACCCAGAATAATGCAAGCTGGAGATATAGAGCTCTGCCAATGTACCTTAAATCTCCTGACCTTCAGCATCTCAAGATTTCCAGCCCTGAGAGGAGAGCTTTCGGGAGAAGAGATTGATAATTCTGCCTGGCTGCGAGACAGTGCCCAAGACAGAACTCCAGTGGGAAACTGAAAACCTCCTCTATGTTGCTGCTTCTTTCACAGTAAGGTAAATAATGGCTGATGCCACTGAAGCCAAGGGAACTGATTACTGAAACTAGGGCTAAAGACAGCAAAATCAGTCCTCCCAGGCACGTCCTGGCTCCAGGACTGGGTTTGCTCGCAGATGTCTGTGGGATGAAAACGAGGATGTGTCCTGCCCCACAGGTCAGCCTGGGTTTTGGGGGGGATTCCTTGTGATGCTGAGGAGCTGTTCCCCTGTGGGTCACCCACCTTGGGCCAGGCTGGCTCCCAGGCCCTGGGGACTGTGTGGCCCTTGCAGGCTGTCACAAGACTGCAGCTGCAGCTCAGCATCTCTTGGCTCCTGGGAGTGCCAGTGGTGCTGATGTTACCCCGATTAACCTGTGCTGCTGCTGATGTGCCAAGGTAAACTCTGCCTGCCCCTCAGACATTAACATTCACTTCTTGCTGAATGGGAGGGTTTGGTTCACTACTCAGAGCACGGCTCTGGGAGCCAAAAGTGCTGACATCTCAGTCTGCCTTGAGCAATGACTTTACCACATGACCTTGTCCCAGATGCTCTGCCTTTATTTTTCCTTCAGTAGAAATGGGTTTGTGAACTCTCAGGGACCCACCTTTGCAGGACTGTTTGCTAACATGCAGAGCAGTAATTTTTCCCATTTACTGCTGCCTTGACTTGCTTCATGATCTAGAGTGGGCTGCTGGATGTAATGATGCAAAACAAACATTGCTCCAAGCTGATCCCCATAATATAATTCCACCATGAAATGTGGTTTCTGAAGAGATATCAAACACAAGATTCTTATGCATGGTTATATCTTTTCACTCCTTCCAGATTTAAGCTTGCAGCCCTGTTGTCTACAAATCTAATGCTGCTCTAATCCTTCATGTATTACTTAATCTGAGAAAATTCCTTCCAGGGGTTATTTTGTTGTTCATCTGTACAATTTCTTTCTTTATATGAATAAAACCACCCTGCCCACATGCAAACAGACTGCTGAGGAGTGAAGAGGTACTGTTATTTCACAGGTCTTAGATCAAGTGCATCCATTATTACTGTGGAACATGATCTTCTGCACAGTCAAACTGTTGAATTTTGCCAAGTGATTTGTGCATGCTTGTGTATTTTTATACAAATAATATTTATTTAACTTGTTTTTCTTTTCTGAAAAAGCAACCCCAGCATCAAGCAACATCTCTTCAGATACAAGTGTTAGGAAAAAAGGAGAAGCAAGAGTTAAATTAAACTGGAAAGTGACAGCTTAGCAGATGCATTGACACTAATGTGCCTCTTTAGAGTTCACGCCTAAAGGCTTTGTGTGCAATGATAAATATATTTGTTTTGGTTGCTGGAGGTGCCCTTAAATTATTAAAAGACTAAACAGAAAAGGGACTTTTCATTTTTTAGCACCATTAACTTTTTTCACTGGCCATGAGAGACTCAAAAAAGGGTTCAATATTGAAATATCAAGGCTCAGACAGCCCTAAATTCAGTTATAATTTTCAACCTTTTGTTGTATTTCATGTTCCTATCTGTCTAGGCCCTGTTAACGGTGTTGCTTAATCATAAACTCCACAACCTCTGGCTGCTGCAAAAGTCTTTTTATAATAAGAGAGGAAAAATAGGGCATTTTCAATATTTCTTTCTATTGATTTTGTGTATGGGAGAGAAGAGAAAGGGAAAGAAAAAATACACCATTGTGATAATATAATAATGCAGTACTGGTATAATTTTAGCTAAAAGAAAAATGTTAAAGGGGAAAAACTTCTGGCTCTATGAAGTTCTTTGGCATAGTCAAGGACATATTTAGGGCTAAACTTTTTAAAGCTGAGATTCACCTCCATCATGTGTTAGTTTTTTATCTATTCAGGCTGCATTTTAGCTGCTGTTGCCCATTCATTTAACCTGTTGCTCCCTCCATAGCTTTCCACATCACAGAGCTCTTTATAAAGGCAAGACCTCATCTAGAGCTTGTGGAGCTCCATAATTGCATTGGGGTTTTTTTTCCCCCCACATTGAAGAGAAACCATTTGTTTTCATGCTGCAGATGCTCTTGGCATCCCTCTGGGTACACTGGACTCGTGGCTAACTCAGCCATGTAGTGAATGTGTCTGTCAACCCTGTATGCCCTGCTCCTCTGTCCCCCTCCACTCAGGCACAGGCTGAGTTGGTCAGTACATACCAAGTTTTGGGTGCCTCAGCTCTGAAAAGAGCAGCTTTTTGAAGAGAAAGTTGTTATATTCATTAGCTACCATAGAAAACTTCATGAGCTACAACATTATGAGACACATAACAGCTTCCCAGGCTCAGTTGGTAGCTGTCTCAAGGCCCTTGGCTGTTTCTTACAGTAACATCCTGATGCCAAAAAAAAGACAATATTCCACACCAAGACATGCCCTTCTGGAGGAAAAGCAAGTAAATCAGATTCATCTGCTCTCATGACTTCTGTCCAATGAAGAGGGATGAATCTGTGCAACCAAATGCCACACAGAGAACTCAGTATCCCTGCAGTCCTACATATTTTGATGCCAGCCCCTGCCTACCCATCCTGGAAGGAGGAGCTCTTTCAGGGCTAAATAAAACTAAAGGCAGTGGTTCCCTAGGGTGGGTTCAATCTGTAAGTACAGTCTCCCACAAACTTTCAAGAAGCTGGTTTTTCCACAGAAAAAAATCTGTTTATTTTTTAAAACCCATGTTCTTTCAGACTAAGGAAGGTTCTTATGTGATAACCTATGGTGTTGTTTACCCCATTAAATACATAATAAAAATGTCTCCCTTGTTAGTGGTTTGCTCAGCATACAGTGTTTTTAAATACCAAGTCCCATTCATTTCACATGTAGTGGAAGAACAATCTAAACGTGCTGCAAAAGAAAACCTGGGCAATCAAACCTAGACACACTTGGATGCAATTAGAGCAGCAAATGATTGTGTACAGTAAATCTTTGTTTAACCTAAGCCATGCAATCACCTTCTGAACCCTTTCCAGTATCTTATTATTAACCTCTTGTCTCTGGAAAAGCCCATCTCAAAATGAGAGCAGTTTTAATGTGAGGCTTTAAATCTTAGCTGGGCCTTTATTCAGGAACAAGAACAGTCAGAGCTCACAGTGCAGCCCATTAGGCTTCCCAACACTGTCACTGCTGTGTGACCCCTCTTTTTGAAAGTTTTGCCACATTTTCATTCAACTGTGGAATAGCTTTAACTGCCTTGACTGAAATATTCTGTCTGCCTATTTATGAGATTTTTCTTTCTTTCTTTCTTTTTTAATTATTATTTTGTTGGTTGGTTTGAGTTTTGGGGTTTGTTTTTTTTTAATAATATTTCTTTCCCCAAAAACCTCTCCCTTAATTTTCGCAAAAATTATTTGTCTATAATATATAAGAAGGAAATGGGAAAACTGCTTATTTTGCCCAGTTTCCTGGGATTTGTTGGGAATTGGTGCATCCAGATGTTCCACAGCAGACATGATGTCCCCCTTGTGCCAGGAATGTGCCTTCTGCTACTCCTACTAAAATGCATCCCCATTAATTTTAATTATTAGCTGCTGAAATGTGTTTGCACATCCTCAGGAGGGATATGTTGGAGTCTGCCTGCTATGATGCCACTCACCCTGAGTGTGTTCCTCTCTTGCACTGGGTGTACAATTCCCTGAAATACATGTGGTTAAATATGTTAATCTGCATTTCAGCCATTCCATCCCGACCTGAGCAAGCCCCAGATTTAGAGCAATCCTCTAAAGGCAGTGCAGAGCTGATCCATAGGGTCAGTAGGGATCAGGACATGATAAATTTCACCATCCTTGCTGGAATGATCATCTTTGGTCAGAGCTGTCCTAAACCCTGAGCACTCCATGGGAGGTTAAACATTTAGGTGCAAATATCTGCACTGTGAACAGGAAAACTTAATGGAAATGAGTTTTGCCTGAAGTAACTGATTAGTCCAGTACTGGAGGGATTGAGCAGGAACGTGTCCTGGGAATCTGCCATGATGAAATATTTAGAGGGAGAACTTTCTTGCCTGAACATTTGTTTAGCATCATTTCTGGGTGGAATTTTTGACACTATTTCTTCCCAAATTAACTCAAGTTACTAGGGACTTCAGGCCAATTCCAACTTTTCTAATGGAATAAGCAAAAGAAGACAGAAACTGCAAACCTACGGAAGCATCAAGCTAGCCAGATGCAGGGAAGTGCCAGTGGAAAAATTTTATTGTGCAAGGAATAAAGGAAAAATGTACAATGCTATATAAACTGAAACTTTTAAATAAGGACTCATATTTGTGATAGAAAAAAAATTTCTGTGATAGAAAAAAAATCTCTCAAAAAAAGAAAGTATTTTTTAAAAAAGCTAAAAGTTAAAATATTTTGATAATACTCATGGAAATTGTTTCTAGGGGGAAATACAAGACCTGGACTCACATAAACTCTTGTGGGATTTCCTACTGTTAAAATATATGTCTAAATTGAATATGACAACCCAATTCAAGTATCACTTTATATTGTGACTCTGGGCTTCCTAGATTCAAGTTCTGCTGATGCTCTGAGCTAACAGGCTTGTTAAATTAACTTGGATGTGCCTTATTAACAGCAGGCAAGCCTGCAGGTAGTCATTCTCTGCATATGCACTGACCTTCCCTACCCCATCTGCTTTCATGATGGGCATTACCCAGTGCTCAAAAGGCTGAAATGGGACTTCAGAGTTAATTGGTGAGGCACCAACAGAGCCTCAAGACTCTACATTATCCTTTGTCCCAAGGCTGCTAAATGAAATTTAGTTCCTTCCCCAGTTTCTGTGTGAGCTCCAGAAAGAGTTAAGCATGAGGATGATCCTCTCTTCTCCAACAGGCAGGTAAAGCAAGAACTGCAAAGTGCTCTTTCTTTAGAGGTGGACTTGCTCCTACCCCTCAGCACAAGCAATAGCTGTTATTGGATATTCTCCTCCAAAATCCAATGAAAGAGCAAAGGACAGTCAATCCACAGAGATACTTCCTAAAGATCTGCTAAGGACAACAACAAAAAATGGGCAGTTCTGTGGATTAGTGAGAGACTGAGGATGCAGATACACAACAGCAAATTCCCTGCTCTCCTGACACACGGCTCATGCTCCCCTTTCTCTTGGTTTTCTCAGTCTGCATTTCAGTGCTGGGGGAGCTGGGCTCTCAATGAGCAGCATCTGCAGAGCAGTGAGAGCCTGGGAGAAGAGAGCCCTGCTGACCAAAGTGGTAACCTCTGCTGCAGCCTCTGTGAACTGCTCAGCCAGAAACTTCTCAGCTGTTTGTTAGCTACTGCACTTGAGAACATGACAATCCCTGGTGTTGCTGGAGAGTCTGTTTGCTGCTACAACCCCTAATGGGATGCAGCATGTCTCTGCTGCGTGTTCTACCAGCCCTGACTGCAAAAGGGAGGAGGGGAACCAAGGAGAAGGGCTTTGCTCCTGCTTCCTTTTTCCATTAGCACAGATGGGAGGGAAACAGGGAAACAGTCTTCAGTTATGAATGAACGCCGGGCTTTGCCAGTCCCTTCAATATCTCCACAGTTTGCCCTAAAAAAAAAAATATATATATATATAGGCTTGATTTAGTATTCAGGAGCCCTGGCCAGTTCTAGGCATTTCCAGCAGCCTGAACAAGTTCATCAGGAGCTTTGTAATGTTTGTCATTTGAATATTGCTGCTCATAACGATGCAAACAATCATCATGGCTTTTGAGAGTTTGTGCAGGGTGTCAAGGAAGGAAGGGAAAATATCTGCTCATCCATTTTATTTTGATGTCCTTTCATCCATGGCATTGTAAGTTTGGAAGCTTGAGGAAGAATCAAGACTGAAATGAACTGCTGCAGATGGTGAAAGATCTCATTTATTGATCACCACAAATGAAGGATGTGTCACAGACTTCTGCTCTTCTCTACTACACTTGCCTGCTCTCAGGTTCACTGGCAAAGGTGAAGATTATTCCTTTCTAAAGCTGAAAAAATATGCTGAGGGGTTTCAGGGGAAGAAAAATAACAGTTTTGACATTGTTTCTACACTGGAAGACTTTGCAACCTGATTTAAATACGATCTCAGTGAGCAGAGTGAAGAATAGGAGGAGGGTTGGAGTACTGACTTTGTGGTGAGTTAGTTTGGTCTGTGTGTGTGTGTCTGTGTGTTTGTGCTACTCTTCCCTTTCTATCCATGAAACAGGCATCCAAAACAAATGAGTTTGGTAATCCAGGCTATGCTCTTCATGCCTTTCGAAAAGGGAAGACAGTACTGTCCATGTCCAGAATAAGATATTCCATTTGACAGTAAAAAGAACTGGTTTTGTCCATCCACAAGGAATGGAAATGACCTTAAAATGTATCCTCTTCTCTGGCAGCCTATAGAGAACTTGTTCCTTCATCTGCCATTTCATCTTTCCTGTAGGTCTTCCTACTGTTTACCTCGCTTTCACACTCTAAACTTTTCTTCATTATTTCAATGTCCCTCTGATTTCCCTATACCTCCTTTAGCCCAGTAGCAATATCCTTCCCTAATTCCTCTCACAGGTTTTTCAGGGTTCACAAAACACCACAGTCCTCACACCACCATGTCCTCGCTGCTCATTTCTGACAGGGATTTTTTACATGAGTGTAAAAACCATCAGGAGGTGGCAATGACCTTATAGGTGTAAGCAGATGTGTTTTCTTGGGAAGTGTCATTCAGATCCAAGCTGCCAGCACAGCAATAAAATAATAAGCAACCCAACCTGGATATCTGACATCCACACAGCAACACTGATCACTGTGGACTGATCTCATAGATCACCATTTGTGGCTCAAATTCCTGAGCTTGTTCAGTTCTTTTTGTTCAGTTTAATCTAAAATGAAATAAATTTCAGGTGCAATTCCATTCTGTGTAGGGAAGTGCATCTAGTGTGACTGAGAAATTCACTTCCAAATGAATTTTCCAACTGATCTCCACTACAACTCTAATGTTGACAAATCCAGTATGTCCACCTTAACTACTCTAGTAGAAAGGTGATAGTCTTCAGATGTGTTATAATAAAAGGCATTGTAAAATGTGTTATGGGTCAGTCCTGAAGGCTTCAAGGAGCTGTAATTGCTGGAGTATGTCCTTCAAAACTATAAAACAGGATCTCTTGGCAATAAATCAGGAAGGCATCTCTTCTGTTTTCAAATTCAGATGCTTTGTGGCCTGATGTTTCCCACTTAGAAAAGCTTCTTGTGATTGGTCCCATTTTTATGAGACTTGATACAGTTCAGCTCAAGAGACCCTCCAAACTTTTCAAACCTGCAGCCAGAGAAGCTTCCAGGTATGGACTGTTCATCCCAGTTGCTTGGGTTTTAGGGCAGAAGCAGCCAAACAGGGCTACACCAAAGAAATTTGCTGAGCTCTCAGCTTCCCTTTAGCTACCTACCCTTATTCTGGTGAGGGGACATAATCCAGTGATCCTCCTCTGTGTTTCATCTTGGTAAGCCCTGCCTTGTGTTTACTTCTGGATCCTACCAGATCAAGAAGTAAACTGGGAGCAAAGTTGTCTTCTGATGGCTCATCAACCCACCACTGACCCATGTGCAAGAGGGTTTTTTTGGAGCAGAAAATTCGAAATTAAGATGTTACAGGATTTTCTGTATGAAATACCTGTAGGGCAGGGGAGAAAAACACCTTAGAAGCAATGATGCTGGGATGGCAGATGTTTTACTTTTTGTTTTATTAGCTTTTCTAATGGCTGATTGCTGGTTGTCCAAAGTTTGTGCTAGTGTGTTTAAACTCTTAAAGAGCAACACAGTAATTCTGCACTAATCTATTGTTGGTGGGTGGCTAAATGTAATTCCAATAAGTTTTTTCAGACCAATGATATTGATGCATTTTTTGGGAAAATTTCTGAACATTTTTTTCTTTAGTCAAAAACATTACTTTCAGAAGATTTGCAGAGATGTCACCTTGAGAATGAGGAAAAGCTTGACCTGACCAGCTTGGCTTTATCCTAGAATGTGCCATACCAGTGAGGAAAAGGGATTCTCTCTAGCTGAGTGGGACATTGCAGCTCTGAAAGAAGTCACTGCATCACTTCTTTTTCCTGCCATTTCAAGTTGGCAGAAAAGATCTGCATAATTACTAAGCTTCACAGCCACCAATGTACCCACAGGGATATTTTACAACTTAGGAAGTCCAGTTAGGTGGAAGATATTCCTTTGATTTATGACCCTGAGGTAGTCAGCTCATAAATTAATGTTTGCATTGGCAGCTTCAATATGTGCCTTTTGCATCTGAAGGCTGTGGGTAGCAGAGAGTGACAGGAAGGCATCAGACTAAGATGTGTAAAACATACAGAAATTGTGTCTATTTTCTGTGTCTCAAGTGAGAAGGCATTTCACTACGAGTGTTAAACCGTGGCTCTTTAAATGTTTTATTATTTGCAGACATGACTTGGAAATTATTGAAAGCAAGACTTCTGGGTGACAGGAGTGGGCGAGGAGAGGTAAACAATGAAGAACAATGCAGTCAGACACACAAGGTCTTAGATCATTTAAGTAATTGGGCAAAAAGGTGACAAATCCAGTTCAGTGCAGATAAATGTAGAATAATGACTCTGAGAGCAAAGAAAATAAAGACAGAAAATGTTAAGCAGGAGACTGCAGCACCTTACTGACTAGCAAAGAGATTTGGAGAGCTAATGGAGGGAAATCTCCTTAATGATTAGGATATAACTGCTCCTGAATGAATGGAATTCAATGGAATAAGAAAAGGGTCAAGAATTTAATTTTTCATAGACATAGAACTCTCTTAGGTTATCTTGTCCATCCTCTTGCATCAGCTAAGAGACAATTCTTTCTGCAAAGAACCCTATTATGTTGAATTATGAGGACTGTCAAGGTGATTTATAGGATAGATTTAGTTAGTGTGAACATTTTTGCTAGCCAACACAAAAACCAGAATGTTTTGGATGAGATTCTGACCTCCCTGACACAGATGTAAATAAAACCACCTGTAAAATCTTCAGCAGAATCACTCATGCTCTATAGAAGTAAATACACACTTATTCTTGTGATGCCTGGAGAGGCTGCCTGGAACAGAGGCTAGACAATGTTAAAGGAATAAAGCAGGTATTTGTTAAAAAGCCTTCAAAGGATTCACCTTGGGCAGTACAAGAGCCCGGCCAAGGCTACACCCAAGATGGACAATGGGTCACGAGTTTCCACACTTTTATAAGTTTTGATCCATTTACACACTGGGGTTAATTGTCCAATTACTGCTTCAGGTTAAGAATTCCCATCCTCCCAGATTGTTCTCCTCAGTTCACTCTTTATACTTTTTGGGCCTGAAGCTGCAACAGTGTCCTTGGTTCTCTTGGGCTGGAAAAGGATTGTTTTGTGTAACCACACTGTGAGGAGAACTTGCTAACACTTTATATGAAGTTCAGAGTCACACACTAATGCAGTACAGAATCTAGAAAATATGAAAGCTAAAATTTATGGCATCACCTGGAATTTTACCCCAATTTGCAATATTGGGATTTTAGCTACAGCTGAGACAATGCAGAATCCAGTGGAGATGGGTTTTCCTCCAGGAAAATTCATCAGACCTGTGAAGCCCAAACTGACTTAAGGCTGTTGATTGGAATCCTACTTCACCTCTTTCATGGCTGCTGCCTGGTGACTCAGTTCAGATGTTGATCTCAATAAAAGGTTATCTTTTATTAAAGGTCTGCTCTCTCAGCAGACTCAGTGACTTCAGAAGGTACTATTGGAAAGTGAAAAGAGTAGCAGTTGACCCCTGCAGGAAGTATATAAACATGGAAAGCAAGATTCCAAGCCCAAAATTATGAGCTTAAAATCC
The DNA here is from genome assembly GCA_013400435.1 of Pycnonotus jocosus. Lineage (NCBI taxonomy): Eukaryota > Metazoa > Chordata > Aves > Passeriformes > Pycnonotidae > Pycnonotus > Pycnonotus jocosus. The sequence goes on along the minus strand of VWYP01005748.1, from coordinate 201,311 downwards.
CGTGTTTAACTCACACTAGAAACACACACATCTATCAGTGATTATTTTACAGCAATGTTTTCCAGGTTCTGCTCTGCTGCTGAAATCTGCACCAAAGCCCATCTGGGATCCAGATCTGGTTGTGATCTTCCTCCAAGAGCTTATCACCTACTTTACATTTAACAGGCACAGAGGCAGTGGGAGGAACCCAGACCTCCCCTTTCCTCATGAAATCAGAGCAGGCCACTCCTCCTTGTGCTTTACACAGCAGGCCAATGAAGACTGTGCCCCCTCTTCTTTTGACAGCAGGGGTGCAGACTTCTCCTTCTGAAACTCATAATTACAGCCATAACAGAAAGGGCTTTGAGGAAAACACTGATTCTAAATCCTCTGTTAAAGAGCATGACATCACTGAGAACTACAGCTTTGCTCTAAGATGGAAAGAGCCCCCTGTTCAAGGCTTTTGGATGATGGACTGTGTTGCTTCTTCAGGAAGGGCTGGGGGGCTTCAAGACTTTCAGTTCTGAGAAGACAGAAGAACCCCCCAGCACCCTGTTCTGGGTAAAGAACCAATGAAAACAGGGAATCAGTGTTGGATCTGGGATCCTGCAAACCAGGCAGGTATTTTGTTGTCTAAATCTTTCTATGAAAAATCCTGAGTTTCACAAGTGACCTTAGTACAAAACTAACAGGGCAATCTACTCAGAGCACTGTCATTTTGTTAATTCACCCTTGGAGAAACTTACCTCTAGGTAAGAAATAGCTGTAATATCCTTTTTCCATGTCAGTGAGGTGCAAATTCATCTGCACCATTTGCCTCTGCCAGTTCTTATTTCCAAACTTTGCTGAGGCATCAGAAATTGCTTATGCTGTTATTAAACACCAGCAATTTAAGATGCTAGCACTCCACTGAAATTTTAGATGTTAATTAAAAGTTTGATTTTGTAACCTCTGGAGTTTTTTTGATCTTCTTCTTGCATCAATCTGGGCTGTACTTCTCAGGGTGTAAAGTTGAGCCTGGGTGAGGTAGAAATAAGCAGTGCAGAGTGGGATGGAAGCAGGATGGCTCTGCTGCATGCATCACACTGTGGTGGGCCCAAATCAGCTCCCTTTGTATCAACAGGTCCATTTTGACAATGATTTTCAAGGAGATGGACAGGGAAAGTAGAAAAGAGAAGATGTGGAAATGTGGCAAACCTTTGCTCCTCTTCAAGATTTTCTATTGCAAAGGTATTTCTGTTTTTATATCACTGTCTGTGTCATATCCACACACAAACAGCATGTATACACAGCCCTTCCCCATCTCCCCAGGGCAGGGTCCTGATAAATGCATTGAACTTTCTGATAGCTTGGCTTTGAGAGCTGTTGTGACCCACCCCTGAAGGCAAGGGCAAACCAGGTTCTTGTTAATAGGTCCTCTGAGGTGGATTAGAGTGAAACAACACTGAATGATTGGTGCTTGTAAGTATATAAATACATACATATATATATGGTTTATTTTAGAACAATTTGGTTGCAATGAAAATCAGCCATTTATGTAGCCATTTTGGTATTATTATCCATAGAAATATAGCATTAAAAAAGCATAAAAATATCTCTTAAGAAAATGTATAAGGAAAAGAAAGAGTGGAAGGATCTCAGTACCCATAGACCTCACAATGAGATTTGTTTGTTGCAGTTTCAGTGCCTGTTGGTCAAAGTGATGGTCACAGTCTGGGTCTGCCAGGGGTGGAGTAAACCAAGGGAACTTTGAAATTCTATGGGTTATAAACACTCAGGTTCAGGTGGAAATGCCCAGGTACCTCCCCTCAGGTGGGGAGTTTCAACCGGATGATGCAAGGCTGTGGATCAGGGAACAATCTGTGAGTCTTTGATGGCCCATGACACCTCCCAAGGTGCCACAGCTGCCTCTCAAGTCAGCAGCATTTGAGTCAGTGGTGGCCCAGATGACCAAATTTGGCCAATGGTGGCACCATTTGAGTCTATGGTGGTCCATCAGGAGGGAGGAAAACCTCCAGGCCAGGTGTGACTGTCTGGGAAGTTTTCACAGCTGAGCCATTTGTGCAAGGACCTTGGCAGGATAAAAAGCATCTCCCTGCCCTGGAGGATCTGCCTCTTATCAGCCTCTGCCCTTACCTTGTTCAACACCCAGCTGCAGCCTGAGGTGGGGCTGTGTCCTCACCCTCTGCACATGGGTGGTTACTTTGCACATCATTAGCTACCCGCTAATTGCTTGAGCCATCAGCATTTCAGTCTTTCTGCGGAGCCTCCAAAGCACTTAGGAGAGATTTTTGAGACGAATCTTTTTTTATAAGATGTGCTCTTTCAGTAAAATGTTGAGGGGGAGACAGTAGACTCAGCTGAAACGACATGCAACTCTGATGTTTTTGGAAAAATGATTCTCTTTCTGATGAGTTACTGACTTTCTGGGACAGTGCCAACAAAATTCTATTTTATTTATTATTCTCATTTTCTTTCCAAACTGGGGTTACTGTCAGTGTCTACTAAAGCTGCTAATAATCCTCTGCAACAATTTTTTTTCCTTCTAAGGCCTTGTTTGCAAGGCCTTTGAAAAGTGTGACATCACACTGGCTTTTCAACATATAAATGAAATGGGTTTTGGTGCCCTTTGATCTGATAAAGCTTCCAAATGTCTTTATATTTTTATCAAATGGATGCCAGTGTTCAGCTACATGATTATCAGGTATTCATTTAACCTTTTTGACACACCAAAATGTCAAATGCTTCACAATGCCTTTTTGAATACAAAAGGCTACAGAAGTTTTTTCTGGATTCTGACATATCTTAACAACTCTGAGTTTCTGTGTTTTAAATATTATATATGGCTTTAAAATTAAGTCCTTTCCTGCTTAGTACTGCTCATAGAATCACACAATCATTGAATTGTTTGGGTTGGGAGGGACCTTAGTGATCACCCATTTTCTACCCCCTGCCATAGGGCACCTCCCACTATCCCAGGTTGCCCAGAGCCCCATCCAACCTGGCCTTGAACACTTCCAGGGATGAGGCACCCACAACTTTCCTAGGCAACCTGTGCCAGTGCCTCACCATCTTCTTGGTAAAGAATTTCTTCCTGATATCTAATCTAAACCTACTGTCTCAGTTTGAAGCCATTTCCCCTTGTCCTACCACTGCATGCCCTGGTAAAAAATCCCTCTCCATCTTTTCTGTCATCTCCTTTCATGTACTGGAAGCCTGAAATTAGGTCACCCTGAAGCCTTCTCTCTTCCAGGCTGAACAATCCCAACTTGTCCAGTCTTTCCTCACGGCAGAGCTGCTCCATCCCTCTCATCATCCTGGTGGCCTCCTCTGGACTGGCTCCATGTCCTGACATGGGGCACGAACAGACCAGGAACCTTGGGTTTCTATGGGCATAGGAAATAACCTGATCTGATGAACAAAATAGAGCAATTCTCCATGAGATTGTTCTTATTTATCATCTTGTCCATCAGTGAATCCTTTCTACAGTGCTGCAGATAATGTTTCCCCTTTCAGAGCTCAGGGCCCAACACAAACAGAATCCCCAGTGCATGGTGATATTCTCATGGTAACATCAAGATCACATCCCACCAGCTCAGACCCTGGATTCAGGTCAGTAGAGAAAGAAATTCTGCATCTGAAGTACGCAATAAGATTCTTCTTAAAAAAAAAAAAAAATCTGATATGTCTCTGTGTGATGACATGCAGTGCTGAGGGAGCAGGACCAAAAGGGAATTGAATACACAGGGATACACAAGATAGCAATTTCTGTATGAAATATGTGTCACGTGGCATATTTTACTGCAAACAAAGAATGAATCTCCAGCAAGTAACTACGGGGACAGTAGAGGAAAAATGGTGTCCTTTAATTTTTTCAGTCAAGAGTGGCTATCTTTCCAAGTAAGTATTGGTTATTTCAAAGAGGAAGGAGAAATTCAGTGTGGCATTTGCTGGCTGGAAATAATGATAGTTGGTTACAGTAGTCCTCTCTCAACTAGAAACTCCTGGGCAAGGTCCTGGTTTCACTAGAACAGATGAGGATGGGATTTTACCACACCAAGTCATGCCTTGTACATCCAGATATATAGAAAATATATGCACACATGTCTGTATTTTAGGTTAAACCAAAAGTTGAAACACAGTTAATTTGGTTTTTATGACTCAGTGCAGGGAGAAGTTCAGAATCATCTGTTAGAGGCAAGTACAACCAGTATTTGATGGAAAGTTGTCTGCTATCATCTCAGATGGATAAAGATAGACATTGCTGAAATGCTGGAATTGAGTCAGAAAGGCCAGAGGATGCCATTTGCTTCTGAACCTTGACAACAAGCTCAGAGCAGAACTCCAAGAAGAACTGTTGTAGAGGAGGACCAGTGTGGGCTGGTTTTTGGAAAAAAACCAAAAAAATTTGCTGAGATCAGCTGCACCTCTGCTTTTAGTGTCAAAGCAAACTTCAGTCTGGGACTGTGGTAGGATATATCATCATGCACAGGCATATTTTCAGTCATGGAAATTGCTGTAGGCTTGAAGGAGAGTGAATAAAATGTGCTATAAATGTAGTCTGTGTGTGTCTATGTGTGTGTATATATATATATATAAATTGGTTTGTATTGACTATACGGTGTTTTAAAACACCTGAACATGAAAGGAATGTACATGGAGCACTCAGACTTTTGGCACCTGTCTTATAGGAGAGTGCATGGTGCTCCAGTGAAAAGGGAACTAGATGGGAGGTCAATTCAGCAAAAAAGACCTGAATTCTCCTATGAGCTTTGTTGAGACCACCTGACCTATGGAAACATCTTGGACAAAGAGAGTGCAAGTCTGTGCCCATCATCTTTGCAATCAATAAAATGGGGACAGAGCAGCACTCTCAGTGAATGCAGTGAACTCCACTCTGACCAAAACCTTGGTGTCAGAGTTAGGAGGCTCAGAAGGGATTTTTGGTGCATGGCCTTAAGGATGAGCAAAGGACACACTACTCACTTCAAAAGAGGATTGAAACCTCCTTGTGCCTTTTACTTCTCCAGCAGGACATTGCCATTGGTGAAGCCTCTGATTAAGGAGCAGCACTTGAGAGACAGCAAATTTTCAGTGATTGCCATGGGAACCACAAATGATTTCATAAGGGTGGAGAAATTATAAAAAGTTCTAATTGAGAGAGAGGATGAGGCTTAAAACAGTTTCTATGGAAACCAGAGGTGGCATCCAAAAAAAGTGTGTGTACTAATCTGATAGTCTGATTGGCAGGTAATTGGTGCAGTGCTGGAGTGGGGAAGCCTTGGGATGTGAGATGAAGTGTCCATCACACAAATAGATAAAACACACAGCCTTCTTAAGAAGAGCTGGAGCTTCAAACTCTGTCCCTCCCAGTAGAATACACTCATCACTCAATGGTGATTCATTTTCATTCTTGTCTCTGTAGTGAGTGTATTTTTATTGTTTTTTAATTACAGTACGAAAAACTTCAACAGAGCTGATGGATGGATCTGCTCCCTCAACTCACCCAAAGAGTAGAAGTCATGAAGGTGCATTTATGGACAGCAGACATGACCTCCAGTCTGCTTCTTTTCTCAGGCAGAAGACAGAAGTGAACACAGACATCCAGCATTCAGTAAGCTCCCTGAAAAGCTGGATGAGAGTCTTGCCTGTGTTTTCCAGGACTTCAGTTTCTTCTGACTGACTGGCCAATATCCAGCTAAGCTCACTTCACAGAATTCAGAATTTCTGCAATATTTTTACTTGTCAGATCCCAGTGGAAATTCCAAGGACACAAAGTCCAATATCACCTGTGAAGGAACTTCCAGGAATACATTAAAGCAGATAACCAAGCATTTATATCTACCAGAACTATTTGCTTTTAGGGCGAGTGGAAAACTCTTGTCAAGAGTTTTGTGGAAAACATAGGATGAGCAAATCCAATCTTTGCTCTCTTGCACAGGGCTACAGCCCAAGTACATTATGATATCTTTCAGCTTGATGCCTGAAGAAGGAAAATATTACTGTTGTCAATAAATTAGATAAATAACAGGCCTTTGGCCAGCTGCAAGTTGTTGAAGTCCTCAGCAAATTCTTTGCCAGCTCAGTGGTTTGTCAGACACAGATTTTTTTCCTCCAGTATTCTCTGAGCTCACCAAATTCATTTCTCCATTCATCAGATGCAGACAGAAAACTCCACATTTAGAAATATTTTGTGGATCTGAGGTGTCTTGAAAGAAGATAAACCTTTCTGTTGAAAGATCTAGAAGGCTGCTCTGCAATCTCTGTGACACTGAGGTTCATGGCTCCCCAGTGTTATCCATAATCATGATTTAAATGAAGTATTGAAAAATTATTAGGAGAAAAATCATCCTTTCACTTAGAAAATGTACATTTAGAGAACCTTGCCCATCTCCTGATCACAGAACTACCAGTGCCAGCATGGTCTAGGCTGGAACCATCTGCAGAATGGCCACGCTTCTCATGGTCAGTGGCAAATTTGTATCCATAAGGGCTGCCATGTCACAACCTCTATACTCCAGCATAAACTGGATTTGAAGAACAGTACACAAAGATAATCAAGGAAATCAGGAATAATTCTAGTTCCACTTTTGATCTGCCAGTTTAGATGAATTCTGGGTCAAGCAATACTCTGTTTTGTATATAGGACTAAGGTTAGGTGAGTCTTATACATAACACACTTCTGTAAAACTTTCAAAAGTCTGCCTGGATAATAAGCTTAAGATGTAACCTTTCAAGAATTCTGTCCTTATAGTGTGATTAAAAAATGTTTTGCATAGACTGAAGGGCTCAGAGATGCTATGAAGGGATGGCTGACATGCATTTAAAGAAGGCTCAAAATTAACCACATTAATAATTGTCATGCAACTGAAGGGGCTCTCAGGTGGTCACCTTGCTTTGTGGTTCAGTGAATCCATCACTGCTGATACCACATCTTCTTTTTTAATAATATTGCACAAAAAAACCCCAAAACAAAACAAAAAAACCAAAAAACCCCAACAATCAATCCAAAAAACAATGCCGTGAACTAAACAGACCAGCTGACGAAAATAACAGAAGATATAACTCAGTTCAAGAGTATCCAGAACTCCATTCTGCTCACTCAGCTTGGGCAGCCTTACTGTTGGTTTTTGTCCTCTCAAAACTTCTACATTTTTTAATTTTCACATATGTTTTCACTCTCACTGCTGCCATTGGGCAGGGAGATAGAGAAACCAACTTGACCCTGTTGTACCTCTGGTTGGTTGCCTGCACATCTGCTTTTTCTCTAATTCTTTCATGGATGGTGTTGGTCTGTGCCCTCTGTGTTATGTACCATGCAAAATTCTGGCAATTGAATCATTAATCCATATTTCATTTATTTAATTTAGTTTCACTTCAGGTCTTGCAAGTGCACTTCTCAGAAATGCATGTGGTGGATGGTGTGCAATAACCTGATCTATACATATGTTCAGTAGAAAGAAACAATGTAAGTTTCTGGTTCACATAGATGAGCATTTCTCTGTTTGTTTTGCAGGTGGTGCTTCATCCTTTCCATTATAACATGTCAGTAAGTTTTAAGCCCCTCTGGAAACTCTCACCTTTTTTCTATGCAAAGAACATATTCCACTAACTACAGATGTATCAGAGTTCTGTAGATGCAAAAAGGCAGGAATCCTCCAGCATTGTGGACAGAAGACAGAATTTACCACCTTCAGTAGCTAAAGAGGACTTGCAGGAAAGCTGGAGAGGGATTTTTGACAAGGGCTTGCAGTGATAGGATGAGGGGGAATGGCTTTAAACTAAAGGAGGTAAGGTTTAGATTAGGAAGAAATTCTTTACTGTGAGGGTGGTGAGGCACAGGTTGCCCAGAGAAGCTGTGGATGCCCCATCCCTGGAAGTGTTCAAGGCCAGGTTGGGGGGGATTTTGAGCAACCTGGGATAGTGGAAGGTGTCTCTGCCCACGGAAGAGGAGTTGGAAATGGGTGATCTTTAACATCCTTTCTAACCCAAACCATTCTATGATTCTATGGTTGTGAGGGATCAACATGCAGGAATAACCACTGGTCAGGATTAAGCTAACTAAGTGAAGGAAAGTTTGCAGGGCTTAGACAAAGAGAGATACAGAAATGTTTGATCATGTGCAGAGTTATTTCACTTAGAAGCAATGTTTTGAAAGTAGAGGAATACATTGAAGGAAAACATAACTGTGCTGCTCCACAGGGGTCAAAAATACAAATCAGTGTTGGAAAAAGGAGTTGACATCATAAAAGAGAACTTTATTTTACCTGTGTGACCCCACATCACTCAGATTCTGATGACCCTATGGAGTTGTGTCCCATCTATCTCAAAAAGGTGCAGTTGGACAGAATTTCATGGAAAGGGTGACACAGCAAGGGATAGCTGTGTGAGGGATGATTAAAAGACTAAGAATCTTCTCCCTCAAAAGTGAATAGCAGAGGAGGAATTTTAAAGAGGCCTTTTAAAACCTGAGTGGTATGGAGAAAATTATAGTTTACTTCATGTTCTCTTTCAATACCAGAACTAGGGGATAATAATAAAACTACCAGGCTACAGGTTCAGAGCAAACAAGAGGATACTGTCCCTTGTGTAATGTATAATTAGGCTGTGAAATTTCTTCCCATGGGATGCTGTTATAAATTTATGTGAGTTCAAGAAGTGATTAGGCAGATTTATAGAAAAAAAAACATGCTAAGGACTATTAAATGCATACACACAATGTCTGTCTGAGGAATTCCTGGATGAAAAGTCACAGAAGATGGGCAAACGTCAGCACATGCTGACTCAGTTCTTTCTCTTTCTTCAGAATCCTCTTCTGGGATAATGCCAATGTCTGGGATGGCATAATGTGCAGAAGAAACCTTGGGTCTCTGAAAAAGCTGCTGCATCCTGAAAAGAAGTGGACTTGTGCAGGGATCTAGCAGTGAGAGAGCTAGGCTGAACATGGAATGTGGAGCAGAAGGTGCTAGCACAGGATAACAATGATCCACTGATGAGAAATGCAGTTCAGGAGTACCAGCTCAGCTCTCAGAGCACTGCTCACTTCTGCTTCAGATGGAAATCATAAAAACTGCACTGCAAGCCCTTCAGAATTCTTGGCAGAATTGTGAATACACAGTCCAATAGATTAATGCTTTGCTGCAGTTTTTGGAGCTCAGCTAAAGGCATATTTAAAGACCCTGATATTCAGATTGTGAGTAGTCTCATCCCTGCTAAATAATGTCATGAAGCTCAGGAATAACCAGGATCCTTTGAGGAAATTCTGTTGAAAGGAGTTCACATCCTGATGTTTGTCTAATTCACATATCCAATGAAGAAATTTCACTGAGTGTCCTCTTTCAGAACTGTGTTTTCAGCTCTCCTTTAAGTCACAGTTCAACCTATGTGTCCCACAGTAAAATGTCATGGTTTTTGCCAACACTAGAATCATAGAACCAAATTTTAGGGGAGGGCAGAGTGAGGCAAAGTCCTTAGGTAACCATGGCTTAAATAGAACAGGTGCCTTTAAAATACAAATCTGAACTTGTTTATAGTTTTGGTCTGAACTTAGTTGTTATTTAGGCCTTAATGACCTAATGATGCCTTTATAACTATTTGTGCAGACTTAAGCTAAAAGCAAAGAATTTAGCTTTATATTAAAAAAAGACAAATATGATTGTCCACCATCAAAGCAACGATAAATCAAACTTCAAATTAAACCATGCCAGTTCTATTTGCCAACATGCCAACAGTTAACTTGAGAATGAAGTCGAAGTGCATGTTCTTGAAGATTGCTTACAGTGATCTGCTTGCAGAGTTTGCAAATACAATGATTTCCTCATTTGTTGACTGACAGCTAACACAGTAGCCTGGCTAGTACACATCAGCCTTCCTTCCTGCAGGCTCTGAGGCAGGGTAACATTAATGGAGGATACAGAACAGCCAGTTCTGGGAGAGCAAATTGCCATCAATAATTTCTCTGATAAATGTTACTTTTCTCTTTTTTTTTCTTTTCTACACAAATTGCCCATTAATAGGTTATGGCTGAAAGTTTGTGCTGAAGCTGAACAATTTCTGCCACTGTGTCTATCATGAACTCTTTGCTATGAATGTATGATTGACTGAGGTCAGGCAGCTTTGCCTACACACATATGTTATGTGTATTGTTTCTTTTCCATCATTGGTTGGCAGGAAATCTAAGAGGAAAATCTTCTAGAAAAACAGCTCTGAAACCAAATTCTGAGTCTGTCTGCCGATTGATTCAATTATATTTTGTTTGTCTAAGCTTTATGAAGTGCTTTACATGTTGCCTTCCAAAAGACATCATTCACAAGGAACCTGGTAACTCTTCATCTCAAAGGCTGAAGAAAATTGCGAGCTCAAGCATTCAGATCCACGGCATTTAAAATGAATAGTATTGCACTTTACCTAAACACTCTGGACAATACATTTTTCTCATAAATGTATTTTAGAATCAAGGATTACTGTAGATTAGGGAGTAGGTTAGGGAGTACCTCTGGAGGCCTCTAGTTCAACCTCCAGTTCTATGCAAGCCTCATTTCATATCTGGGTCAGTTTGCTTGAGAGTTCCTTCCAACAGAGTTTAAGATATCTAAGAATGGAGAAATCACAGCTTGCCTGGACAACCTGTCCCAGTGCTTAGCTGGAACAGGGTGAAAAATGCTTCCTTGCAAATAACAGATTTTTTCTTTACTGCAACCCTGCTTCTGCTTCTGATGCTTCTTATCTTTTCACTCAGCACCCCTAGAAAGAATCTGTCTCTGTCATTTCTGTAAGCACACACCAGGAGTTAATGAAGTCTTTGGCCTCAGTAAGGGCAAATGTGAAACATTGGAAGCAATACCTGTCTGGATAAAATTATATCAGAATGAGAGCCACTTATAAAATTAATCATTGGGATATTATCCTAGCTTCCAATGGCAAAATTCATCAGCACAGATGTCATTGTGATAGGACACATGAAAACATAAAAGTCAAGAGACTAAACAGACATATTTAATGCATGCTATAGTTTCTATGTCTCTAAAGCCTCTTCTTGTAGCAAAGTTCTTCTCCTCTCCAAAATACCCTCACCCCAATGCCACTCCTTTGTGTGCATGCAATCCTCACAGAACCTGCCTCAAATATCCTTGACTTTCTGCAATTCCCAATACTTCTATGGCATTAAAAGATGCCCATTTAGACCACCACAGACAAAGAAGCAAAACCCCACCCTGTCCCACTGAAACTGCAGTGCCTTTGTTCTGTTCAAATCTTCTCCACAGGCCATAGCACAGGCAATGTGATAGCAGGATCATTTCAGAGTGGTTTGCAGTAGTCCCTGCAATGCTTGTAATTGCCAAGGAGGGTTTTTCAGATGAGATTAGCATAGACTTTGGGGATATACAGTTACAGAGTTATGGGCTTTAATGGTGCCAGTGGTGCAGAGCACTCTGCCTGCTGGCTGCTGCTGGAGCCCTGAGGGACAGGGTTTGCTCATGCTGCTCTAGGGCACTGGGGTAGTAGATTTCCATCCTCCTGAAGGCAGCTGAGCTCCAAGTTTAGCTGTCCAAGGGCCTTCTCAGCCCTCTGTCCCAGCTCTTCTTTCCCACACTGGGAACAGTAAGACCTCAGTATGGTCATTAATATTCAGACTTGTTGGTGTAAAATTAGTTTTACCCTTTATGGACACACTCAGAAAAGGACACTGAATGCCTCAGAAAGCACACTCAGTGCAGTTATTGCTATCAGTACTGAGATGTTAATTTCTGAAAAAACAAGAATATACCAGTATCAAGTGATTCATTTCTGCACAGGCACAGATGAAAAAACCCTGTTAAATACCAAAGCCCTTATTCTTCTGTGTGTGCTAACCCAGCTCTTCAAGGAAATTTTTGGCACATGTGTGTCACTAATCAGACCCATTCTCATTAGAGTACAGCTGTTTTAGCATCTTTCTGTAACCCTCATGGATCTCTCCAAGGCACTGAGTCAATAAGTGATTTTAAATCAACTGCTCTATCCAGATCATGCATTAGGGGTCTGTGATGGGTCTCACAGGGAAAAGGAGGTCACAGGCAGAGCAGTCCTGGGTGCTGGCCCTTCTTGGGGAGTGGGATTTCTATTCTTGACCTTGAATCTCTTTAAACCAACACTGTGAGCAGACAAAGAGCCACCACATGGACCAGGGGGGTGTGAAGGTGGGTTCAAACAATGTTGGTTCATACCAGCTGTTGTAATGGATTCAGGCATCTGGAACAGGAGCTAAGACAAACTGTGTGATGTTGCTGAATACTTGGCCCCAGATACTAAACTGCAGCAACCAGAGTGAAGCACTCTTTGCTGGCTTAGTGGTGACATTATTTCAGCTAGGTTCAGAGCTAACTGGTATCCATTCCAGCTGGCATATGTTAAGTGCTAGGCTCCTTCATTGCACTGTATGCTGATGTTAAATTATACTAAAAGAGGGGCTCTGTTAGCAGTCTGGCCATTGACTTTAATGAAATAGCTAATTTGATCATTTTAATTATGAGTTGAGGCAAAGCAAGAGCATAAATGTTAAAATATCATTTCATGCCAGTAGAGAGAAAAGCTGACATTTACCTTAACTAAGGACTCGATTGCTGAGAATGAAGGGGAGAGATAATGAGCACATGCAAAGGAAAATAGGAATGAAAAGGTGAGACAATCTGAAAGCTGACAAGACACTAGAAGGACATGACCTGGAGCTAGAGAGGGCTGGAAAAACCTTCAGGCTGGAAGAACATGAGAAATTTGGTGAAAAGGCTCCATGTGCTTCTTTAGTCAGGAAGAATCTCAGTGCTGAAAAATGGAGCCTCTATTTCCTGCAGTTCTGAAACAAAGCACTGGATATCATACAGACAACAATATCTCTTCTGAATGGAATTATTTCTGCATTTGTAAAGCTAAATTTGATCAAATTCCTACAGGAAGAGAAGCAGGCACACAGACTAGGTTTTCTTGTTTGGTTGGGTTTTTTGGGGTTGTTTTTGTTTGTTTGTTTTTTGTTTGTTTGTTCAAATAAATAAAGCCATACTTTCACTGTGACAGGCTAACAGCTACAACAGGCTTCCAACAATGTTAGCACAGAACAGGTTTCTAAGAGAGAAAGGAAAACAGCATTACACAACCCCTTTGATACCAGAAGCAGGGCAGAATTACCAAAGCACTGCAATTGCAAACCACTGTGGCACCAAAGCACCTCCTCCTCCACAGGCTGAGTTCTTTGTCTGCTTTAGCCCTTTATGAGGTGTGTGGACTTTACAGGAATCATCTCACTTTCCTAAGTGAACCTGTGGCATGGGAATTTTAACCCTGGTCTCATTGAGGGCCAAAATGTTGGTGCCCAGATTTGGCAGGGGTGTCAGTCACTCCCTGTTTGGGGCTCATTCAGAACTCGGATGGACACGGGGCTGTGAGAAGCCTGGCTGTGGTTGAAGGTAGATGAACTTCTGCTTTATGTACCTTATGGTAGAGCCAGATTTTCCAAATTTTTTTAAATGACATTTTTTGTCTTTATCAAGAAGTAAATTGACCACAGTGAGTTGTGTCAACCCAAAAGCTGAGAGGTGCAAGTCACCAAAGAGCTGGGTCTGGTGCTGCCATTCCCTAGCCAGACCCAACACAGGTCTTGGAAAGTTGCTGTTAATCAGCATCCTCACCAGGGGATCCTGAATGGTAACTGATGGAAATTCAGAGCTGGAGGAAAGTTTCTTCATTAGAAATTTCTCATGAGAACATGTTGCCTTACAAAAGAAATTTCCTGTTTTTAATAAATTTATTAGCAGTATTACAAAAAGAGAATACTTGCCTTACATTAAAAATTTTTGGTTTTCCCAATCCAGCAGAGAGAAATTCCCCAAGATCTTACAGTCTAGAGGACTGCTTTGATCTTCCATTAAAGGTATATAATATCTGACAATTTCAGTGGTTTATCATCTGCGTAATTGGATGCAGTGAATGGATTGGGTCAAATTCCCAGCAGGTGTAAATAACATTGTTGGCAGCTTTGAAGCTGCATTTTCTCCAGTTTCTGTCAGCTAAAGATTTTGGTTTGGCTTTGAGTTTATCATGTAGTGGTTTGAAATCTTATTTCTGTGGGCCTGACTGGGGAACAGACTCAGGGAAATCTGGTCCCCATAAGTGCTGGACAGGTACTTGAGGGAGCAGTTTTGGCCTTTGTGTCTGCACTGCTCTTGATTGAGGTTTCTGATCTGCACAGGTTTCCTGGTCAATGCTGTAGTTTCTCTAAGATGCAGTTTCCTGTCTGTAAGACGAGGGTAGTAACTCAGCACTGAATTTCTCCTCAGTCAAGTGATGCAAGGAGAAATCCATTAATGCAAGACATTTGGTTAATAGAACAATGACTATTGTGACTATGAGCATCACAAATACCTGGATTTAGTCCTGCAGAGATGCACTCCTATATTTATATGGAGATAAGAGCCATGCTTTTCTATCTGTTACTGAACCATTTGACATTCTGTGTTGAAAAAGCACAAGACAGGGAAATAAATATCTTAATTGCAGTTCCACAGGAGAATCATGTGGAAATAAAGAATAGAAAATTGAAAAGTGCTGTTTTAACTTCTGTTGTCATTTGTTCTGCCAAGCTATGTGAAGGTTTTGAAAAATAAAAATGCTATTTTGTGGCTCTTGCTCTCCCTCTGTAATCATCCCCTCTCTCTTCTCTAAAGCATCATGACAGTGTGTCAGTTAGTAGTGATCTTACATAGAATCAAATTCTCCCTCTCTCCTCAGATCCCCTAGATTCAGCTCCAGGTCAGGCCTGGAGCTCCAACTCTATTCCTTAAAGTTGTTCTAGGATGGATTTAATGACATATTCATAATAGATGCTTTGGGGTAAATCCTAAATATCTTTTCGTTCATTCTCAGTCTCTGCTCGTGCAAACTTCCAGTGAAACCAATCATTTCCACCAAACCCAGGCTTTGATTTTTAGGCTTCAAGACACACAGAGAATCAAGCCCTGAGTAAGGCTGTAAGGTTCTTCTTCCTGTAAGGGAAGAAGCTGTAGCCCAGAGGAGTGCAAAGAGCTGTCCCAAGCTACACCAGCACCTTGCACAGAGCCAGGAGCACAAACCTCTGCTGGCATCCCACAAAGGCCATCCTGAGCTGCTGCCTTGTGCCATGACAGAAGGGATTTTTTCCTGAGCATTTGTGTGAGCTGGTGGCATCAGAGGCCAGCAGGCAAACAATCCAGGAAGGTGAGAGGCATGGAAAGAGGCACGGAGTCAGGCAAGGAAGAGCAAGACAAACAGAGTACGAGGGCCAGGAAGAGCAAGATAAACAGAGCACAGAGTAACTGCGAGGTGGGAGTAGAAGTTGAACGATGGCGGAGGAAGTGATAACAGATGAGGCTGCTATAAGAAGCCTCAACTATTAGTAGTGTATCAGTCTTCTGTTTTACTTAGCAGCACGCTGGGAAGTGCAATGAATTCAATCTTGTGTAGCTTGGTGAGGGACGGAGCTGTGTACGTTGGAAACGCAGACGGTGCCGCGATCTGGAGCCCCTGTTCTATCAGCCCCTGTACCTCAGCCCCTGTTTTATCCTGCACACCTGACACTTGCTGCAGCAGGAAGTGGAGTGCAGTTTATTTCACAATATGTGAAAAACATTCAATCATGTGCCCTGCTGTTCATACAGTTACTGAGAGGATGAGATTGATAGTAAGTGGTCTCATGAAGCTATCAAGCAGCTTCATATTCAGAGCTCAGACTTCTGCCTTTTCAGTCTGCTCAAAAAAGGCCTTTGCAAGACTTTCCAATCTGCCCAATGGGTCTTTTCAATCTGCCAGAAATTATTTAACCTTGCTAAGGCATGATCTTCAGAGAAAACCAAAAAGTCCCAAGCCCCTTCTTCCCCATCTCCTTTTTCTGACTCAGCATGCCAGAAATATCATTTGCCATTATCTGTCTCATAGACTCTTGACCTGCAACTCTTGTGGGTTATTTAATGTGATTTTAGAGCAGGTTCAGTGAGGAAGAGCCCAGCAGTGCCCCAAGCACACACAGGAGAACCAGGGCCAGCACCAGTCACGCTGCTTGGCCATCACTAACCACAAACTTTTCACTGGCCAAGCAACATTGCCCCGGGCTGTGGGGAGGTGTGAACAGTCACTGTCTAGCTAAGCTAGCACCACATCCTGAAACCAGTGTGATTATCCAGCAGAAGCTGCCTGCTGCAGTCAGACAGCTTGCTTTGCTGGTGGGGAAAAGCTACTAAGCTTATGCAAAGCTCTGCTTTTCAGGCAGGCGTCTGCAGACGTTGCAAAGATGCTTTTCCACTATAGTTTAGCAGTAGAGAAATGAATCCACTGCAGACGTAAAATTAATCTCAGAGAATGTCTGTTTAAACAGCAAATTTCCCTCCTAAAGTGTCTTTTCAGGAGAGTGGCTAGGAAGTGTTTTAGGGTTAATGCCCCTCAGATATTGGCACGCACAAGGGTTCTTCAGCTGCACTAAGGTAGACTGGGAACAGAAAACTGAAGAGCTGGTGGAGATCTTGCTCTTTTTTTTTTTTTTTTTCTTCTCATATATCTTCTCTTGACATGCAAGCACAGGCAAAAGTCTCTGCAGTGTGATGTCCATGCAAGAAAAAAGCCTTAGCAAGAGATGTGCTCAGAAATTTTCATGGCACACAGTTCAGGACAGAGTTCAGGTCTGAGGGTCCACTTTATTATGCCATTCTCATGGCAGTGATAACTTCACTGGACATAATGTGCCTTTCCCAAAAATCCCCTGGGTTTGGAACATTGCATGACAGACTGCCTGTCCCCCTGAGGAAAATAAAATGCGGGTGCTATCTGTTCCCTCCTCCACTTTGTTGCCTTCAAGAAAAAATGCCAAGAGGATTCATCCAGAGTCTCCACACAACTGGAAAAGCTGCAGACACAGCTGAAGTGGACATTGATAAACATTTTTTGAGTTCTGACTGCAATTTTTTTTCTGCCCAGTGTCAAATGACTGATTGCACCATCTCCCTCCTAGCCCCACATCCTTGGCATCCAATTTCGCTGTTCACTTCCTTCCTCAGTCTCCTACATCTTCTTTCCAGTCTGCTTTTCCCCCCATCTAGGTTAGATCCCATGCATGATGACCTTTGCTGTCATTCTTTCCACTCTCTTTGTGCATTCTGCCCTTATCATTGATCTTTTTTGTTTTGCACATCTATAGTGTAAGCTGTCAGTGGCAGCCATCCCTTTTCTTGGCTGGTCCTTCAAGATGGACTTACAGAGCCTGGTTGGCAGCTGAACATCTCTAAACCTTTTAGTAAGCACGGTTTTAAAAATTCTACTTCAGTGACTTAAATGCTTTACCCAGAATCCCAGAATCCCAGAATGGGTCAGGCTGGAAGGGATCACAGTGGGGTCAGTGGGCCCAACCTCCCTGCTCCAGCAGGGTCACCCCAGAGCACAGGCACAGGATTGTGTCCAGAGAGTTCTGAAATATCCACTGAGGGAGACCCCACACCCTCTCTGGGCAATCTGCTCAGTGCTCAGTCACTGCACAGGAAAGAAATTATTCCTCACGTCCAGGTATCCTGACATCCTGATTCCTCCTGGGCATCAGTTCCTGCCTGTTCCCCTTGTCCCATTGTTGGGCACACCAAGCAGAACCTGGTCCATGCTCTGAGCCTTCCCTGACAGAGAGGATGAGGGCCCCTCTCAGTGATCTCTTCTCAAGGCTGAACAGCCTCAGCTCCCTCAGCCTTTCCTTGTAACAGAGATGCTCCAGTTCTTTCATCATATTTTGTTGTCCTCCAGTGGCCCAGACCCAGGAGCTCCAGTCTCTCATCCTGAGGACCCCAGAACAGGACACAGCCTCTGAATGTGTCCCACCAGGGCTGAGTGGAGGGACAGGATCACCTCCCTTGACCTGCTGGCAATGCTCTTCCCAATGCACCCCAGGATGCCATTGTTCTTCTTGGCCACAAGGGCCCTGCTGGCTCAGGGGCAGCCTGTTGTCCAACAGGACCCCCAGATCCTTCTCTGCAGCGTGGCTTTCCATCAGATCAGCCCCCAGCCTGTGCTGGTGCCTGGATTATTCCTCCCCAGCTGCAGGATCCATTTACCTCTGTTGAATTTCAGACAGCTCTTCCCTGCCCACCTCTCCCACCTGATGAGGTTCTTCTGCAGGGCTGCACAGCTCTCTGGGGTATTGGCCACTGTTCCCATCCTTCTGTCACCAGCAAACTTGCTGAGGAGGCACCTGCCCCTTATCCAAGTAATTTAGGACTAAGTTAAAAAATACCAGGCCCAGTATTGAACCCTGGGGGTATTGTGGATTGTCAAGAAAAACCACGGGTCTCAGCATGATGAGATGTGACACCACGAAGATATAAAGGCAGCAGTACCATGATAAGTTGTCAACTTTGGTAGCCAAGAGACATAAAACCACAGAAATTCTTGCAGTGTTGTCAGCAGCCACAAGGAAGAAATGCTGTCCCAAAGCACTGCTCTGTAATAATCAGTATATAGCAATCTGCATTTGGTTCATGCTTTGGCACTAATTCATTTGTTGGGTTTGTAATCCTATAACAATGCTGTGCTTCAGAGCAACCACCTGCAAACTGAGTGGAGTACTTACTGAATCACAGGCGTGTTGGGAGGCTTCATCAATCAGTTGTGGTTTTAAAAGGAATCTCAACTCCTGCCCCAAAAGTGTAAATCATCATAATTTATATCCTTGTTAGATTTTTTTTTATACAGAACTTTTTATTTTTTTTTCTATTCTTTTCTCATAGCAAATGTACACCAGGTCAATTCTCAGTGGGTTATTCCTGACTTGAATGTGTGTAAGAGAGCTGAGAAGCAAATCTCTCATCTTCAGACAGAGGAAGGCTCTCAATAATGTAGCCATTTACACACCCTCGAAAATGGAAGCTGTTTAAGAGCTTTGTTTGACTTCAACAGCAGGAAAATGTGCACCTCACTTTGCTCAGCATCAATCCTTTTAAAGCATATTGTGTGTTTACAAGCTGTCTTGAGCACTGAAATTGATTTTAGATCTGGGCAGTTATTAAAGGTTCACTTTCCTTCCCTCCTCCAGTTTCAAACCAAGTGATAATATGAGGTGGTGGGAAATTGTCTCCATGAGCTGGTACTGCCTTTGCCCTGACTCTGAGTTTCTCAGGAAAGGTTTCCACTGCAGTAGATGTCCTGCCTGATCTCTGCCAGCAACACTATAATCTTCCTTTCAAAGAAACAGTTTAGCTTTGTGTGTATATACAGGTTGGAATTTATTTTGGAAAATATCTGTAAGAGATGCTGGCACAGCTAAATGTGATCAAATTAGCTGAGGTTTAAGCTGCTGCTATGGTCTTACTTCCATTTCAGCACAGTCAGATAAAGTAATAACAATGCTTAGCACCAGCTTTTTAATTGCTAGGCAGTCCAACCACTGAATTTGTAGAGATAAAGCTGACACTCCCAGCACATCTGTGGAGGTCAGGGAAGAAGCTTTTCTTCCACTCACTCTACAACAGATTGGCTTGGTTGGCCTTCAGGCATCCTAGGTAGGGTTCAAAGTAGCACCCACAACTGGAGTATTCAGGGATTATGTTGGAATATTCAGACAACGGATCACTGCAAATGGAGGCAGTGGGGACACCCCACCACTTGCCATCGAGGTTTGTGTCACATCCAGGCTAAGGCTGCAGCTGGGTACCTCACCTTCCACAGGCTTTCTCTGCAGCTTTGGTGAAACTCTCAGCTCCCTACCTGAAAAATGGTATATGCAGGAGGAAAACATGGGTTGGGAAAAGTGTTTTCATTACTGAGAGGCAGTCAGATCGAAAATGATGGGAGTAGAAGCCAGAAAAAATATGTTAGAACAAAATGCACTGTGAAAATCATGGAGGTAACTGAAGGGTGAGTGTATTCATGTGTCCTCAAATAGGAAAAAAATAAATAGAAGGAGGTCTGAAAGACCTCACTCAATCTCTTGCAAATAAAAAGGATGAGTATACATCAACCATTTATTCCAAGGAGATAGAAGCTGGATTCTGCTGCTCAAGCAATGAAAAGAGAGAAGTAAGAAAAACCAGAACATTTCACTCACATTTCATTCAGCATTATTCTAAATATTCTAAGCAATTTTTTTCTGTACAGAAAAGGATAATTCCACAGCAAATATTCATGACAGCTCTTATTTTGCCTTTACTGTGGCATTGCATTAGTAACAGTTGCAGCTTACTGCACTAGCCAGCAAGCCCCCTCAGCAATTGCTTTCCTTCTTCAGTGGTGGTTTTAATGAAATGCACATTTTCCACCAATTCATTCAGAAATTGTTGCACCAATATACAGTACCCATTGCTGCAGGAAGATGTCTCTCCCAGAGCTCTGCATCTTTGCAGCTCAGATACCTCTGGTGATGATGGCGAGGGCTGTACCTGTTCAGGGATCTTCCTTTCTACCTTGCCAGGGTTTTCCTCAAAGACTCATTCTTAATCAGGGGCAGGTTTGGTATGGGAATCATTTAAAACATGCATTAAATATCACACTGAGGCATCAGCTGCAGTAAATGCAGAAGTGACAGTCACACTGTGAGCATTTGGTAATCTACAAATAGACCTGGAAGTCACAGTGGCTC
This sequence comes from Pycnonotus jocosus, assembly GCA_013400435.1. NCBI lineage: Eukaryota > Metazoa > Chordata > Aves > Passeriformes > Pycnonotidae > Pycnonotus > Pycnonotus jocosus. The sequence goes on along the minus strand of VWYP01005748.1, from coordinate 180,721 downwards.
AGGAAGCAGACGGAGTCGATTCAGTAACAAATGCATCCATATCCAACACCTTTGCTGCATTAATTTCTCCAAGCAGCTCACTCCTCTATAGTGTGTCTACAAGATGTGCATACATTACCATCAGTGACTGATGCTGTCCCCGTGGCTGCTCATGTTTAATGAAAGCTTTGTGCCTATATATAAATTCTGTGCTTGAGTGAAATATCTTCCAAATCCCTCACAGCAGTTCTGGAAGAGACCTTTGGCTTGTACACTGAGAAGTGAACTCACCCTTTCTGCCAGGCACAGGCTCTGCAGAATAAAAATGATACATGAGGATAAAAATAGAACAGAAGAGACTATTTAGGTTGGACCAGATGTTCACATTCCTGCCACCTAGGTGGATTTAATATTAGTGAATTCCCTGTGAAAAGAAACCAGTGTGGGAAAAATACGAAGAGTAGGTCTGATCCTGTTCCTTTTTTTCCTCCCACATGTGAAGTTGCTTCACACAAGCACCCTCTCCCTAAGTAAATGAGACTCTTGGTGCATGTTTTCTGTCACTGCTGATTACTTTCAAGAGGACTGTCATCTTGCAGGCACAGGGGGGATGGAGGCAAGAATTAAAGCACCAGTCCCTTGTTCTACCTGCATCTGCACAAACACCTCCTGGCAGAAGGAACACTGTTGAATCGTGTGAGTCCTGCCCGAGTGTATCCAACAGAGGTTGCGCGCCTTTGAACATCAATGGGAAGGAGGTACAAAGAATAAAATGAGAGCTGCACAGGGAAGGTTCCCTCCTCCATCATTTTCCCGAGCTACTGCTCTAAGGACACAGGTGCACTCACCCAGTAACCCGAGCTCAGCTTCCTCTTGCACTCAGTCGACTGAGCCCATGCTCCACAAACACTCGAGTGACTGTGCAAATGCACACAGCTGGCAGAAGCAAAGGACAGGGAGAGAGCCTGTGAAGCTAAGGGAAGTCTGGCTCCTCACAATCCAGTCACCAATACCTGTCATCATAATCTTTGTATTCCTGATAACAGCCTGATCCAAAGGCCACCAGAACTGATAGATGTGGCTATGACAGGCTTTGAGTCAGGCATTGCATTTTTAACTGAGCCACTTCCCAGTTCCTAAAATTGCAATGTTTACTTCACTGCTGCAGCTGCATTGTAAAGGACAGACTTCATTCATGGCCAGATCATTTAATGAATGAATTTTGTAGATTGCAGGGAAGAATTTTTATGGGGGACCTCTGGTGACTCCTAATGACTGAAATTGCAGTGCCTTTCTTATGTGTTGCCAGTCTCACTAGGTCTTGAAATTTTATGGATTTGCAGCCCTCCTCTCATGTGAACAGCATGGCAACAACTGTTCCTTATGTGTGACCACCTTCCATGAACTGTCCCTTAAAAGAACATCCACAGCAAAATTCAACACAGCGACTCTTTTAAAGTTGTAATCCAAAGAAATCCCCCAAAGGGCCAGAGACACTTTATAGGGCAAAGGTGAGCCCTATAAAAGAGGGTTTATAAAAGAACCTACACCTCTGCCTTGCTCACCTGTACACATGGACCCTCTTCCTCTTGCCTTACCCTCTACCCTCTTCCTTAGTAGAGATGGTAGAGCCACATTTTATGCCCCTGAAGTGGGAAGACTGGCTAAAAATAGAGCTACCTTCTTGAACTGCAGTCTTTACCAAGCCCTAATGACATGGAGAAATTGCAGTTTGTTCTGGTGACTACTGAAGGAAGCTTGGTTAAAACAGATAAAAAGGTGTGCTCTTCCTGCTCTGAATAACAGATCCATTGATCCATTTATTTTTGGGAAGGATGAGAATTTTTCATAGAATCATAGAATCATAGAATCACAGAATGGTTTGGGTTGGAATAAGATGATCTTCAAGGTCTCCTTCCAACCCAAACCTTTTGACATGGGCAGGGACATCTTCAACAAGACCAGGTTGCTCAGAGCCCCATCCAACCTGCCCTTAGCTTGAATTTTTGCTGAGGAGGCAAAAAATTTCAACTGAGTTCAGGAAGAGGGAGGACAAGTGCTTGGGGCGAAGATCTGTCATGAGTCACTGGATAGAGCAACTAACTGAGAACTCAGAAAATCCATTGATTTAAGAGAGTCTGAGGTTGGGAGTATTTAAGGGGATGAAAAAGAATAGCACATACTGGTTTCATTTGCATTTCTCCCTTGTGCCTACACAGCCTCTGTGGATGAGGGGCTTCTGGGCTCAATGAACCTTAGCCTAAATCAGAACTGCTGTTCTGGTCATCTTTATGCCACCATTTTCAGAGAAAGAAATGGTTTATTAATAACCCTGTGTTGAAAAATAAACAGGTTAGGTCTTCCTTCTAGTACCAATCATATTTTTCAGTTATTTTTCTTGTTTTGGCGGCTTTTTTTGCTTTTCTGTTTTTTTGTGACTCCTGTGGTTCATCTGGAAGATCGCTCATGTATTGGCAGCTTTTAGCCCCTTCTTGCACAGAGACATTACATTTCTCTCAAGGACAACTTCTGTCAGGTCCAAAGGATGGACTGGAGAACAACTCACAATCCAGTGCCTTGCTGCTGGCTCTTGCCTTTATTGCAGAGTGAACTCAAGGTAAAACAGGAGCAACACAACAGCACTCACATGCTCTTACCTAAAATGTGTAAAATTTCAAATTCTGCTTGGCTTTTTGTGGAGACAGTAGGTGCAACTCTGGGTTAGCAGAGCTGTCAGCAGCCGGGGCACCCACTGCACATCTCAGAGCTGTCTTCCAGCCTGTGTTCTCTCCCAGAGGTTAGACCTAACCCAAGAGGAACTAAGTTATGTGTTGTCCCTTTGACTACACATGGTTTGCTCCTTTGGTGGCTCCATCTATAGCGGAATAATATACTTTTTAATTTTTTTTTTTAATCTTATGGAGAAAAGTATTGTCCAGGAATTTTTAGTCACTTCTTTCTATATTAAAGAAAATCTCTTCACTCACCACTTACCCCTCCAATCTTTTCCTGCCAGAGATATTTTCTAGATTCCTCATCTTTACAATTTCCTTCCCTTTCAGTCATGCTGTATACCCTAGGTCCAAGTCCTGCACTCAGTTTGCAAATTAACTTTCTATTCCTGGGTGTGTCTCTGCCTCTCACTTGTCTGAAGCCTGCCACTTCAGCAGAGGCTGTAAGCTGAGCTAGGATGGATAGACCATCCTGCCCAACATCAATCCTTCTCCCTTGGAGCTTATCTCACAGCTCTGTTGTAGATGGAAGGATTGAAGGACACTCCCATTTGCAAGTTATTTTCTCTGTGGCTCAAATATTTATATGGTGTCGAGTCTGGATGAGCAAAGACTGGTCCTCAGAGTGGTGAGTACTTCCTTGGTAACAGGGTCAGCAAGAAAAGAAGAAAACCGCAGATTCTTATGGAAGTAAACAGATGTTTAAAAAAATGACTGTTACTTTTCTCTAAGCAATGTTAAAACATTTGTGAGTACACAGAACAGCATGTATTTTCTGTTCCAAAACCCCAGTAAAATGTTAATATTCAGATATTTCTCCAGAAAGCACCACACCAATCAGCATCTCGTCACTCTCGCCTGACCACAGGAAGCCTCTGAGCTCATGGCCGTGCCTGTACCCCCAAAATGTCACATTGCTCTGTGCCCTAAGTCCCACAGAGCCCCCATCCCTTCCCAGCTGCCCACAGGCCCCACTTTGGCCTCATGTTAACCATCACTTTCAGCTAAAGGTTAATTACTCCAGTGGACATTTCCATCCAAGCTGTTGCCCGCAGGTTGCAGTCCCTGCCTGAGTCCTATTTTTAGACCAACTCCCTCCTTGCTATTGATCCCAGTCGCCCTCTGTTAATTAGATACACACAACACACACAGCATTTGCAACTCATTTATCAATTCTGTTCAGCGCCTCCCTCCCTTGAGATGTAATTTGGAGCCCTCCTTGAATCATGCTATTGATCTTTCCCAGCAACTTTGCTATAGGATTCTCTGTGTTGCAAACTATTTATAGATTCCTCTTCTCCTGCTCTCCCTTGAGGAATCAGAAATGGGCAAAGGTAATCAGACTTCTATATTTAAGGAGTTGATCGAAAGCAGATATTTCCTCTTTCCTCCACCTTTCCCCTCCTTCCCTCTGCTGCTGATCTGCACATGCTTCTTTTGACAGGTGAGACCTTGCTCCATGTGGTGTTGTAACAATTCTCGTAACTCTCGGGTGATGTGATTCAGAATTTGCCCTGGGTGAACTCTTGTTTGCTGAATTGATGAAACAAATTCTTCCTCCTCCCTGTGTCCAGGAGCTTCCCAAAGCACCCTGTGACCATTTTCATCCACTCAGCTCAGGGTGCACCTTTCAGAGGTCTTCAGTCTTGGAGATTGATGTCTGATCTGATCCACTTACAAGGGACTGGGTTCCCTTTGCCCCCTCCCGTCTCAGGAAGGGTATCCATTTAGACAATATACAGCCAGGAGTGAGACAGAGTTGCTTTTATGGATGGAGAGCTACAGTAATGAGCCCTGCTGTCCTAGCATTTGAGAAAGACCTAAACAAAGGAATGTAAGCTGAGGCTCAGAGAAATCAGGACCAGCTCAGCCTTCACTGACCAAGGCTGAAAATCCCCCCTCTAAAGCAGGAGGATGCCTACAATTATGGGCAAGGCAATTCCGTGAGGGAGAGCCTTTTCTCAGGGAGTAGATAAAAGCAGCCTCAGGCTCCTGTGGTAACACCTGCTGCTGGAAACCTGATGGTGAATGAGAGGCAGGATATGGCTTGAGGGCCCGAGGGATTGCAGCCTCCATAGGGTGTAGGCTCAGAAGCCATGGACCCTGTGGAGCTGGGCTGGGTCCTGTGAACAATTGGGAACATTTTGCTGTGTGTATGTAGGTTGTATGTAATGAGCACACAATGGTTTCAGTTGGAAGGAATGTTAAAGATCATCCAGTTCCACCCCCCTGACATGGGGCTGAGTGCATGTCTCTGCTTAGGGGATATGCTGAAGCTGGGGAAGGGGCTTTACTGTGTGGAGGGCCGTGGTGTGGGCAGCTTTTGGAGTGTATGATGCTGTGGCTCCCTGAGGCAGTGGATGTGTGGGGCCGTGGTGTGTCGAGGTCAGTGTGTATGTGGGACTGAGATGTGTGGATCTCTGCAGGCATGGAGTGTCAGCACAAGATGTGCAGGTGTGGTGAGCGACTGTGGTGTGTGTGACTGTGGGGTGTGACGCTCAGGATGTGTAGGGCTGTGCAGGTGTGTGCATGGAGGTCATGGCGTGTGACGCTCAGGGCCTGTAGGGCTGTGTGTGCGTGTTCGGTGCTGTGCAACGCGGGGTGTGTAGGGCGGTGGTGTGTGAAGCTCGGGGTGTGCAGGGCTCTGTCTGTGTGTGTCGGCGGCGTGCGGGGCTGTACGTGGCGGTCTGTGGAGGGGCGGCGGTGCGCGGAGCTGCGGTAGAGCTCAGA
>VWYP01005748.1:85505-163036 GCA_013400435.1 Pycnonotus jocosus | reverse complement strand
CCCATTTTTTTCTGGTTTGGTGGGGTTTTTTTCACTATTACTTAGGTGTGTCAGAAATGACATGGGACTGGTTCTAGGCAACTGATAGTTAAAACAGCAACACTGGATCTGAGCTATTGAAAGCACCTGGAAATCCCAGATTCGACCTGAAATTTTCAATTCCTTTCAACCTCTCTACTTTGGAGTTTCTCCCCTCTTTTGCTGTTCCATGTGGGAATGAAGATCCCAAGAAGAGGAAGGAGGTGGTTGCTGTTCAGTCTGTACTGATGCCCTATCAGCTTTTTCTTGTTCATTTCTGGTATTTTTCTCTGACAAACAAATAAATGATCATCCAGTCTTTTGGCAACAAAGGCTTAAGCTCTTAAAACACATCCTGCCTCGTAGTAAAAGGCCTGTTATTTAAAGGGCACTTTTCAAAACAATTAGTACTTTAGTAGCAATGTGTTTGCCCTAATGAGTGCACTCTGGCAGTCAGAGGAAAGAGCAAAAGCTGATACCTAGAGATGTAGGCTAACATAGGCAAATTAGCAGTGCTGCAAGTCAGATACTGCATGTACTGCACATCCAAGAGGTTCGTTTTAATGAGTAAAAAACACTAGGTATGATTCAGAATGGCTTAATTTTTGTTTTCTCCCCAGATATCCACTCCCTTTTATATCTCCATTCAGAAGGCCTCGTACCACTCCTGTACTTTGATAGTTTATGCTGTATGAGTTGCATTCAGGTTTGGTTTGACTTGTTGGACTGGCACCAGAGACAATTTTTCATAAAGTCTCAGACTTGCTTCATTGCTGTTGCTGTCTGATGTTTGAAACCAGTGTCCTTATGGTGTAGGTATGCTGCTGGCATTTTAGTATAACATAGATTTCTTCTTAAAGGTTTCTAGAGGTTTTTTCTTTTCCCAAGATGGGTCACAGTGAAGGCTGGTGTCACTGAAGTGGAAAGAGCACGGGATGCAAGCTTGGCTCTGAGTACCCAGCAATAGCTTTCATGGTGAAAGTTGCTGGCTCTTGGCCATGTGTGGTCCTGATTTGGATAACTAGATGGAACATGGCTGCAGGTTGGGTAATGAGGAGTTAAAAACAATTTCCATGGTCTCTTTGACAAGAATTCAGCCTGTGGAGCATTTCAAATCTGATCAGAACTCCAGGTCTATTCCTGAAGACCTTGAGTGTGGCACAGTAAATAAGGAGAAATGTAAAACAACAGCAAGGAAGCATTAGAGTGGCTACAGAGAAAAAAACCACCTTTCTAGCAGTTTCTTGTGAAACACAGAAATGTGTTGGTGGGGCTGTCATGGGCTCTTCTCTGCTAGGTCTTGCAAAACAGGATGGACAAGCATCTGTCAGGAATGACCCCTGCATTCTGTCCTGCCTTGCAGCCAGGTATGGGCTGGCCTCCTTGTCCTATATTTTTAATGGTTCCCTACACACACAGGCTGTTTGGAGTTTGCCCTGGATCTTGCTTGGGATCTATGTAAGTTTATCTTGTCCCTTTTTTTCCCCTGAAGGTTCGTGCTTCCCCGAGGGATTATCAGTGCATCCTACAATTCTGTCTCCAGCTGAATATCGGGATAAGAATCAAACCTCCTCTCTAAGCAGCAACAGTTCTGTGCTAGCAGTGTCACCAGCTTTTTATGGCTGCTGTTTGAACAGCCCTACCAGTGCCTGTTGCAGGGAAAAACAAACATGCTGCCTATCTTTAAAAAAGGGACAGGAGAGAACACGGGCAGTTAATGCTCAGCCAACCTAAATTTGATCTTCAGAAAGATATTTGACCGAGCTGTTAATCAGTGTGAAAGTACCTAGGGGATAACAAGGGACAAGCTGGAACAACCCCACATTTTTCTTTAGTAACTGGCGCTGGACTTCTCTGGGTTGTTTTTATTCCAGCAGATAGCTGATGGAGGGGGAATCAGTTGGTTGTGACATTAATTACATATGTGGCATGATAATAGCATAATTGCATTGCATAATAACATAATTCTCATAATTGCAGTGGAAAATCCTAGGCGGGGTTGGACTGCAAGGTGGGTGCAAAGTCTGGATGGACACACACTGTGGACCAGAGGTTGGACAGTGACTGGGCTTATCACATGTGTGAAAAACACACACACTGTGCAGGTGGAAACGGGGCAGAAAATCCAAACCCACAGATCTGCTAAATCTGCCACCAGATAGTTTCACAATAGGATAAAAAAAATCCAGCAATACTTATCACTGGTAACATATGCAGTCATACAGGGGTCTGTCCTGTGGCTGGTACTATTCAAGTTTCCCATTAATGGCTTGTCTGGTAGAACAGAGAGTACACACACTAATTGTGAGGAGTGGCCAGCACTGCGAGGGCAGGAGCAGAATATAAAACAATTTTGTTAGATTGGAGAAATGGTCTGGAATCAATATGATGCAATTCAATAAAGTCAAGTGCACAGAATTACACTGAAGAAGAAAATATCAAAGACACATATAAAAAATTATATAAACTGACTAGATGCAAGTACTACAACATCATGCTGATAAAGTGGTAAGGCTTCAGCCTGGAAACTGAGTGCAGTTTTGGGTACACAGTGTTTTGATAAAGGATGAGGAAAATCAAAATGCTGAAAGAAAAATTAACCTGTATTCAGTGTGAAGTGGACAGAGGTTCTTTAGCCTATATGAAATACATGAAGGGGGGAAAAATAACAGCTTCAAACATGGGAAAGGTAGTTGAAAAGAGTACATTGATAAGTTTTTTCTGCATACATACCCAGATGTAGGTTGATCACCAGCTGTGAAAACAGCTGTAACATGATCTGTAAGGAACCTCCAGAGTGCCAGTAGTGGGATGTTTGTCTGAAGTGGTTAAGCCATTGTCCAAAACACATGGGTTTGGTATGCTTCAGCCTGTCTCAGTTCTGATTGGACTCAGTTACCTTTTGAGGCCCCTCCAGACGTGTGTTCCTAGGAATGGGAGAGCTGCTCTCCAGGAGCTGACTGCTGAGTGGAGTAACCCCTAAGTGATGGACTGAGGACCTGAGCATCCTGCAACCGGTCAAATGGTTTATTGAGGTTTTTCCCAACCCTCAGCTTCTGGGATTATGCACTCAATGGATGTTTCTAAATGCTCTGCTGAATGTACAGCAATATTTTCTGTCTGACAGTGGACTTTGTGATGGTCAAGGCTGAATTTGGCTTTGAGAGAGCTGCTCTGCTAGGACAGGCATCAATATTCATCTTGCAGCCCCTGCTCACTTGGCATTTTCGGTTGCATATTCTGTAGTGCTGAAACAAAGAGAGGTTCCTCCTCTTTCCCTAAATCCCATGCATATAAACCAGCAATTTCCATAGCATAGACAATCATCCAATCTGTTATCTTGGCAGACACCAATGCCTTTCTACATTGGAGGAAGGAAATCTATCCCATAATACACCTGTGCAATATATGGCAATGGCGATTTTGTTGCTAACCCCTGCAGCAATCAGTTTATGCCCTCAAGCATGAGATTTGATTATGCTTGTCATTATCTAAGCTACAAATGTTATTAGCAGCCATAAAATTGTCCATTAAAGTGAGAGGAATTACTTGCCTGCACCAGGGGGAGAACAGATAATTTACCACACAGATTTAAGCCCAAATGCACTTTTTTTTTTCCAGAAGAACCCTCTAAGCCTTTGTGCAGCGTCCATTTTTGCATGTCAAAATCTGTTTCCCCTCCACGGCCTCCAAGTCTGGGTCTTTTACCATAAGAGTTGCATAGATACCTGCTGTTGAAATAACCTCAGATCATGACCTTGTGGTTTTTTTCTATGTTTCATAGCTTGGATGAATGCTTCCCTGATTCTGGAAGTGCAGATGCTCAAACTTTTGTTGGATTCCATATTTTCTAGACTTCAGTGTTGGTCTGAGCTTCATTTACACAGAAGCAGTTCTGGATGCCTTGGGCTGACTTGGCACTCGTGGACTGACTGTGCATCACTGGCTGGGTGTAGGATCAGTTGATTTGCTCCTAGCAGGGCCATTTTCATAGCTTTGCTTGCTCCTGCAATGCTAGGTTTTTATGAGGGGAAGAAGTGATGTATCACAGGGGCCAAGAAAAGATGCTGTGTCTGAGTGGGTGAGATCCAGGGTAGTGTCTGAAAATTTTCTTTGTCTTCCCTGGGACTGGCTGATTCATCCCCTTCCCACCACCCTGCTAATTCCTGTTCATGTATCAGTTCACCGTAAAGCTGCTTTTTTATTCCCGTGTGGTATTGTGTTCCCACCCCCTTCAAACAACAGAGAGTGGGGAAGAACACCCACAGCTTTCCCAACAGACAAAAATGGTGGATCCTGACAGACTGGAACAGATTCTGATCTCTGTAAATCCTGCAAAACTTGGTTGTTTTGGTGTATTTGTTGACTTTAAACTAAGACAAATGTGTGCAGAATGTGGTCTGGAGAGCCTGTATTTTGAAGGAAGCATCTCCTCCTACTCACCCAACAAATTAACACACACATGGCATAGCATTGATATTAGCTCCTGTAGCAAATGGAAAATATGTCAGTAGCCCAAAAAGAATAAAAAATGTTCTCAAACAGGGCTTAAAAAGTAAACAAACATCATATAACCAACAAAATCAATACAGTTCCATATTAGCCATTACAGATATCTCTGTCTTCGTCTACATCATACTGTGCACATTTCAGTGCTTGGAAAATGTAGAACCCCGGAGACCTAATTTCAGAACTTGGAAATGGTGTATTGAATGCAAGACCTGGGATAGAAGGCCTGGAAGAGATTTATGTTAACTAACAGAAGAAATTTTCCCCTTGAACCCCCCAAAAGAGCATTAACTGAGTCAAAGAAATGTAAATATATATACAAAACTAATATATATTAATTGGTGTTACAACATTAATAGAAAAAGCTCCTTGAAAACTCCTTTTTTTTTTGAGTCATCTCCACTAACTGAAAGAAATCACTTTGTGAGAACTAATGTTAGGTTCAGGATGTCCAAGAGGAGGGGACAGCCTTTCAGCTTTCTGCATTCTAAAAGCTTTTTCTTCCTTAGCTGCTCCTCTGCTTGGAGGGAATCTAAAAGGGAGAAATATCCTAATGCTTTCCAGCCCTTGCCTCATGGCCTTCCTTTACTCTTCATGGCTTCCAGTGTGTATTCAAGCTATTCTTGTGGGCTTCCCTATTGAATTCCTTCAAGCCAAGCTGCTCTTGGCTGCTGTAAGCATTTCCTCTTCTCCTCCTCCCTTGAGAACTTGGTACTCTTATTTATCCAGGAAGCAAGAGTCCAGTGTGCAGACTGAGCAGGTGGTTCATGCTCTTCCTACCAGAGGAGCACATCTCAGTAGAAGTTGTGTGAGATTTAACAGGAGGAAATGCTCCTGTGATCCAGTGTCATTCTTTGCTTGCCTGTCTAATACACTTAATATTGAGGGAACATCCTGTGTCTTTTGGATGGTGACTTTTGCTTCCATTCACAGTGCAGAGCTCTTTGCCAAGGAGAGGCTGGCAAGATTTCCTGCACAGGACATTGGTAGAGACTCTGAAGAAGAGGAAGAAGCTGGGAACAACTATTAGGACAAAATGGACCATTGCTTGGAATTCTACATTCAGGTGATTTCCTGAGGGAGAAATGTTTGGTTTTGGTGGTCTTTGGTCTTCTGGAGTTTTAGTGCCATGTGTCAGCAAAGCTGTGCATGCTCACAGAGTGTGCTGGAGAGCCACAGGAGCTGTGCCTCCCTGTGTTTGCTTTTCCATTAAAAAGATATTATTACTTGAAGCATAGATTGATTGATTGATTGATTGATGGATAGATAATTTATTTTCTTTTAATGTGATTTGCTCCAACCCTTTAACAAGTGTCCATAGGCCCTCTGGGAGATCCACAGCCTTTCATCCTGAAGGGGACACAGAAGGTTCTTGTCTCTCCTCTGCCTTCTATTCCACCTCTGTGCAGTGCTTGATGTTGATCTCACTGCTCAGAGTGCCTGCAGCAGGCACGAGACCCAGGGGCCTGGATTTCTTGTCTCTTTAATGGCGTTCTGTGAGCTTGTGTTCAGAGGGAGACTGAAAGATCAAAGGCTGTGCAAGTGCACTGTGCTTGATTTTGCTTACACCAATACAAATCGATTGACTTCACCGAGTTATGAGGGATTTACAGCTAGGGGAGAACAGATTCTGACCTAATGGCTCCAAAAGAGGCTTTTCTTGGATGAGCAATGTAATTAGAGCACTGGAACAGACAGATTTTGTGACTCATCTGTGGGTCTGCAGTCTTTTCTTTGCTTCTAGTAGGGTGTTCACTAATGTCACCACACTTTCATTTCACCCGTGGGCTGCTCTAATGAAGGACCAACCTTTGCTTGAACAGAGATCTCTGTTCAGCTGCAAAGCATCCTCCCATCTTCCTGTCACTCTGAAGACTTCAAGCTCAGGACCAGACATTGGGGTAGTGGAAAATTTCCACTCTCTTCCTTTGTTGTATTGAAGCAGAGGATTAAAATAACTAGAAAAAACAAAGCAGAGGCCAGGGAGAATGGACTGATGACGGAGTCCACTTACCAACCTGAAATAAGTGTCCTAGCAAGGGGCAAAATCATGTGCCAAGATCAGCCTGCTCTATATATCCAGCTGGACAAGAGTACATGCATTTTGAAATCAGTGAAGCTGCTTTTCACAGCTGGATGGAGGTCTGGGGATGAAGTATTTTTGTTAGATGATGCCACTTCACTGAGACTGCAAGACATTCATTTGGGAAAATTTGTTGAGAATGTTTCCTAAGTATGGGGATGAGGAGGGAGTCATGGCTAGTGTATGAGGGACTTGGCATGCATTTGGGAAGACTGGAGCTGAGCACAGTCACAAGGCTCAGGCCTCCAGGTGTCGGGGGCTATGCTGGGCACAAGGGCCTGGCAGAGAGCTGACAGCACTCAGGGTGTGGAGGTGGTGTAGTTTTGGCTGCTGGTTCTCCTTTGGTCCCAGTGCAACTGGAATAGGAGTCAGGGGCCAGCTGTGGCAGTTTGGCTGGTGGCCATGACTGTGACAACAATAATGGCAAGGTGTGACAGGGCAGAAGCTGTCACCCTGCTGTGTGTATCACCCACCTCTTTTTCACCCAGTGCTCATTTCAGCTGGGCTCGAGCTGTGAGACCCCTTCAGCAGAGTAGTTTCAGGAGAGGGTAGGGAAGCAGTGCTGCAATGGACTGGAGTTTAGCATGGGATGGGAGAGTGAGACAGTGACACCAAATCTGGTATCACTGATGATTCCTTCAAAAAGATTGGGGGCCACAGACATGGGGAACTCAGTGAAGGTGTCCACCTTACATGCAACCTTGTCCTTTGTGTCTGTGTGCTCTCTTCTGAAGCCTTCCAGGTGCCAGAGTGTCTTTGCACTCCAACATCACAACCTACTGCAGCCATTCCTCTGCTGGATTTAGCCTTCTAAAGTGGGTTGCTGCTGATGGGGTTCACATTCAGCACAGACTGTAAGACCCACCTGGGAAGAAGGTGAACTTCTATGTGCTGAATCATGTACCTCACCACTTGGCAGTGACAATAGCACAGCTATATGTGCAATTGGATTTGATGTCAGTTTTCTTCTGATTTGCCACTCATTGAAACTGAGAGCCGGTCATGATGATTGGTCCTGTCCTTGGATTCAAGCCCTGCTGCATTGGGCTCTGTACCAGCATGAAATTCGGAGTAATTTCAAAAATGTGTCTAGAAGACCACAGAACTAAAGCTCCATTTTCAAAAGTAGCTTTTGTACTTAGGAGGCTGCTTTCCAAGCCAAGGAACCTCATACCTGCCAAATATGGGTTTAGAAAACAGGTTGGTTGGAGTGTGAAGTCATTGAAGAACATGAGAAAAATATGCCTTTCAGGACAGTTTATAAAAAAACGAGTACAGGTTCCTGGTAACTTCAAATCCTTTGGTAACACATTTCTTCAGCTATCTGTCACACAAGCATCCCTTGGAAGATTTTTCTCTCTTGTTACACCTGAGGAAGTCACCATGTAGAGTATTAATGAAAGCTACCATCTCTTGTAGATAATAGATATTAAAGCTGCTCTTTCTGCCTGACCCATGTTGGTTTTCACTTGATGAATACCTGTACAACAGGAGTAAGTCTATGTTTTAGGGAAATTTCTGTTTCTTTGAGACAGGTCACAAATGATTGTACCAAGTACTAGGATGAAGGGAGAAGAAAATAATAACAGTTATATTCTGCTAATAGCTCTTAGTTGCCACCATCACTGATCAGATGGAGAATTTATCCCAAGAAAGATACTGGACTTGTGGGTTAGTTCAGGGACATGTTTTGCATCCAAGATGCTGAGAGGAAAAATGCCTGGAGATGTCTTTTGAAGAAGCCAAAAATTGTAGTCACAGCTGGCACAAATGGCATTGCAGATGGGGGAGTGGGTGATGAGAAAAGAGAACTGGGAAAGATGGGGCAGGGTTGTGTGGTCATGAAAAGCTTGAAGATGTGGGAGAAGGAGAAGTTAGGAGAGAGGAAAGGGCAAAGTTCTTGAGGTTTTGTGCTGTTCAGAATAGAAATCTTGGCCTTGATTTGCTTTTAAGTTCTTTTGCAAGATATCCCCCACCCGGAACAGAGTAGCCTGCAGGTGTAGAACATCTCAGCTTATGCAAAAGTGCAGTTTAGAACAGTCACAACTTGATTGACCTTCCCTGGGATTCTAGTGGTAATTGGACTTGGCTGAGGGTTTTCTTTATGTCTTGTATGATTGTAGGGATCTGGATGCAGGATGCAGTGTCCTTTCTGAAAGAGTGTGAAGCTGTGTATTTTATTTTTGAGCCCCCAGAGATACACACTACCACACATCCCCAGGCTATTTGCCCTGCACAGCTAATCTCTATGATGGTCTCATACAACATAAGAGGTTCACACAGCTCACAAACTTCCAACATGGGCAGGATCAAAGCATCCCAGCACCGTTTTGCTGGAACCTACAGGTTTTGTGTGCTCTCTGCACTGGTTTTAGCATCAGCCTCATTAGTAGCACAGCTCTTTTTAATGATTACCAACACTTTAGCAAACTTTGGGGTTAACTCTGATGGGAGAGTCATAAAACTCTTCATGCTGTTCTGACCTGTAGAGGTATTTGGCTGTGGGCAGTTGTACCTCATCAGGATTAGATAATGTAGAAATGCTAGACCTGTGTCATTAAACCCATCGATCAATAATCTGCAATCCTAATTTTCCAACCTCAGAGGTTTCTTAATGACTTCAGCTGAATTTGTGGGCACCTTCCAGCTCGGGGCGTTTTGGAACAGATCTCTGAGGAGGGAAGCTGCTGCTGCAATATGTGGCAGACGTGCTGATGCTTCTGTCTTCAGCCTGGGGCAGGGCCATGCAAACCTTTCTGGAGCTCTTCTCTGGGTTAAACCACGCTCGGGGAGCACTGAATATTGTCACTATTTCCTGTGTGACCGGAGAGAGCTGAATTACCTGGGGGAAGGAGGAACCGGCCAAATCCGCTCTCGTGGCCGCACCGCCCCGGAGAAGAATTTTGATTGTGAGCAGCAGAGCTCCAAAGTGCCTGTGATGTTCAGCTGCTGTCAGGGCAATGCTGAGGCAGACGTGCTCCTTCCTCCCAGGATTGTGTATTTTGAGCACGTTTCAGTAGTGCTCTAAGTTGACTTTTTTTCTCTTCCTCTACAGTGCCAGTCATTGCCTTTTCTTCATTTTAGTGATTAATTGCTCTAAATACTCCTGCTCCTGGACTGCAGGAGTACAATTTCTGTGCTGCATTTCATCTGAACTTGCTATGCAAGTACAGGGGAGCTTGGGGGAGTGCACACACCCACGTCTTGCTAGGTAGAGATGGTTGCCAAAAGGACACCAAGTAAAAGAACAGTTAGTTCTTAAATAAGGGTATAATCTAATAAGAGAGAGAGAAAAAAAAAAGAAAATTACATACTGGAATCTTTAGTGCGTTTCCCCTCCCCCAAGCTTCAAAATTTACAGCTAGTACAACCCCTGACTAGAGCAGTGATTTAAATATATATAGGCATCTGTGCTTCTAAGAAAAGGAAGTGTGTCTGTTTGGGGAGCTGTGTGGAATGAGTTGGTGGATCTCAGTCCAACTTCTGGCAGACAGGTTTTCACATCGCTCAAAGTCACCCTCTCTCCCAGCCCCCCTCCAAGGCTCGTGCCAAGGGCTGTCTATCCATTCCTCCTGTGATCCCACCTTAGCATCTTCTGCAGAGATGGAGAGCTCCTCTTGTTCCATTGTGTGCCCTCTAGGCTGGGGCACTGTCAGCCCTGCACATGGAGGGTAGGGTTGGCTGTGTTCTTGATTCTCCCCAGTGTAGCTGCTCCTTTGCATCTCACTCCACGTGATGCCCATGTGTTAGACACTTTTAGCCATCCACATGACTGGCTTTGCCTGGCATGTGGCATCATCTTTTCACTGTGCTGAAAAGAGGCCAGCTAGAAGGCACAGCAGTGTCTCCTGGCAGGACCATGGCATGGCTGCTGTCTTGGATGTGCTGACACACACCTCTCCTGGGGCCTCTCTGCCAAATGTATCAGGACCCTGGAATTCATCTGAGCTGTTGGAGCACAGGGCTTCTCCACCTTTTTTTATACCTGGCTCTGTTTTGTTACAGGCAAAAAGCTTCAGGGCTTGCAACAAATGTAGCAGCTCAAAAATAGATTGTACTGCCTGGTCTTTGAGATTTGCTTTTCAGCTCCTGGGTGGAAAATACATGGCTTGTTGCTGGCCTCTTTCACCTTTTTTTAGGATGCCCATTGCCAGGATCCTCAGTCTGGTCCTGTTTATGTGCTGCCTTCCAAACCTCACTGTATGAGTTACTTACAGAGCTTTTGCTATGCCTGTGTGTATTCAGCTACTTTAAGGATCCTCTTTGCCCCTTGGGAAGCACAACAGCCCTTTCTGATGGCAGCCACACTCTTCAGGATGAATGCTTTTACCTTGACTCAAAAACTTAAAGAGGAAATGTTAATTGCTTTAGTGGTGTCATTGTTGATAAAGGCACACCAGGCTGACTAGCTTGGAAAGATGAGCCCTGTTGCTGATAAGGGAGAGAACAATCTCTGTGAGTCCGTGAAAAGTCTGCAGTGCCCAGGGCAAACTCAAAAGTGGCATGGAAATATCTCCGTGCTTGTTTTCCTTGTTGCTTTTGTCTGGAGATGGCAGAGCTGGGCATCTCAGGCATCCCAGGGCTGCGCTGGTTCTGCAGTGATTTGTCACAGGCTCTGGGCTGCCTCGGTGTGCTGCTGCCTGTGCTGCTTTTCCCTGTGGTGGCACATGGCCAGCTGCAATGGAAATGTGAAGGGAAAAGGGAAAAGAGACTCTTTAGGGAAGACATTAATTACAGGACTCATCGAGGACATGGGCAAGGTGTGTGCTTGCTCTTCTCCTACACTTGGAGATGGAACAGCACAATCAAATTCAATATTCATTCAGCCTTGGAGCTTGGGTAGGTCTGGAACAGGTGGCACAACTCTCTGGGAGCTTGAGTCCAGACCTGGGGCATAATGCCCTGAGAAAATGAGGGTGTCCCAACAAGTTCCCTTTCCCAGCTCCCATCTGTTGTAAAGACAAATCAACAAAACCTTGCAGTTGCTTGTTTGAGTTGTAGGTGATGTGTCTCTATGTTTGGGGCTAGCTCTCTTTGGTGCTCAAGTAAGTTTACCTACACTCTGCTGTTTCATTTCTTTTTTCCTTGATTTTTCATGAATTTTGAGCTCTTCCAGTCACAACAGCTGCAGTTTGGCATGTGTGCAGAGCCAAGCCAACACTCTTTTATCAGCTGAACATCTAACACACATTAGGCATCCCCAGGATCATAAATAGAAGTTACTTGGAGCAGGAGGAGGTGGGGAATGAGCAATTTCTCTGTTTGCTGTTAAAAATGAGCAGTTCTGTCAGCAAGGATCCAGCAAGAGAGAGGGGAAGAGAGAGAGCAGGGATGCTGTAGAACGGTGATCAGATGAGGAAGAAGCCTTTGATGTTTTTGTTCCCTGAAGTGATTCTCGACTTTTTTAATTTGAAGAAAATAATGTGACAGTCATGGCAACCACATCTTCCAAGCCCCTGAGAAAAGGTTTTGAGTTTTACTCTGTAAAGCTGACAAAAAGTATGTACCTGGTGCCCCAGAACCAATCTGCTTCTACTCTTGATTTGACCACGTCTCAATTTCCTACAAGTGATATAGTTATCAGTGCCTCCTTCTTCCCCTGCATGTGCAGTCTGCCCTTAAAATGAATCCTTTCCTTGTCTTTTGCTGCATTTTTGGAGCACATAATATATAGATGCTTGGCTGGGGATTTAAAAGCCCAACTCAAATCCAGTGAACTAATGTGTTATTTCAATTTCTGTATGCACCTGTTATTGTTCTCCACATTCCTGGATTTTTTTTTCTCTTAGAAATTCATGCTCATTCTCCCCAAAGAGGTTTTAATGGGAAAGAGAGAATTAAGGCAGACAGCCTGTAAAAATCCAGACACTTAAGAAAGAGCAGCAACCTAAATTATCATCTCAAGTTATTGCTCTACTGTGCTAGTGCTTATGCTACAAAGTGCTTTGAGCTGTGAGGAAGCAGCTGGTCTGGAAAAGTGCAGCTGATTGGTATCAGGTAGAACCAGAAATGCCCCATTATGTGCTAGGCAGTAATGGTGGTCTTCTGCATGAGAGCGTGGTGGAATCTTTCTTGCATCAGAGGAATGCCTGGTGTCTCACGTGGCCACAAACAAGGCACAAATGGCATTTATTTAATAGTATCTGCAGCTCATACAACAGAATAATCAAAAAGATAGCTCGTTGTCAGTTATTCTTTATGCTGACTTGTGGGTCAGGAATAAAACAGCATAAAAATCAGCCTACTTAACAAAGAACAAAGGAAAGAATGTGTAGTTTGTAAAGCAGGAGTTGTAGAGTGGTCTGAGCCAGTCTTCAAAAAAAAGTAGCCTTGTGATCTGCTAGTGTAGACCAGTGCAGGCTGTTTTTTCTTGCTGTGGCACTCACTAATTAGACTCATTCCCCATGCATATCTCTTAAAAAAAAACCCAAAAAAAACCCCCAAAAACCCCACAAAAAACCCACAAAAAAAACTCCAAAACCAAAAAACACAAAAACCTCCACTGTCCCTTTTTAATCCTAAGCCTGCGTTGTATGATTTTCATAGAATTTCCTCCTAGGCTCTGATGCTGAAGGGTTAATACAGCACATAGTAGGTGAACAAGTGGTGGCTAGAAATAAGGGCCAGTTAATGCTTACTTGAACTATTCAGTAGCTTCTAAAATTGGCCACTAGCCTAACACATTCATGATATTTCCAGAAAAACTTGGGTTTCAGGTTTCACAGACAACAGAGTATTTAATCCTAGCATAAGAGAATGCTTTTCCTGCTCTGTGACTTTTTATTCCTGAGTAATGAAGACTATGGCAGTGCTTTAATAGGACTGTGGCAGAGTGTGGCTGCTTGGGTTTAACAGCACAGTTGTGATGGTGTTTGCATGAGTTTCTCTTGGTTTTCATATGGGTCCATTTTTCTGGCACGGTCCTTCTTTGTACCTGTCATTGCTCCAAACAGAACAGGAGTGGAGGGACTAGTCTGGTTGTAAAGATAGACTTTTGGGTGAGATTCATGTTATTACTCTGCTAATGGCCCAGTAAGATGCAAAGGGAGGAACATGTTCAAGAGATAGGGAAAGAAATGGTGGTTTTGGAAGTTTGATGGTGGGATCAAGCCCTTGGTGAATGGAATTCAATTCAATGATGTTGCTTTTCAGCCTGACATTTCATCCTGGTCCAAAGGAATGCTCTATGACAAAAGTGCTGTGTTCTTAAGCAGGGGAGCAAGGACTGAACTGAGGGTTTAACTAAAATATACTGTGAAATGGCTGTATATTCAATATCTATCCTTGTTGCTGCAAGAGAATCCAGCTGTGTGTCCTGTGTGTCTCCCTGCAGAAGCAGCAACTCTTTCTAGAGCTAAAGTTAAGTACAATCCCAGTGCAGTCAATTTTGCTCCTTAAAATGAGTGAAGGCTCCCTAATATGTGCCTGAAAATGCAGTGGGAATTCAGAAGTGCTCCCTGAGTTCTGCATTCTTTGGTAAATCCTAAGCAGGCAGAGAGAAAGAGAAAAGAG
The DNA here is from genome assembly GCA_013400435.1 of Pycnonotus jocosus. Taxonomy (NCBI): domain Eukaryota; kingdom Metazoa; phylum Chordata; class Aves; order Passeriformes; family Pycnonotidae; genus Pycnonotus; species Pycnonotus jocosus. The sequence continues at coordinate 148,914 of VWYP01005748.1, read as the reverse complement.
TGAATACCTTGTACAGTTCAAGTGATAGAAACAGGTCTGTCCTCACAAATTAGTAGGTAGGACAGTGACTGCTTTTGGAAGAGTTGTTACTGCTGGGCGGCCCCAGAAGGTAATCTGAATATCTGTATCATTATTACATCTCTTCGAGGAAGTTACCTTTTATGACCACTTGTAATCCAGGGCAACTCTGGAAGGAGCCTAAGAAATTGTTTTAAAAGCTGTGGATCCAGTGGCAGGGATCCTGGACACGGGGGGAGGCAGCTGGCAGGTGGAACCTGATGAGCAGATTAGGGCTCCCCCAGACCGTACCCATGGCTATTGAAGTAGGAACTTCATTACAAAAAACTCCAGGGAGCCAAGTACTCTGTTTCAGCCAGTGCGAAGTAATTTAATACATTTTCCAATATTCTGTGAGCAGGAATAATGTAACTGTAGTGCTTTTTCTTTTATCCCTGATATTCATCACGAAGATGAAAGCAATGATGTTGTGACTCAGCCAACTCGAACGAGCCTGACTGTTTGTCTCTCTGATGGGCTGGGACCAGGTTATGATGTGGAGTCATTTACTCTTAGTTGGCTTTCAAGCCATAAGGACTCCAGAAACGTCCCTGGTGAGGTAGGGATGAGGGCACTCAGCAAAAGCTGATTCTTCTCCAACTGACCAAAAATAAAAAGAGCCGTGAGAAGCTCCTTATTCCTGGTAGAAACGTAACATCAACACAAAGAAGGTGGAGTGGGAAAAGTGCCTCATTCCAAAGTGTGTTTATCCATGATAAAGTGCTTCTATAAAAGGCATCTTGGGACTCTAAGTTTATTCCCCCTCAATGACTTCTAGGCTGGGTTTGCTCTGTTTTCAAGGCAACAGTGGTGATACTATTTTTCCCTACTGCCAACCACATAAACTTAGCTGTGTTCTGGAAATAAAGCAGTGCTTTCTCCCTCACAACTGTTGCCTCCAGTAATATCCTGCAATCGGCACATGGGAAGCATCTTTGTTGGTGATATGTGAGCCAGCTTAGATCCTGGTTCATTCTCTCCCCACAGTGACTTTACTCTGCTAAGGACAGTGAAAACCTGTCCCTCTGAACAAAATCATAAGAATGAATTTGTGCATGTGCCACTTTGAGAAAGGGATTGTTTTTCACTTTGACACAGTGGTAACTGTTGACTTACCTGCTTTTTCCTGGCTCCTGCCAGGAGGCAGTCATATTTAAAGATCACTGTGGTAGGAAGCTTGTGCATCTCTGCCTATTTTGTGGTGAAGAACAAGGAAAGCTCCTGTATGTATGTCTGTAGATATTATTCCTCTTTTTGGAGGGTTGTATGGAATTCCCACTTGTACAATACAGAATCCTTAGGCTGGGAAGTGCTGTGTCCTGAAGGCAGCAGCTCAGAGAGTGATTCTCAAAAATGAGCATGCAAAGGTGGCATTAGATTTTTATTTGTGCCTCTGAGATTTTTGGGTGGATATTGGGGTCTTTAACAGTCTCATGAGGAGGGGAAGGAGACTGATTTCTTAGGGTTGTTTCTGATGCAGTTCTAAATCCATTTTGTGCTTCTGAGTGCACTTGCTCCTGATTTTGCTCTGTTTTGGTTTGAGTAAGTTCCTTATGTAGAACCACGGAATGGTTTAAGATGGAAGGTCCCTCTGTTGGGCATCAGTCCAAGCCTCTCCTCCAATTAGCCCAAGTCCTGAGTTAGGTTGAAGCCTTACCCAGTTGTGTTTTGATCATCTCCAAGGCAGATTTTTACCCGGCTGAGATGGCACAGCTTCTCTGCCCCTGTCATTTGTTTGTCATAAAGATTCTGATCCTTAAACTTGAGTTTCTCTGCAATTTGTCACCATTGCCTCCCATTTTGCAGTGCACCTCTGGGTACACAGCTCTCTCTTCTCTTGACCTTCCCTTTATGCTCTCAGTAATGCAACTGGTGTGCTCAACCCCAGCTGCTGCAAGGGCACACTGCTGGCTCCTCTTCAACTTGCTGTCCCCCAAGACCCCAGATCCTTTTCTGCAAAGCTGCCTCTTAACCAGCCATGAGAGCTTTCAGACCCCTAATGACTGTCTACAGCCCTTTCCCTTCCAGAGGATCACAGGGGCAAGAGAATCCTGTGAAAGGGACTGTGAAACCATCTGGATGGATATTAGGCAGAAAGAATGAAAAGCCTTCAGCAAGGGATCCGTCATTTATGCTTCCTTACGTAGCTGGAGCGATGTTTTTTTTTCCGCCCTTAGTGTAGAGCTGCTGAAAACTTGCACAGTATCAGTTGTAACAGCAGCATTACAATTTGCAAACATGCTATGTTGAGCAGTCAGTGTGAAGCTGCACGCCGGAGTCTGAAGGTTCCTCCGCTGATTCCGGCTGAATCCTCGCAGATGTCACACTGTTCTCAGAGACTGCACTTTCATTAAATTAAATCTCTGCTTTTTCTGGGAAAGATCGCTTTCCTCGACAGACTGTTTCACTGATGCATGTACCCAGAGTTGGGAGACAGCTCCTAATTTTTAGCTGGCCTTTGGTATTTCATAAATTCCATCAGTTCTTGGTAGTTTTAGTGTCTCTAGTAAAGTGTTTGCATCTTTCCAATATTTAGAGGCTGCTGTGAAGTCCTCAGCATAGGTTATATTTAGTCCAAGAATATGTGTAATTGGCTGATTTAATCTCCTCTTGTTAGCCTATTGTCTCCAACATTGAAATAATTTCTTGTGCCTTTCTTTGGAGTTCCTTATGCCATTCGATTTGTTATCCTCCCTTTCTGGGCCAGGGAGTACTCTGGAAAAACAATCACAAGTGAGCATTTTGCCTCTCATTTTTTCACCAGGACATTCATGCTGGTCATATTTAATCAGTGATTTAAGTTTTTAATTTTGCCTTTCCTGATGAAAGTGTGAGTGCAAGAGTGGTGCAATTACATCAGAAAGTGCCACAATGAGCGAGGGACTTCTGGGACCAAAAGCCACATCTGTAGCTGAGGCTGGAGGAGGAACATACTGCCTCCTGTTTTCCTCTGCTTTTGGGAAGCATGGCTTTTCCCAAACTCACCTTAACTAACATCGAGGACCATCAGAGTTAATCCCACAGACTGGCAAGGAGTTTGAGAATAGAAGGTCACAGATTTGCCTCCCCACTTCTGTGAGGGGGTGCTTAATGCTTATTCCTTGTAGACTTTTCTGAGCAAGAGGTGTTCAAGGAACTTTGTGTCACCGAGACAAATGAACACGCTCCTCTAGTCCTCAGTGACAATACTGATGGAATTAGATGGGATGGGGGCTGAGTGATGAGGGAAGAAGATTTTGAGATTGATTAATTCAGAAGCCGTTCAAAATTCCTGAGGCTCTGAGAGATGACACAGGAGCTGGTGGATAATGTGCCACCAACTTCAGTGTCACTGCGGGTACTCATGACAGTGCTTGGCATGCCTTGGGGCGCCTTAGGGTGCCTTAGGGTGCCTTGGTCCTCGTGTGCATGATCTCAACCACAGGCACAACTGGTATGACCCAAAAGAGACCCTGTTGCTGAGAGCAACATTGTAGGGGCTGAATGGGGTTTGCTCAGCCCTCCTTTTTCTATTTATGTCAAGCAAGCTGACAAAACGCTGTCAAGCAGATACCTGCATTTGTGAACTGAATTTCCAGGGGATGAGGAGCTTTTTTAAAATTATTTTTTATTATTTTTTTTATTATTATTTTTTCAATCGAGCAAGAGACAAAGCGGGCAGAAGGCTGCGTTCCCATCCTTTCCTAATTTCACGGCAGAGACGGCGAGGTGGAGACGGCCCCGTGGGGGGGGGAACCGCGGTTCCCGAGCTCCCCCCAGAGGCACGCCGACATCCCGATCCATACCGGCATCCCTCTCCCTACCGGCATCCCGTTCCATCCCGGCATCCCTCTCTCTGCCGGCATCCCTCTCTCTGGCGGCATCCCGCTCCATACCGGCATCCCGCTCCCTGCCCGCATCCCGCTCCGTGCCCTCATCCCTCTCTCCGCCCGCACCGCCAGCCTCTCAAAGTCTCTTTGCTTATTTTTTCCACCTCTTTCTCTCCGCAGTAAAGCCATAGATAAGCAAATATTTTCTGATCTTCAGCACAAATGTGCCCCCTGCTCCATTTCTTCTCTCGATGGGTGCTTTGTAGAAATTTTATTTATTTATTTATTTAGGGTTTTATTTGCAGAATAAGGTGTCCATTGCCACCTGCAANCCGCTCCGTGCCCTCATCCCTCTCTCCGCCCGCACCGCCAGCCTCTCAAAGTCTCTTTGCTTATTTTTTCCACCTCTTTCTCTCCGCAGTAAAGCCATAGATAAGCAAATATTTTCTGATCTTCAGCACAAATGTGCCCCCTGCTCCATTTCTTCTCTCGATGGGTGCTTTGTAGAAATTTTATTTATTTATTTATTTAGGGTTTTATTTGCAGAATAAGGTGTCCATTGCCACCTGCAATGCAAAAAAACCCCAAAACAAAACAAAAAAACAAACCCCAAAAAACCCCAAACCAACCCAAACCCAAAAAACCAAAAAAGCCACAAAAACCTGCAGCCCCAGGTTCTCTGTGATCAACCAGCTGTTAAATCTGTTGTGGACTCTGAGCTGACGGGAAAAAAAACCCAACCAAACAAAAATGCAAACACAAAACAGGAAAGGAAATAAAACCCCCAAACTGTATCTTAAGCAATTTTGTCTGCTTTATTTTTGGTGTTGGCTTTTGTAGGAGAAGCTTCAGGCTAAAAGAGATTTGCCAGTGGCTGAGAGTGTACAGACACTTGTCATTTAGGCTGCCTGGTTCAGTACAAGCCATCCCTGGAGGGAGGGTGTAGAAGGCAGGAGGGACACTTGTGCTTAATCCTTTTGTGCATCCTCCTGTTGGATGTTCCTATTAACTCTGGATTCCTGGCCAAACCAAACTCCCACTTCTTGGGATTGCATTCTCATGTTTCTAGGTAACGCTTATTTCTGGCTGGGTTGTTAGGATTTCTGCAGGTTTGAGGGATGTGATTGATTAAGCCTGCGTTTTTCTTCTGGTTTTGCTGGGGAATTTTGGATCAATTCCTCCTACCACCCCACTCCTCTTCCCTTGTTCCCCTAAAAGGGTGGGCTATTTTGGTAAAGAAAAATGAGCTGCAGAGAACAGCAAAATCATTCACACTCCAGTGTGGGGACTGTAGGGTCAGCCTTGAGGGGTCTCTTAGGGCAACCCAGTGGGTGCTGTGGAGGAGTGGGATGATACAGCCACTAAAGTGGTGTTTTGTAGGGGGTCTTCAAATTACATGGGTTTCATGTGAAGGATTATAGGAGGAGGTGCTAATCCATTGTCAGAACTCATCTCCCAAGCCTGTGTTACTGTGTTTGGTTAACATTAGAGTGACATTTAGATGGAGTCATTGGCCTTGCTGAGATGAAGGAGAAGAGAGAAATCTTTATGTTGTCAGCAGGGCCTTGGCCAAGTCCTGGTACATCAGTGAACAGAAAGCAAAGTGCAGCTGGGGAGCTGTGGGGGTGTCAATTTATTTGTAAAGAGCTCCTATTTCAGAATGGTGGCATTTTCCTATCTCAGCTTCTATTTGCTTTGCCGTAGACACAGTCTTTCCTCCTTTTTAATGTGTTATGTATTCAGCTGGGACATGCACAGACTGATGGATTCTCTATTGGATTTGTTTTTGGCACCTGGTCTAGATTTTTACAATGGACCGTGTACTTACCACGGTTTATTTTCTGGTATTTCTCTCTCCATTTTATGCAGTCTGACTGTACCTGTCCTGCTTGAGCACAGGCTTGAAATCTCTCACCCAATGTGATTTAAGTCACTTAAATGCTTTTAATGGGCAGGGAGTAGCATTTGGGGTGATTTCTTCTTGTCCAGTGAGGAGTTTCTTCACTTGATAGTAAATTTATTTAATCTAAATTTGAGGCAGAGTGGGAGCCAGTGTGAGACCATCTGGGGAGCCTGAGCTCAAGCTGTGATGAGTAACCCTGTCAGTGAAAATGTTCTCAGGACACTTGCATGCTCCATGTGGCAAGCAGATATTTTCTGGTGGAGCTCCATACCGTGCGTGCCACCCAAGGCAAATCTCCAAGATGATCTTGGGAGGTTCTCTATCAGCATGAGAGGAAAGAGAAGGGACATGATGTTTTCCTAATCAGTGGGAGCTATGGAGGAATTTTGAGTGCTGGAGCACGTTCTCCAGCCACTACTTTTGATGTCAGTTCAGCCCCCTGAAGGCTGTGCCCTGGGGCCACTGCAGCTCCTGGACAGCAGAATAATACTGCTGGACATCAGAGAGGCTTTGACATCTGTTGCAGGAAAACATCTACTGGAGCAGAACTGATCCGAAATTGGCTGGTCTGGCATTTCTTACCCACCTCCTTCTCTGTAACCATGGAGCTCAGTGGAGATGGAGTTGGAGTGCGTTGCTTTTTCTTCCTTAAAGTATATTTCCTAAATTTTTGGTAAATGGTAAAAAATTAACAGACTTTCAGGCAGTGATGTGTAAACAAGAAATAAATAGATTGTAGTGAATTCATCCAAATATCATAATCAGCAATGTGTTAGATTAAAAGGACAATGATACCAAGTAAAACCTTTTCAGATGGGTTGATCTCATTCATGATAATATATTACCTTCAAAAAGTGCCGTTCATTAGCCAGTATCTAGATAAACTTGGCCTGTGTAATGACTGTGAAAAAAAACCCCCAGCTCCTGTACCTCATTGAATGTTTGGGTACAAATCATATTTTATTCTGGTTAAAAGATGTGTAATAAAACAGGTTAAGAAAATGATGGTTTAATGCTTTTCATCTCAAAGACTGTAAAAAGCATAAAACAGTGTGAAAAAATGCACGTTTTAGATAGATACACTCTTCTAATTCAAGGAGGTTTTCGTACAAGAACCATGAGAAAATTTATGTTGAAGTACATATGTTCTTTTAAGTATGTAGTAAAAAAACGTGTTCAAAATTACCAAAGAATTCCACAGGAATGATGCAGAATTAAGTCTTGATTGATATTTTGTTAGGATAATGATTTTCTTTTTGCTTTACAGACAATAAGTTTTCAATAAAAGAAAGCAAAATTGAAGAACAACAGTGACATTCACATTCTGATGGAATTGACTTAAATAATCAATTCCCTTGTCTGAATCATTCAATTTTTCATCAACAGATTCATTTCTCGTCTTCTTTTCCTTTGATTTGACTATTCACAAGTGCCACTACTTTATCATAATCATAAGAGACAATTTTTAGTATCTTCAGCAAAACGATGTTTGCTGGGAAGAGGAAATTAAATAGTGAATCCTAGCAAAGACAAACAAAGAGGACTGATATTTTTCTTTTGTCTTTTTCTTTTTCTTTTTCTCCCCTTCTAGTAAGGGTGCTACTACAATATTAGGTGAAAATTGTTATATGTTTGAAATTTAAACCAATCTTGCAGTTTGCTCTTTGAATTAGGAGTATCAGTGAGTCATGTTCTAACTTCCACCCCAAGTTCTCAGCAGGAACCAGCCCCACACATGGGATCAGCAGTCCTAGAAGTACCTGCACTGACACAGAATCTTAGAATAAACTCAAGACTATTTCAATTATGAAAGGCCTCATAAAGGCCATTGATTCCAACTCCTTGCTCCTCTCAGGACTATCAAAAACTGAACCATATGAGAAAGATCATTGTCCAGACACTCCTTGGACTCCTTGAACTAGGTTGGTGCCATGATCACTTCCCATGATCACCTGTTCCATGACTGACCACCATGTCCATGAAGAACCTGGCACCTTTGAATGTGCCAGGGCTCACTGCTCACATTCAATTTGCCACCAGCCCAAGTCTCTTTCTGTAGAGCTGCTTCCCAGCCTCTCATCCCCCAATTTATATTTACAATAATAATGGCTTCTTGCACAAGTGGGTGACTAATGGGTTGTTACCTTATCATCTTCATTTTTGGCACTATCTGCCAAGCTCAGGAACCCTTGCAGACATTACAGCTGCATCCCATGGAGTGCTCCCTCAGGACTGCAGGACTAGGAAAGGACATTGGGGGCAGCCAGAGCTGCTCTGTGCTCCAGTAAATCTGTCTCTCCCTATAAAAAAGGCCTCCTGCACCTGCAGCAAAATTAAAACTTGTTCTCAAAAGCTGAAAGGAGGAGGTTTCTCCTGGAAGCCATGTGAGAAGTCACAACTGCCAGAGTAGCTGCAATGGTGGTGTCCTGCCTTTATCTTTCCCTCTATAAACATTTAGAGGGACAGGCAAACTTGCTGAAAGATCAGACTCTGACATGACAGTCTGGTTCAGTGGGTAGATTTGGGATGGAAATCCTTCTAGTTTAGCTCCTTCTTTCCTTTGTTTCATTGGGTCATTCCAGACAACTGGCTTAAAACTGCTGCCTGTTTCCTTCTCTGATTGTGACCGTCCCCACTGCCTGCCTCCCTGAATCCTTGCTGAGGATTGTTAATGTGGAAGTGAAGAAATACCTCCAAAAGTGCTAATTGTCAACTCAAGTGATGAAATGCTGTTGTGTGTACAATAACTGTGCACAATAATTTTGCATTTGGGTGAATTGGCCAGTGGCAAAATCAGCTGATGTTCAGAACAAGTCACGCCAAGACCCTGCTTAGCTGGGTTTATCAGCCAGTGAATTATGAGCCTGGGGCATTGTTATGTGTTGCACAGTTAAGACATTATATCTGCACCAGCAAAGCCTCTGTCAGCAAGGCAGGCTGGGTGTGATGCTGTGAGCTGCAGCCAAGCCCAATTACCACATGAGAACGCCTCTCCTGTTTGGAGCCTGCCAACCATTTCCTTTGCATATTAACGATATTTATTCTATTTAAGTGGCTTTGCCATCATGTCTCCAGCTCCCATTCCCCTGGCTGCATGGCTGCAAGCAGTGTCAGGCATGGGCAGAGGTTGTTCCAGCTTGAAGGGGGGATTAATTGTCCTTTGAAGACAGGGCAGGGGTTTGGGATTTGGGGTTTTGACTATATTCAGGGGTTCAGCTGTACTCAGCAGCACCAACCACCTCTGTCATTTGCCTGGGGTAAGAGTAGCAAGGTTGGTCTGCCACCCTTTCCCCCAAAATTCTCTTCCCTTCTCCCATCTTGCCCCAGCTTCGTGCACAGTGCTCTCTGGAAGAGCTCCAGCTTGGCTCCTGACCAGAGGAACCTGCACGGTCGGGTTTCTCTGTACCAACCTTTTCAAGCCGCTGTGAGGTGACCCCTGTGATGGGGCTTCTGCAGTCTCAGCCCTCTGGCTGCTGGTACAAAAGAGGGATTAGGCCCACAGCTGATCCCCCCTGGTAATCTGAGGCCAGACATGGTCTGCTCTTTCAAGAACAGTTGCTGTAAAGATTTTAAGGATGTTGTCACAGCTACACTTTCGGGCAAATGGAGCAGTTCATCTGCTTCAGGCTGCGAAGATTTAATTGAGCTCCAAGGGAAGGCTTGAAGCTGAATTAAATCTTTTGTAGATGGAGAGCAAGGTCTGCCATAAAGAGATTCTCCTGATTCTTGTTTTCCCTGTGTGCTGCCATACCAATCCAGGACCAGCTCTGACACAGTCCAGAGCAGAGTTGGTGCTGAGAAAGGAGCTGTCCACCTTCATAGAATTACTTCCTACAACAAAATAAATTATTTTAATCTCTGTTGAGCATGTGTGAAAGATATTCAGAGCAACTGAATGCCATTTTTTAATTGCTGACACTCTGTAACTAGAGATGGTGAGATTTGCAGGCTTTCAGTTGAAATGTCATAATAAGATTATTCCCTGTTATCGTGTGAGAAGAAAATGTGAGAGAGACAGACCAGGAGAGAATAGTTTATCTGTTCTCCTTAATAAGGTAAGTGTGACACATGTATTAATTTTGGAGCTGACTGTTGAGATCTGTAGTAGGACCCTCCTGGATTTTACTCTTGGATAAATAAGTACTCAAGTTCTAGCATGTCATACATCTCAGGCCATTTTTTCAGCCTCCTTACTGCCAGAGGTACCTGGTTAGTCCATCTCTGTAAGGATTACACTTGGAGATCCTAAGGCACAAATCTTGTTCCTGTTGCTTGGAGTCAATTCTGCTGGATTTCTGCTCATTAAACACTTCTTAAAATTACTTTTAAAAAATGCCTTCAGCCCTGTGTTTCTGTTGGTAGGTTTGACAAAGACATCCTCAGCAGCCAGGAGCCCACTGTAGGATCCTCTGGAGATAGATTTAGTCCTGAGCCTCAGAGACTTCCATGGAACGAAGCATTTATGCAGACTGTCATCTGCTGCCTTGGATTTATCTGTGCTTTTTGGGCAGGAGAATTTGGGTTGTTCTGCAAAACAGTGTTTTTGGTTAGGATCTGTAATGTTTTTCTCATGAAAAAAGAAATACTGAATGTACCTATAAACCTCAAGAGGGTCAGATGTCCGGGTAAAGGGTAGAACTACAGGATGTTGGTGGGCCTCAAACTTCTGGGAATATGTAAAGTGTCACATTTCGTAACTTACAATAGAGAGGTGCTTGCTGGAAGATACTTCTGCAATAACATTATTATTTCCATGGATTTCAAAGGATTCAGAGGGGTCTCCTGCTATTAGATCAGTTCATTAACATACCCCCAAACATTATTGTTCTAGACTTCATGTATTTTTCACAAATCCTCCCTTTTTGTAACGTTCCTGAACACATTTTTATTCAGACATAACCAACCTGGGGACCAACACTAAGGTGACAGACGTGTTTAAACTAGAGAAGAGTTATTATAGAATTCAACCTTGAACTGCCTGGGGTTACAGGAAAGCACAGAACAAGCCATGAATTATGGGGAAATAGATGTGAGGTGAGTGACAGGTAATATTCTTGGAGGCTTTAGGATTCCAGGAAAAAGGGAAATGTGAAATGCATGGTGAGACAAAATTAGAGACCCTTCAGAGACACTAATAAATCTGATGGGTGTTGATTAGTGTGATGTTTGTCAGCAGCTTCCCATCTTCTGTGCAATCAAGGGAGAATTCTTTCTAAATCAGTTCATGGTAACCTGGTTCTCACCTTGTACCATGATTTTCACAGGCACAAAAGGTGGTATAAGTCACAGAGCTGGTTTGTTTTAATAGCATTTTACCAATGTTTTGGACAGGAAAAAGTGAAAGCAGCCATCTTGGCAGCTATACTGGTTTTTGTCCTGTGACGGGCATTTCATTGCACAGTCCTAGGTCTTAATTCTTTTGCTTTTCTCTGACATGACAAAATGAGAGGAGTCTAAATCAGACATAGCTTCATCCATACCAAAACTTGAACCAAATCCAATGCAAAAAGGAACAGGCTGGTGCCTGTGACTGAAGCTTGTGGATGCCTCACTCCTTATACTGAAAAGGCTCTGGGAAGGGTTTCCCTCTCCCATAGGAGACCCAGTGTCCTGCTGTGCTGTAATTCCTCCTGGTGCTTCAGGTATCACATCCAATAACTGCATGGAGATGACTGCAGGAGCTAAGGCTCTCTGTGACCTTGGTGAGGTTAATCCCCATGTGTGCTAACATGAGAACAGCATCCAGTCCATATGTTCAGTCTTGCCTGTGGCTCTGGGAAGTGCCTGGGGTGGGTTCAGTATTAAAGTCATACCTCTGCCTCCTCGGGTAGAGGGAAGCTTGCCAGCACTGGAGGGGGAAATGTTAGCTGATGTACCTGAAAGCAAGGACAGTCATGGTTTTTCCTCCTCCCACCTAGGTTAGAAACTGGGAGAACTTTGGCACTTTTCTGTTTATCTTCGTTTAACGAGCAAAGAGAAAGATTGATTTTGATTTAAATGTCAGATGACAGAATTATAGACTTGCCAACGTCTTGGGTGCCCTTTTATTTAAAAGAAGCATCTGTGCAAGAATTGGTACCCACAACAAAGCCAAGGTCTCAGCCACCGAAATTAAAGTGACTCTAAGAAACTGGTAAATGCAAAGCACAAAGATGCCTGAATCTGCCTCAGAAACTTCAGCTTCTCTTGAAACTGCAGGATGGGGGCAAGAGAATTTTCTAATCCTCTGACTCACATACCAAATTGTTCTGCAAAGCCTGTGAGCCACAGGATGTAACATTGTCTCTAGGAGATGAAGGGATGGGAAGATTTAGGAATAGTTTACTGTGGGAGATGATGGTGGTTTCTTAGGGGGTCTGTTGCTCATTTGGCCCTGCTGGGTAATCAAACGGGGCTGATCTTGAATCCTGGATAGATTCAGGGATCCTGTGTCTATTTTTGGTCTTCCCAGTACAGGATGGGCACAGATATATTGGAGAAGTCCAGAAAAGGACCACAATTGTGATTAAGGGACTGGAGTGTCTCTCCCATGAGGAGGCTGAGAAAGCTGGGAGCTCGGGGAGAATCTCATCAAGGTATATAAATACCAGAAACGAGGATACAGAGAGGACAAAGCCGGGCTCTTTTTAGTGGTGCCCAGTGACAGCACCATAGGAGGGTCTATCTGAACATCAGGAAATAATTTTTTTACTGTGATGCTGACAAAGTGCTGCTTGGGTGGTTGTGGAGTCTCCATTCTTGGAGATGTTCAAAAGCCAGTGGGCTTGGCAGCTGGCTCTGGGTGGTCCTGTAAGGGGGGCAGGCAGGATGACCTGCAGAGGTCCCTTCTCACCTCCACCATTCTATGATTCTTTGTAAAACTGAGGGTTAAGTTTAGCAAAAGGAATTGCATCTATCTAATGACAGGTGTGTATGACCACGCCAGTATTTTTTTGTACAAAATGTCTCTGGTAAAGGATATCTCAGGTTCCAGAGCTTCACATGGAAACATGAAGCTACTCCAGACCACAGGACAAGGATGTGCAGGCTGGAGAGGAGCTACAGGCTCCCTGAAGTGATCTTTCACTGTGCTTTCTCCTGTAAATGGGCTTTGACAGAGGAGTTCCCTGCAGTGAGGGAACCTGGCAGCACCTCAGGTTGGGCAGTGGCAATGTCCTTATCCGAGGGACAGACTCAACCTCCATCCCATGTGGACTTGCTTGGAGCTTTGCAGCCTACCCAAAATAGCAGCACAACATGTCTGACTCATTTTCTGCACCACTGAAACACTGTGCAGTGTTGCAGTTGACCCAGCAGTGGCTTAATAATATCTGCAATTCCAGTGATGTCTCCTGGAGAGATCTGAACTGCTGACACCATGTAGTGCAGTGGAATAATGGGAAATGAGTTTTGAAGGGAGGAAGGGTGACAGTAAAGACAAAAGTCCCCTCTAGGTCGAGAGGTTAATGCAGGCCAGGCTGGTGAAGTGTTGCTGGTGGAGGTGCTGATAGGCCATGGAAAATTCACAAGCTGAAATCCTGAGCTGCTGTCAGACTGCAAAACATTGACCTCAATCCTCTGGGCCTGTGGTGCCATGGCCAGGCAGCGGACACTGAGTCTCTGCAGAAGATGAGATTGTGTGCTGATGGTCAGTCAGCTTTCCCTGCAGTGTTCTTTTAGGATCTGCTGATCTCTGCATTGCACTCGGTGTCATCCTGGGTGTCTGATCTGTTTGCCCTGAAAATACAGAGCCAAGGCCTCACTGGAGGGTTGGCAGGAGGTTGGGGGCTGGCTGATCTCTGTGCTGAGCTGTGGACTTCACTGGAAACATGAAGAATGCACCCAATCATAAAAGGTCCTTAATGTGTACAGTTTCACATCAGGTAGGGGTCTCTTTGCCATAGCAGTGGCCTTGTAACTGTTCAGCATTTCATTCTCTTCATTGATGCTTTTCCTTCTTCATAAAATTGCTCAGTTTGCTTCTTTTTGTCTGAAGGAAGGGAATATTCTAGCTCTTCTCTCTTAGGTGAATACTAACCTAAAGAGCTCAAAAATTCCTATGAGGATACAGGTTTTATACCATGTGTCTTCTGTAAGCCCTGGGTGAGGTGCCCAATGGAAAACTGGGAGTCTCCCAGCATCTCAGTCCCAAAGAGGAAAGACTGGTTGTAGCACCAGGTTAAAAATTATCTCAGCTGTGTCTTCCTCTCACTTCTGATCCTGACTTGCCCTGACAGTTTTAGAGGTGCTTTTCTCCCCCTCCAAAGCAGCTCACTGCCTCCCTGGTGTCAGAAGGTCTGGTTGCCTGGTGTTTATAGAAACTGGAAGTCCTCCAGTGAAAGGCTGAGCGCTATTTCACTCCTTCAACAACCCACCATCCCGTGTGAGCTGTAACCCCCATGACAACCATATGCCAGTCTTATTTTAAACCTAATCTGATATAAATTTGCTTATACAAAAGCAGAGAGAGAGACATGAGGAGAGCTGACCCCCCACATACCTACTTAGATTTCCAGTTTGAAGACAGTGTAAATAAGTAAAGAGTAAAACCTGAGCAGGGTCTTCAGAGCTTGGCTCCTGGGCAGTCCCTTCCTCCCTGATGGAATGAAAGTAGCAGTAATGGGAGTTCCCAGTCTCACATCTCTGGGCCCACCTCTTCCTGTGCTCTTGAGACACAAGTTGTTTCCACCTCCCTGAGATCCAGCCCTCTCCACCCTGCACTGTCTCACCTGTGCATCACCAAGCTGGGACGCAAAAAGCCAAACCCAGACAGTGCTTTGGGGCCAAAGCTGGTGACTTAAACTTGTTGGCGCTGAGAATTTGGTGTCCTTCAACAGTGTGCAAGGCACTGGCACTGGAGGTTTGGGCCATGCTGCCTGACAGAAGGGTAGATGGGTGAAAATGATACAGCTCAAGCCAACTGGGGTCTGATTAGTGGCCTTCAACCCTCATAATGGTCAGGCAGCTGTTTGTCTTGTGAAAGATGGAGCATCACCTTGCAGGGTGAATCAGAGAGCTAGTTGTGAGATATCCAGCTGAAAATTCTCCTAACACATGCTGATTGAGTATTGGCTAATAAAAGCATGGATTGTCTGGCTCCTGTGAAGTGTGTGGCCAGAAACCTCAAAGATTTTACTGCTGGAAGTCAGGGGAAAACTTGGGTACATAAAATAGCAATAAATCAGAGCCTGAAAGGATTTTAGATTTAATGGGGCAGTGAACAGCATGGAAACAGGACCAAGTATTTCCCCTTCTTCCATATTTCTTTCTCTCCCCCTCTCCCTTCAGCTTTTGTGCTTTGCCATAAGGGAGTACTGAGGGAGGCTGCACAACATCACTTTTCCTAAGATGAAGTCCCTAACTGTTGTGTTTTGTTCCGTTCTGCAGCCACAAAATTTACGATAACAATAAATCGAAGGTGGTAATATGCTCCCCAATTTATCGGTGAATTCATGTATAAAAATGAATGTGAAATACAACCTTCCTGCTGCTCACTTGGAGTGTTGTTGCAAGGCAGCCAGAAACTACAGATCCCTTTTCCATTGCAGTGGGGACCCCTCCTACTGGCTCCATTCATGCAGAGGTGATCAGGCTTCTCATAGAGTTTTGCAGGCTTCCAAAGGGATGCGTCATTTTCAAATTCATTTCCTGCTTGGGTTAATAGACACTTGATTCATCTCCTTCTTCCCAGTCCCAGCCTGGTTATGGTGACTCTGAACACTAGATTGTCAAGGTGAAAGGGAGGAGATCATGGGCAATACACAGACTGCAGAGGAGTTCAATTACTTGTTTGCATCAATCTTCACTCCAAAGCTGTGTTCATATTGGGAAGGGTTTGGGTGACAGGGTGAGAAGAGATGTGTGGGAGGGAATCCGTTTCCTCTTCTGAGTTTTAATTTCTGAGTGTCATTGGACTATTCCCACAAGCAGAGCTCTGTGAGGCAGAGTGTTTCTGACACAGTGTCTCCCCTGTGAGTGCATCACATCAGAGCAACTAAAAGATTTTCCTGACACTGGGGCTGCAGGTAATCCAGGATCCCATTTTGGAGAATTTTTCCTTCTTTGCTCGTGCTTTGCCAATAGGACCATTAGAGGGGGAGGGCAACAGAGATACTGAGAAAGGGAGCCAAAATCAATATGGCACTGGAACAAATCAGGATTTTAAGGCGGCTGCTCAGTAGAGAACACATCATGGCCACTTTTCTTTTGTACCCCAAAAAAGTTGGCTTCAGCAGCTTTGCTTCCTAAGGACCAGGTCCCAGAAAATGCGCAGATCAAGGCAGTGGGGAAAATCAAGGTGTTCTGATAGAGCTGAACAGTTCAGTACCACATGTAAAATGCACAACCATACATCAAAAGCAGCTGGAGTAACAGAATAATGCTGCAGTTAAAATACTGGGCTTGGGTTTTTGTGACCGAGCTCTTGATTTCACTGTGCTTTGCTTAATGTTGTTTGCAAGCATGCTGAGAGTCCCAAAGGACTTGGGAAGACATCTTCCAGTCCTCAATTTGTCAATTTAAATGATTTTAAATCAATTGATCAATGATTTTTCCACTGTATTTTGTTGCTTCTCTTATAAAACTGTTACAAAAGATTGTGGATACTGGGAACCAACTAGGTACCAACCATTAGAAGTAAAGAGTAAAAGGAAATTATTTGCAAGTATGTTTAAGTCTATTTGCCAAGTGCTTATAAAAAAAAATCAATGCATTTAAAGAAAATCAGGATGGTTCCCAAACAATCTGCTAACCAAAATGGAGCTTTATTCATAATAAATACTATTTATGATGAATAATTTGACTAGAGAGAACTGGAGAGAGGCCAATGTATCCATCTATTTAATACGAACTATGGGTGATCCAAAGAATCATAGACTTCTCAGTCTTATTTCAGTTGCTGAAAGAATAACTGAGGAATTAATTAAAGAACAGGCAGGAAAACACCAGGGCAAATATAAGTTGAAAGTAGCAAAACTCCGTGGATTTTAAGGGTAAAATCACTCATGCTTTCATTCACATTTTCTGGTCAAGGCAGGGATTACTCCTTTCACTGGCATTTCTGTATCTACTGAGATCATGAACAGAGATGTGGGTTTTCACTCGGTGTAAGCAGAGCTCAGCACACTGCCACCTAATCTTTGGTGATGTCTTAGAAGGCTGCAGCACCTGAATGCAAATAATGTTGTGTGTCTGATGTTAATAACCCCTCAATTTCTTCGGGAAGATTAAGAGCAGAGCAGATAATGGATGACTGGCAAATACAGTTAATTTAGATTTTCAAGATGCTTTTGAAAAATGCATTACAAGAAGCTATTAATGGGATTTGGTGAGTATAGAGGAAGAAGGAAGGCAGAGGCATAGCTCCAGCAGTGGTGAAAGGAGGGACAGAAAGACAAGGGCTGAGTTCAATTCTTAGCATGGGAAGAGGTTAATAACAAGTTCCACTCAGAATCAGGTTCATGAAGATTTGTTAGGAATGAAAACAACTCCATAAAAGCCTAATAAACCATAAAAATTACCAACATGAATTTCAGTATAACCAAGCAGAAGGCAGTGCTGCTCAAAAGGACTGATTTAAAGGTTTCATACACACTGATGATTTCTGCATTCAATTTAACCCTCTAGATATAGGGACTTAATTGCTAGCAACTGAAAGAAGGGGTTCAGGCAGCCCATAGCAGGGCTTGCAACAGTGAAGAAAATCCTGCTCAGCTGAGTTAAGAAAGCCAGTGGGCTTGAAGTGTCCAGTAATAATGATGTGTCTAATGACACCCAGTGAACTAATGCTTCATCTGTGCCACCTGCTGTATCGAGTCTGATCACCCTTTTGTTGAGAAAAAGAATGGTAGAACTGAAGAATCATGAAGTTGTTGAGGTTGGAAAACACCTTTGAGAGCACTGAGTCCAACCGTTAGCCCAGAACTGCCAAGTGCCCACTAAACCATGTCCCCAAGTGCCACATCTACATGTCTTTTAAATACCTCCAGGGGTGTTGACACAAGCATTGCCCTGGGCAGCCTCTTCCAATGCCTGATCACCCTTTCAGTGAAGAAATGTGAGCTAATATCCAACCTAAACCCACCATGGTGCAGCTTGAGGCCACTTCCTTTCCTCCTGTCACTTGTTAGTTGGAAGAAGAGATTGACCCACACCTGGCTACAGCTTCCTGTCAGAGGGGGGGGTTGTAGAAAGTCAGAAGGTCCTTCCTGAACCTCCTTTGCTCAAGGTGGAACAACCCCATCTCCCTCAGCTGCTCCTCATCAGACTTGTGCTCCAGGCCCTTCCCAGCTCTGTTCCCTTNTAGTTGGAAGAAGAGATTGACCCACACCTGGCTACAGCTTCCTGTCAGAGGGGGGGGTTGTAGAAAGTCAGAAGGTCCTTCCTGAACCTCCTTTGCTCAAGGTGGAACAACCCCATCTCCCTCAGCTGCTCCTCATCAGACTTGTGCTCCAGGCCCTTCCTAGCTCTGTTCCCTTCTCTGGACACACTCCAGCCCCTCAATGTCTTTCTGGTCCTGATGGGCCCAAAACTGAACCAAGAATTTGAGGTGTGGCCTCCCCAGTGCCCAGCACAGAGGGACAATCACAGCCCTTGTCCTGCTGGCCACACTATTGCTGACACAGAAGGCCAGAAGGCCACCAGATTCCTTTGCCCACCTGGGCACACATCGGCTCACGTTTGACCACTCTTGGCCAGCACTCCCAAGGCCTTTCCTGCTAGGAGCTCTCCAGCCACTCTGCCCCCAGCCTGAGCCCTGCAGGACCTTCTTGGGACACGAGGACAGGACTCAGGCCTTGCTCTTCTTGAACCTCACCCCTCTGGCCTCACACAATCAATCCAGCCTGCCCACATCCCCCTGCAGAGCCTTCCAACCCTCCAGCACATCCACACTCCTGTCAAGCTGAGTGCTGAAGGTGCCCTTCATCCCCTTGTCCAGATCACCAATAAAGATATTAAACAAGACTGGCCCAGCACTGAGCTCTGGGGACCAGGAACCAATAGTGAGGGGCTTCCAGCTGGATGTAGCACTGTTCACCACCATTCTCTGGGCTTGAGCACCCAGCCAGGTTTTACCCAGTGAAGACTGTGTCCCTCCAAGCCATGGGAATTCAGTTTCTGCAGGACTATGCTGTGGGAAATGGTATCAGGGGCTTTACTAAAGTCCAGGTAGACACATCCACAGCCCTTCCCTCAGCCACCAGGCAGTCACTTGATCATAGAGGGAGATCAGGTTGGTCAAGCAGGACCTGCCTTTCATAAATCCGTGCTGACTGGGCCTGATCACCTGCTTGTCCTGTACATGTCACATGATGGCACTCCAGATGGGCTTCTCCATAATCATCCCTGGCACTGAAGTCAGGTTGACAGGCCTGACGTTCCCTGAATCCTGCTTCTGCCCCTTCCCATGAATTTGCATCACATTTGCTAACCTGCAGCAAATTGGGATCTCTCCAGTTAGCCAGGATTGCTGGTAAATGGTTAAAAGTGGTTGGTAGGAAAAAAATGACAGCGATCAGAACATTTATTTTTTCTTTACAGGCTTGAGGGAAAATTTAATCCATAGAGAAGGAAGATAAGTTAGAACTGACATATTTTACAGGGTTAATACTCAAAGGGAAGAGCTTGTCTGCCTCTTTCTGGGTTTGCTTTTTGTATTTTAATCTTTTTATGAAGTAATGAGTACAGAGAACTACAAAGACAGTAAAAGGCAGTTTGTTTCAAAAAGGAGAACTGCTCAGAAGCTGCATGACAGAGGCTGCATTGGAACTCAGTGGGGGAAGTGTTTCTTGGTGGCAGCTGTATACTTTTGTAATGCATGCTTATATATATGTATGTGTGTATGTATATATGTATTTTAATTAAAGATTTAGTACTTTCAGGATCTAGAATTTTGGTACTCTAAAGGAAAGTAAATGTCTTGGGCTGTGAACATTTAAGGTACATATTGATCTCAAGCTGGGAATGGAAAGGGATGTCATGCCATGGAAATACCACCTTGCTCACAAGTGCTACTCTGCACAAAATCACTTTCACTGTGCAGTAATTGTAACATTGGTTGTCTCTTCCCAAACTGCACAGGGTTCAGATTTGCTGGCAGTTTGGGGCTCTAGGTTAGGCTGTCTTGAAGTTGCCCAGTGTGGTGTCCCAGAGCAGTCTGAAATGCTTGGGCAGGGATGTGAGGCTTTGCCTGTCTGTGACTGCAGTTTTCATTCAGCCTGAAGCACTTGAAACTGGGAATGAAACATGGGCAGGTCTGTTCATCCCAGCTCTTGGGCAGCAAAACTCCAGGTTTTTTGTTTTTTATTTTTTAAGAACTGTGAAGTGAAATCCCTGCAAAGCTGAAGAATGCCATGAGAATGCCTGTGGCCTGGCACTCCTGGATGTGATGACACAGGCTGGGATGTTGCTGTGCACACACATGTGCTGGTCTGGGAAAGACAGCAAGCTCCAGGCAGCTGTGAGGTGCTTGCTGATGGGCAAGGCTGCTGCTGTGAACGAGATGTCAGGGCCCTGTGCTATCAGTGGGAATCAGCTGCTGAAGAACTGAATGTGTGCTCTCTTTCTCTTTTTTCCTGAAGTCATTTGATGTGCATGTTAAGATGTGACCACCTGAGGCACCTGATCTGCCTGTTTTCCCACAATGGTGCTTGCTGGCCTAGCCCTACACTAATTGGAACCCTCCAGCTGGTGCTGAGAAGTCACCTGCTGTCTTCTTGCCTTACCTCCTTTTTCTGCAGCCCTCTTAATGGCAGAGGTGGCAAACAGGACAAGGAAGAGCTATCTGGATGCTAAATAAGCACTTAAGACACTGATCAAATATGACACAGGGATCACATCTCCCCTTTGCTTGAGAAGGCAGGGAAGTGCTCCAGCCTTCGATTACCGCTGAGGAGCTGAGGCACAGAAATTTTCCTGGTCACACCATGAAGAAATTCAATGGCAGCAACTGATTCCAGCTTTCCTGGAGTCCAGCCCTGGCTGTAAGGCAGAAGCCTTCAAAGAGGCTGTTTTTTTCCCCTCCTGCCTGTTTGTCACTGTGTCTCATTGTGTCGTGCCTAAAATTAACATCCCCATGTGCTGTGGACAGGTCAGGTGTTTCTGGGGTGCTCTGTGGGGAGTAAGCCTTACTTCAGGGCTTTTATGCAAATTCATATCAGCAATGATCCAAAAATAGTAATCCTTAATCATGGATAATTTCTAAAATGAATCAAGCACATTCTTTTCCAATGTATGATTCTGTTAGTAATGATAAGGACTCTCTAATGTCCCTACAATACATTTTTAAAAGACATCAGTCTCTCCTTTTAATAAATCCCCTTTGGAAATATTGTGTGTAATTTGAAAACCTTGGGAAAGAAAAAGGAGAGTCTGGTTGAAGGCAGTCACTGCTCTTCAGCCTTAATCACATCAAGATGGTTTTTGTCTGCAGATTTCACTCGTGTGTGAAGGCTCAGAGCTTTCCTTAGGCATGCACTGACTTGATGAGCTGTAATGACCATGTCAGTGACCCATGGATGATAGGTTCCTGGGAGATGGGGCATTTTGAAACTGCACCTCTCCATCCACTCTGCTGCACCTCTAGGGGGTTTCTGGGGCAGCCACAGGAGCCAGCTAGGAAGCAGTGATTTTGTACCCACCACAGATCACCCTGGAAACACCTTGGGCAGGGACGTTCAGCATACCCCTGGCCTTTGAACTACTCTGAAGGACAATTCTAAACTGCAGAAAATTGTGCAAAACCAGAATTCCAGGGGAGGTACTACTGGACCACATTGCCTTGCAGAGGTATTTCTTTGCTAATTGGGCATAAAGCTGCTGTGGACCTACTGAATAAGTCTGGGAGAAAAAGGAGCAGCATAGTCTGTCCTAAAGGCACTGTGTAGAGTCAGTGGAGGGATCCAGGAAACATCTTGCTGGAGATGTTTGCCTCGAAGTGCTTGGACTCTGAGAGGGGACATAACTGAGCCAGACCAGGGAGACATGAGCAGTCCCACATGAGCCACATGTGCATGTGCCCTCACTGTCAGGAATGTAAAACTTTCAACTAATACTGGTCTTTCCTTACTATCTCCTAGTCTTTCAATCTGCCAATCTAGAGAAAAAAAGAAAAAAAAAAGGCATAGATTGTTTCCTTAGGCTGCTGACAGTATAAATGTTCAGTTCTATTTCTGGGAGGCACAGTTACACCCAGGAGTTCCTGGCACTTTGATTCGTACTTCTCGGATAGGATGCCCTGACCACCTGAGCAGTACTTATTTTACCAACTTATGTTTGGTAAGTCAGAAGTAGGAAGGTGTGGAATTACCAAGAGAAAACCTTTATTCCTTTCTGGAATGTGTTTCACCAGAAATTGAGGGCTTGTCCCAGTGTGCAGTGCCCGAGACCCAGAGACAAGGATGTAAAACTTCCTGCTCTTGCAGCATGATTGATTAAATATCCATCATGACCAGCTGATTTTGGCTTTTCCTTCAGTTTTTCAGGTTTTCCCACAGACAGAAACAAGATCCCTGCATGGCAATGCGGAATTAGGGTTGAACTCTTGCTCTGTGATAATGTACAGTTCTCTCTTGCATTTCCAAGTGTGTCAACAGGGTGGACATGGCCTCGTGTTGCAGACCCACAACTGTGAGTTAGAGCTTCCCTTTGTGCCCCTGCTGAAGGGCAACAAGTTTCATGGTGATGTGAAGAGAAAGCTCCTTGTGTGAAAAGCTGATAATCTAGACAGACACCATTCAAAAGCAAGGGGTGTGAGGCCAGTGAACATCCAAACCAAGAGCTGAATGTGGAAATCTACTGCTTTTCTAGCTGTCCAGTGTTGGTTGGATGTGGTCTCAGTGATTGGATCACTGGAACTGGTAATTTTTAATAAATAAGATATAGGAAAGCTTACATAGGTTTAGCTCTTAATATACAGCTTTTTTTATAGCTTTAGCTTTTAGCTGAAGTTAGCTTAAAAATGCATATGCCTGTGTTTAAAGGTGAGGGAAAGGTAAGTAGGTTATGGTTAAGTCATGTGGTGTGATTGACTTGTTTTTATATTCATGTTTGTTTACTTATCCTCCTAAAAGCGTGGGTGCTAGAACAGAGGAACTGTGGTAGCAGCAAAAGGGATGGAGGCAGGCAGGCAGAAATACGTGATGGAGACATGGAAATCTTTTAAATTGAATTTATCACTGGGGATGTGACACGAAACTGCTCCCTTGCACATCAGCATACCAGGATGGTCATCCTCCTTTCCCATGTCCCTTGGGACAACCCAACTGATGCTGCAGTGCTTTGCTGCAGCTAAACAGCAGCTGCTCCTTGGCTTTCCATGTGCTGCACAGAGCCTGTAGATCATTCCTGGGCAGTGCCACGTTCTTGTCTCTGTCCTCTTGTGGCTCAATTCCCCTTGCCTGGTATTGCTGTCCCTGAGGTTCATGTGGGTTCTCTGCCTGGGTCTCCTCTCCACCTGTTTTCTTGCTGCCTTTGACAAAGAGAACCTTTAACTAGCAGAGTTGGTGGGGTAATTTGACTGAAAATTACCCTTTGATAATTCTGATTTGGATGTCTTGCAAGATCCAAGGTGGTCCTACAGAATGCAAGAGACAGTGGTGCTCTTTGTGGGAGCTGTGGGTTAAGTATTGCATGGGGCTTAGAGTTGCAGAAGGTAAATGTCTGCTGTGGAATTCTTCTATCCCATCATCCAAATTTTGTTCTGTACATGCTTTCTTACAGAGAAATTGTTCTGCAAACACTATAGAGAGCTGTAAGGTATTAAAATTGGATTTAGGCTAGCATCCTCCCACCTGGAAATCCAGGTGCTTTACTTATCATGACTTGAGCTCTCCTGAGCTTGGAGACAACCATAAAGCTTCTGTGAACATCCTTAAATAGCTGTTCTGCATGTATAAATGCTGCTCCTAATTTCCAGAGCAAGTGATATGTATTGCTGTGCTTAGCTGTCTCTTTCCCTGGGTATTAATTACCCTGTTCTTCTGCTGAAGAGCATGGCAGCAGGAGTGACAGGGTTTGTGTTACATGCTTCTGTCTGGTCAAATTCTCCATCTACATTTAGTAGAAGGTGCAAGTGGGCAAGAGAGAAGAAATGATGTGTGGGAGACAGAAAAAAAGGAAGGAAACAGTGCGTAGAAAGTTAAAAAAACTCCAATATTCAGTGGTAGTCATGGGAGGTGTCCAGGTGAGGTGGTGGAAGGGTAACATCACCATGTATCTGTGTTCTTGTTATCCTCAGTGTTATCCTAGCAACTCTCAGCACAGGGAAATAATTTTGCCAGTGTGGAATAGAGCAATTATTTTTAAGGCCATGCTAAGCTCCAAGCTGTTTTCAGCTGGTGTGGAGTGGCATAACTGTATGACCTCAGCTGAGCTCAGAGGATTCAGTGCAGTCAGAGCCCTGATTTATGGTCCTGTTGCCATAAAATGCTCCACAGGTTGGTTCTAGGTGGTGAATACAGGGTGCTGCCTGCAAGAGATATTTTAAAGGAAGTATGGATAACACAAAACTCCCTCACCCTGCTAGGGTGCTGGGATTTAGCCAGGAGATGTTTATAAACAGGGTGGCTGGCCCTAGTTGTAGCTTTCCCCTTAATCCACAGCACAGCTCCTCCTAGGAACCTCCTGAGCCTTGGGGTCAATGCTGCTTCTGAGGAAGAAAAGCTGTCAATTAAGGGGCTGGCTGCCTGATGTCCTTTTCTGGTTTATGTGTTGGCAGGCTAATTGCAAAGTTGTCATCTTGGGGGAGAAAAGGGTGGAAAAGATAAGTGGGGAAAGGCTGATTGGATTTTGCTCTCAGCCTGAGGAGATGCTTTGGAATTGGAGTGTGGAGTTTATTGGGAAATGGAGACCTAACCCAGTGGCCTTGGAAATCAATAGGAAGCCTCCAACTGGCTTCAGTGTCTCTTTGTTCTAAGCAAAGAGAAAATCATGGAAGTAGGAAAACAAAATTATAACAAAGCTGCAGAATGCACATTTATCCTGGGCTCTGTGGAGCTGCAATTACCTGTCCAGGCTTGTGAAGAGACAAAAGAGTGATGTTTCTCTTAAGGGAAATGACTTAAACAAACAGACAAACAAACCAACCCAAATAATGCATTCAGGGGAATTGCATAGAGGAGTCTGCAAAGGCAGAGGATTAAAGTCTTGGTTCTGCTTGTTGCACTCCTACCCAAACCCGAGTTTAAAAGCAATATAAAATAGTACAAGGAGCAGAGGAAGCATCCCCAGTTCTACAAGGAGATGGTAGTTTCATTAGCCAGAAGGTAAAGGAGAATAAATAAAAAAAACAACTAAAAACTTCCTAGTGTAGAGTCAAAAACCTGAAATCTGTTAGAGCTGTATAGGAGGGAGCAAACCCAAGTTGGCAATAAATTAAAACCAAACAGGTTATCTTGGGAGTCTTCAATCTGCTTGGTTCTTCGTGAACATATCTTATACGTGGTGCATTCTATAACTACAGCAGAAAATCAGAGTGGTCCATGATGTACAGGGAGGGAATTGCTTTGCATGTTCCTGAACAGTGCCTGGTTCCTATGGTGATAGGCACTATAGAAAGTGTTCATATGGAATCCTTGACAATTTGTAATCCATTGGGGAGAGTGATGGTCTGAGAGGGTGTCTCTGCCAGATGGAGAGCCTCCAGAGAACACCCCTACAGGGACTGATGGGTCCTCCCTGGAAACCTTTGATTCATATGCTGAATTAATATATTTTGAGAGAAATAAAGTGAGCTCTACATACCCAACCTCTACAGCTTTGCTGGCTAGACTTTGACTCAGAAACTTATGGTCACCTGAGTAAATACACTGGATTTTGCATTTAGTGAGGCCTACCAGGTATTTGAACTCATATCTGCTGTTAGGCTGCTAATTCCATATGTAGGTGATATTAAGAATCTTGAACAGCCAATGAACTGGGGTGAGACTCATGAAATCAAAGTCCTGGAGGTTTGAGGGGACCTTGGGACATCACCTAGTCCCCAGCTCAAGCAGGGCCAGCTAGACAGTGGTTCCTGAGTGCCACATCCAGACAGAAGTTAAATATCTTCTCCAAGGAAGGAGAGTCTCTGAGCAACTTGTTCTAGGGGTGACCATTCTCATAATAGATAAGTTCTTCATGTTAAAATGGTATTTCCTCTATGCCACTTTGTGCTCATTACCCTCAGAGTGGGCACCACTGAGAAGAGTCTGTCTTTGTCTTTGCATTCTCCTGTCAAATATTGATACATGTAAATAAAATTCTCCCTGACCCTCCTCTTCTTGAAAGCTGAACAGTCCCAGCTCTCCCAACATCTTCTTTTGTGCCAGGTGCTCCCATCCTTTATGGCCCTTTGCTGGACTCACTCCAGTATTTCCATGTCTCTCTCATCTTGTGGAGCCCAGCCTTGGAGAGCTTGGCCACAGGCATTGTCCTTTGGACAGCATCCACACTGTCCCTCAGGAAAGGATCAAAGGAGGCAGAACCCAGAGCTGTGTGTCCCAGCTCTCTGCTCTGACAGCCAGACCATGCTTTCTAGCCAGGCTTGGAGATGGTTCCCTTCTCTGGCTTCTCTTCCTTGCTGCAGTGAAAGCCTGGTTGGAATGATTATCAGAAGTGGAGAAGTTGATGAGTCACTGTCTTGTAGAGCGGTGCAATTTTGTGTGGAGCACTGTGCTGATCTGCCCACCCATCTCGGGTGAAGATTTATTTATGGTGCTCTCCGAAGTGATACTGTAATATCCTTTCCTAGCCCACATTCCCACGGCTGCCTGCTCACTACGAGATTTCTTTCTTTTTTTTCCTCCACCCAATGTGTTAAATAAGATTATAGTGTATTGAGGTTGAAGGGAGCAGGATATTATTAGGATTTTTATCATCAAATTACTACTTTAAGCAGTTTGGAAGTCTCTTATCAGTCATGTAGAGCACAATGTACTGGACCTGGCCCTGACATCCTCTCTCAGCACCAAGGTAAGATTCAGTGATCACCCAGAGGTTACCCAGGGTAGAGGTGGAAAACATTTTGGTGTGAACAGCTGTTCCTGATGCTGGCTGCTTTACTCTCAGGGAAGGTTCAGGGACATTGCATTTGTCTCAGTGAAGCATTTCCCCTGCTTGGTAAGTTGTGCTTCACTAATGTGCTCATCTGCCAGGAGGCTTTTTTCAGTTTATGCCCATTCCAAAGAGGAGAGCACATCCCCCCACTCCTCCCCACCTCCTTGCTCTGCCCAGGGAGGGCTCCAGGGGCTGGAGGAAGCATCTGATGCCTGCAGGGAAATGTGAGTGCTTTGCCATCTTTGTCTTTGATGCAGTGTGAGATAAGTGATGTGCTGAAGGGGTCTGTGGAAGGTAGAGCTGCTCATCCACCACTTTCTCCTCATCTGCTGCAGGCATGGAACAGAAACTTGACTCAAGTTTCTGTTTAAATATGGTCAAGTCATATTTAATTTTGGTATGAAATTAGATTGTGTTTAGAGGCAAATTCAGTGGGTTGCTTGGCAGGGAACCTGGATTACTCTCAGCACTGATTAAGTTGCTAAGTGCAAGTGATAAAAAAAGTATCTTCCCTGTTTCAGAAGAAGTTAAATATCTCTGTTTCTGATCATATAGCAATTTCGTTCTATACTTCTAATAAAACAATAATATTTGATAAAACCAAAGGTGATAGAAATGCAGCAATGCATTTTGGGTTCCCAAATGCTGATATGTTTGTGTCCTGAAAGCTGCTCAAAGATGGCAAAAAACTAAAAAAAAACCCAAAAACCCAAAAAGGCTGTTTCTTTTCCCTGGTCAAAGCCAAGCACAGCTCTCCTTGTGCACTGCCTAGAGCAGTGCTTAGAGCAGCTGCTTCTGGTTTTCACTTTGGTGACATCCCCGGAAACGTTGAAGGTGGGACTGGATGGGCTTTGAGCAACCTGGTTTAGTGGAAGGTGTCCCTGTCCTTGGCAGGTGTGTTGGAATTAAATCATCTTTAAGGACTCTTCCAGCCCTAAACCATTCTGCAGGTCTACAGTGAGCTGGTGAATGCATGGTGGTGATACTCCTTTCCTGTCCTGGAATACCAAATTTTGACTTTTTATTTTGACTCATGCCACCCTTCAGCCAGTTTTGAGAGTCTATTTGATCCAACACTCAAAATTAACTCTGAGGGCAGCAGTGAAGTGGTTAACAAGAGGGGCAGGGGACCACAGTGATGGAGATGAAAGGGAGATGAGACAGGATTATCCAGGACAAGTTTGTGTTTGCCGCAGGGGGATGAGTCAGTGGTGACGGTGGCTAATGGAGAGTTCGAGATGTGAGGGATTTTTTTCCAAGTGAGATTTTCAATGGAAAATATGGTTTAAATGTGGACTAATGTGAAGTGATACAACAGGGACAGTAAAGTGCATATGTTAAACCGGGCAGCTCTGCAGCAGCCACCCAGCAAAAGGATTGATGGGTTATTTATTGCAGATTATATGACAGGGAAAGAAATCTGGCTCATCAGAGGTCAGGGAAACTAAATGTTGTCCTCTTGTCATGGTAGGTGCTGAAATCGATCTGTTACCTCTTGTTACATCTTTTGATGAGCATGCAGAACAGCCTATTGCTTGGTGGATGAGGTCAGGTTTTAGAGTCATAGCTGACTAATTTCTAGGCCAGCAAAAACATTTCTGGTTATGAATCTGCCACAAAATCGTAGAATGATTTGGGTTGGAAAGGACATTAAAGATCATCTAATTCCAACCCCCTGCCATGGGCAGGGACACCTTCCACTAGACCAGGTTTCTCAGAGCCCTATCCAACCTGGCCCTTGAACACTTCCAGGGATGGGGCATCTACAACTCAATTTTGGAACATAAAATGCTTTCTCCATAGATAAAAACAGCTTACCAGATAGAATATTGATTACCCATTATGGAAGTGTTTTTACATAAATACAGCTTCTCAGTACTATCAGATAATGGTGCTACTAGAAGCATGTTAATGAAGCAGATCTGCGGTTTTTTTTCCCCGTTTTGTGGAAAATTTTGACTTCCATAGGTTTCAGGAGAGGTCACCCAGTTTACAGCCTAGTGGGGCTTGATCCTGTTTATATGTCATTTGATTCTGTGCCAATATGTGAATACTGTGTCTCTACCTCCCTGCTAACATATGACAGCACTTATCAAAGTCCAAAAACATGTGATGGGAGTGTGTTAGCCCAGGCAGATTAAATCCTATGCTTAACATTGAGTCAGCAGTGCTGTCCCCCAAACCCCTCTTATATCCTTAATGATGGAGCTGTTCAAGGCCAGGCTAATGAGAAATGGACCACTTTGGTCTAGTGGAAGGTGTCCCTGCTCATGGCATGGGAGTTGGAACAAGATGATCTTTAAGGTCCCTTCCAACCCAAATCATTCTGTGAATCTGTGATTCTGTGATAAGAGTTCCCACACAGTCACTGCTGCTGGCGACTGATTTAGCCGGGCCAAGTTTTCTAAGAGCAGGAAAATATATTTCCTCCTCTGAAAACAGCAGTCATTTCTTT
Organism: Pycnonotus jocosus; assembly: GCA_013400435.1. Lineage (NCBI taxonomy): Eukaryota > Metazoa > Chordata > Aves > Passeriformes > Pycnonotidae > Pycnonotus > Pycnonotus jocosus. Next base: position 119,678 of record VWYP01005748.1, on the reverse strand, counting down.
ACTCATCTGCCGACATCTGTCAGTGTGTGCTAGTCACAGTTTATGTGTTTTAATCCAAAGTATGCCATGCTCTAGCACACAGAAAACCCCAGGCCTAAAGGGCCTTGGCTTGTGCCTGTGGCTTTTGGAGACCATTGCTAAACAAATGACAAAATTGACAGCATGTATGCCATGGCCCTCTGTGGCTGTTAATGCCAACCCAAATCATTTTTTGGCAAGACTGCTGAGCATTGAGGGTTTTATCTTATAGCCACCCTTGATATAGTAAGTGGGACAGATAGTGCTAACAGATACCTAAGCAGGTGGAGCTGGAGAGAGATGAATACAGCTTTTCCTGTGTAGAGGTAGAGTAGAAATCCAAATCTACCTTATCATAACATACAGCTACAGTAACATACAGGGGGACTTTATGTGCAAACTGATTGCTTTTCACTGGAGAGACATTTCTTCTATTATAAAGAACCTGGTGACTGGTACCTGACAGTGGGATTCATTGCATTGGGCTTAGAAAAATATTGCTTGTAAATCAGCAAAGATTAAGGGCCTGAATCTGTTCCCACCAAGACAGCTGTGAGGTTACCAAGCAAAGAGCGCTCAGCATTACAAAATCATTTGGTAAATCTGAGTGAGATTAGCAGTCACTGAGAGCAGCTTGAGGAATAGCACAGATGAGGCAAGCTGAGTGCACACTGGACAGATGCTGTTGCTTTGTGCAAGAGACAATCATCTGGAGTCAGGACATGGGCAAAAAGCAAGGCTAACCAGCTTAGGAGACAATTAGGCTGTGGCTGAACGGAAGGAAATGCTTGTGTGATTTAAATGCCAGCAAAATTGTCAGATTGGGGTTCTGCTCCTGACTCTGCCACAGGCTCTCAGACTCCATTCACTGTCAATGCTGCCCCCTACACAGCCTTGTTCCTGCCTCAAAGCTGCTGAGATACAGGGGTGGCTGTATGGGCAGCAAAATGTTTTACTGTGGACTTTGAACTCATTGCAAAACCAGTCATGTCTTTGTTGAGAGAAGGGTGCTGGTGGCAAGTCTGGTTCCTACAGTATCTATAGTTATTTATGTATATATATGTATATATATGCATTTATACAGGTATAAACATAGGTATGTATGTATGGGTAGCTGTAAGGTTGTCATCTCTGTCTCTGGTTACCACAGACTTGGAAGTGCTTTTTGGAGGTGGCAGAGGAGGCAGGAATAGGAATGTAGCTGTAGCCTCATCTTCTTCACCCTGATCTCTCCTGGTGTCTTTGGCTGGCCATGGAGAGTACTTGGAGGAAGCTACACCAGGGTCTCCACCAGGCTAAATGAAAACCTGAGAATGCTTTTGGTTTGTAAAAACAAACTGTTGTGAACAAGGAGTTGGTGATCCATTGGATAAGGAATCAGCCCGTTGTGATCATCTAGCAGAATGGTGATCCTTTTGAAATCCCTGGGAATGTGACACACCCCTATTGGGAAAACAGATCAATCACCTACTCAAAAAGCAGTATTTGCCTCAAGGTTTTATGCCAAACTATCTCAGTGTTCTGCATTTGAGGAGATTCAGGGTTTGCCCATGCAAGCCCAGCGGCCAGTAAAGCTCAGGGAGGGGCACTGAGCTTTGGAAGTGGCCAGTTTTCCTGAAGCATCTTGGAGAGGCTGAAACCTTTTGGACAATGACCTCAGGAAGCTCAAAATGCTTGTCTTGTGAGCAAAGAAAGCTGTCTTGGAGCACACAGCTTGCTGTGGAAAGGGGAAGGGAAAGGGAGGGACAGATGGGAAAGAAAGAGGCAGGAGCGAGAAAATGGATAGGGCAAATGCAGGCCAGACTTGGAATCTGTGGTGGCCAAACCTGCTAGTCAGAACATGCCAGGAGGAAGCAGAGATCATGCTCAGCCATCAAAACATCCTTGCTATCCCCTGCCAGACATTTCTCCCTGGAAAGACAAATAAAATAGGAAGCTGACTGATTTAATGTCATCCCAGGAGCCTTCAGCACAGCATCGTCAGCACGGCATGACATAGGCTGACCTCCCCAACCCTGAGTCAGACTTTGTCCTCTCTGAGATAGGCCAGAGAAGATCAGACTGCCAGCAGCCAGAGAGTGAAGGGCTGGACAGGCTGTGACGGCAGTGTCCTGCATGGCCAGGGGCAACAAGGAATGTGACACAGCCCTCCAGCTGAAACACAAGGAAATGCAGGAGCACTGTCCCTAATTTGTCAGTCGGGAAGAGCTCTGGTGACGTGAGGAATGGGAAGTGTCACCCCATGGCACAGCTGAGCCCTGACCTGCATCAGGGGGTGGTTATTTCCTATTGATCCCCTTGCCCACAGATGTACCTGAAAAGATCTGCAAAATATGCTGAATTATCTTTTTGCCTGTAACAGCCAGTGAAATAGTAATTCTGGCAAAGAACATGTTCTCAGGAAATCAATTACCTAAAATTCAGCCTCCAGCTGGGTAAAGTCCTGCAGATTCCAGTATAGTGTTTATGGTGCCTAATGTATTTCTTGTGTTGTGAATTGCTCTCTCCTCATTTTAATTATGACCACTTTCAAATGCAGCAAGGAGTACCCTTTAAAACCCAGTCAGTCAGCTCTTCCCCATGCACCTTTCAAAAATGGGCAATGAGGCTGCTGATCTCTACCTTGTTACATCCAGAGATCATGAAATGAGACTTGTGCTTAAGTGGATTATGTAGTTTTGCTCAGTGGCTTCATGTGGAGAGCAGAGACTGTGAGCCAGGATTTCTGGTTCCCTGCACTGCCTGTTGGCAATGGCTGGGCTCTTCCACAGTGTGTGGCATGGCCACCTGTTTCATTTTTTGGTAGGAAACTGGAGCTTCCTTTGAATGCACCTTCCTAGGGGACTGTCCTGGATGCTTCCCACAGAGCTGGGTTATTTCCTGTTTATTCCTTTCCTGTTTTCATTATATGCTTTAGTCTTTACCGCTGCAGAATGCAACTGGAAAGGTGATACACAGATGAACTTAGAGGTCCCAGCTTCTGTGTGAATCCCCCTGGACTCTTGGCATGAGCTCCAGCTATGCTGTGGGTGCTGGGAAAGAAGTAGATGGCTTCAGACCAGGATACAAAATGTGCTACACTCCCGGCAGGCACAAGCAGAGTGGGGAGAAGAAATCATCAATACAGGCATTGGGAAGTAAAAAGGATGAGGCTGAAGGTGTTGTACCCTATTAAGAAAGGGAGTTCCTCACTTATAGTTCTAGTAAGGGCAGATATTCAGACTTTCTTTTGTCATTACCATAAAAAACCCCCTTGGATTACCCCTTGGATTTCCATTTATGGAAATGCATAAAAAACCCAGTGGGAAGGCGCTGTAAAACGCTGCTTAGGGGTTAAATCTGGAGAGCACATCCAAGGGATGAGTTAAAGGGCTTGTGCTATCTAGCTGCTAGCATTTTAATGGGTGTAAAAACCAAAGAAAGGGGGAGGGGAATTATTTGGCTAAATGGGAGGGGAAATTATGGAAGGTTTTAAACAAAACCAGGCTGAGTACAGTAGAAATCTGCAGTCAGAGGTGTTGCTTTGGAGAATAAGCCCCCGTGGATGTTTGTGGCACTTGGTTGGCAGTTTATGACTAGGTAAGTGCACAGAAGGGATAAGGGCAAATGGACATCTGGAGAAAGAAATCTGTGAGCAAGTCTGGTAGGATATGAGTGCCTGTGAAGCTGTGTTGTGAGGATCCCTGGGTACTTTGTCCATAAATAATATGGACAGAAGAGCTGGGAGAATCCAGTGGGATGGCTTTCCAAGCAGCTATTGCAAGGAAGATTCTTATGAGAAAAATCACAAATCAGCAGGGTTTATCTGAGCATTTTTATGTCCAGTACTTGCTGTTCAGAGATCTCACAACTATTTTCACTTACTGATGGACAGATAACACTCTTATTAATTTATGGAGACAATAAAGAGAAGACTCGGAAAGGCAAAACTCTCTGTAGTCACTTAGTTGGTTAGTGACTGACTTAAAATAAATTATTCTTATAATTTAGGCTTTTGTCTGAAGTGTACATCTCTGAAGCTCATATATACATATACAATTTATATCCTTTTCCTTTTTATCCTTTTCCAATGAGTACTGGAATCTGCTGTACCCAAAGTGTTGCTGGGAGGCTGTTTCATGGCTGAGGATCTCCATCTCCATCTGAATCACAAGAGATATTGTACCTGTCAAATTTACTTCACAGCTCTGGAGATCTTTTTAAACACTTTTTCAAAAATATTTGATGTTGTAATGGTTCTCCAGACTCAAATGAAGAGATGTCTGAGGTCTCTTCAGCAGTCACTTTGGCAACTTCAATCAAACAGCAGCTTTCTTGGCTTCTTATGGTGCCTGTTGTTATAATCAGCATGAAGGAGCTGCTGTATTCTAAATTTACAGGAAGCCACAAGTTCATGTGTTCATTCATTTATTTTTCATTCATGCACTGAGCAGGAGTCAGCCAACAGCTGTTGCACCACGATTCAGGGAGCGAGAGAACGACAGCAAATCAGGGATTACAAATAAGTCCCTTGTGAACAAGAAGCAAAATTTCCAGGTGAACAAGTCAGAGACAGAAATATCTGTAACTGTTAAAAAAAGGTATTCCCTAACTAGGAAGTTGGTTTCATGAAGAGTCAGCCTGGAGCTCCAGAGAAATTTCCCAAGAAAGAAAACCATTTTAAATCTGCAAATCTTGGAGTGGCTGTGAATTTATCCTGAGATAGATAGGTCCAGTGGTGACAAGAGACATTACATTTTCTTTTCTTTCCTCACTCATTTGATGTGCCTGTTTATTCTTAGCCATCGTCATTTTCCCAATCTCTCTAATGCCCCAGGATCCATTTCTGCTCATTCTTCATTCTGTATTTATTTAATATGTGCAAGAAGAAGTTGGTTGATGAAACATACTACTGAACTGAATGAGGCCATCAGAAGAGAAAATGGGTTTATTTTTCTCCTTAATGACAATTCAGATAAGTAGGCAATGACTCGGAGGATTTTGCATTGAGATCATGGAGTTGCAGGCATTTCTCCTTCTATAGCTGCACTCAAAGCCTCATCCTTGGTCCTAAACTTAGAATTTCAGAGTGATTGATGTGGAAAGGAACCCCACTGGTGTCCAACCTCCCTGCTCAGGTGGGGTCTTCTTGGGGCACTTTGCACATGAGGGGCACTCGTGTGTGACGTTCATGAGATTTGGCCTCTCGTACTGATGGTGTTGTGCAGTGAGAGGCACTTGGACCTTGGAACAAAGCACAGACTTGATGTCCAGAGGTCACATGTTGATTCCCAGACCCACAAATGTCAGTAGAAAAGAACCTCCCTAGCACCACACCTAAACCTGAACTAAACCACAGAGCAAGCCCTTCCTCTCCAGCTGGGTGGAGCTGATTGATAAAATCAAAGGAGGCAGTATCTCTCTTCCCTAAGGCCCATGTTTGAGCACAATGGTCTCCAAATTAGCAGCTGGAGAGACAGAGCCCCAAGTCCATGAGGATACAAAGGTGTTAGTGTGATGCTGGTGTGAAGACAGACTTTGGCAGGCATTCACTTGCAGCCTCCATGAGCCACCTGCTGCAGAGGGAGGGGTTGGTGGTTGGTGTGGCCACCAGAGCAGGGCTTAACCAGCTGCACAAGGTAAGGGTAAAGAAAAGCTACATAGTCTTAAGACTCTCACACCTGGCTATTGAAGAGGATCTGTAACATGCATCTGTATGTCCCCAGATCTGTACATGGGTGAATCTGACATCCTTTACTGCTCAGCATAACCTACAGACTTTGCAGGAGCAAATATCAAGGAGCAAGATCTCCTTCCTGTCTGAGATGGGATTTTTTCCTAATTTGGATAATGCCAATTGCCCGTGCTTCCTGATAAGCTGAATAACTGCAGTTGGGATCATCGTCATGGAAATTTCCATATGCCCCTTGCAGAGAAGCCAATAACCAGCTGTCAAGCAATGAACCTCAGCCCAAACATCCAACCAGGACGGCTGTGAAATGGGTGTGGAGGGAATGATGATCCACATCTGACTCCTGCCTCTGTGTGGTGACAGGGGTGCAGGGTTGCAGGAGTGCTGGGACTGCTGTGGAGTGGCTGCCCCACCTATGCAAGAAGCTTCCAAGCAGAGAAATGGGAACTGCTGCTGTCAGATTGTCCATTAATTCAGCCCAATTAGGGATAGAGAGGATGTCTGCTTCCTTTGGTCCTCATCCCTTTCAGTGCAGAGGTGGAATGAAATGTTGTAATCAGTTCTGGGATATTCTAGCTCCTTTTTTCTTTTTTTAGCAGTCTCTAAAGGTGGTCTTTCCTCCTTCAGCCCCTACAGAGTCCCCAGGCATGACTGCAGGGTGAGCTTTGCTTTTGTTATCAGCTTCTCAGCAGTAAAATGTGTTTGGAGCTTTGTTCTTTCATTCCTTGAAACACACGATAGTGCCTCCTCTTTCCTTTCTGCTGCTCAGGGAGTAGTAGAGGTGGTGGACTTGGACTATTTAGAGCAGAAGTTTACAGCTATCTGATCTGCAGCTTGAAAGTAATATATGTCATTCAGGAGTGTAGAGAGTTGCTTTGTATTATTTTAATAAAAAATGTATTTTTTGGTAAAGGGGATCCTTAGCCAATAATCAAGTAAGAAGCAGCACATCATTAGAAAAACAATAAAGGATCAGACTAATGACTCTTAGGGCCTCATTTGCTCTCCAGTTAATTAAACAGACAACACAGATGCTACTGCTGTTAATAATATCATTCAATTACTGTGCTGCTAAGTATTATGATCCCTTGGAAACCATTACCCAGTGCTGATTGAGAAGAGGAACTGTGAAGGGCTACTTAGGGGACAATAAACCATGTCTCTGTTGAAAAGGGGGCTGGAAGCAGTTTTCTGGAGACACAAGGTGCTCCAGTACAAGTAGGTGCAAGGTTGGTTGAGGTGATGGAGGAAGAGGAATCTGAAAAGTTACATTCCTACCCCAGGTGTGCTGATAAAACTTGGAGCAGCCAGCTGGGGGTCACTGGAAGGCATTTTGTGAAGAAATAGCTGGGGAGGATGGCTTTTTGTTTTCAGAAAGAAGAGTGTGTGCTTACAGCAGCCAGGAGATGGATGGGAAATAAAAGAGAATTGGAAATGGAAATGAATGCATCTCAACACTCCAGAGTGTACTAAGCATCTCTCCAAGGGGAACAGGGAATATCATAAAAGCCTCATTGAGCAGTGCAGGTAAGAGATTCACTTCTCTGATATTTCCACTCATCTACTTTGAGGGTGAGTGAAAAATTCAAGGCTGGTAGAGAAGACCTCATCTCTGCCACGGGGACTTTATCAAACTCAGCTTTCCCATCCAGGTACTGCAGTGACAGGGACTATTAAGCTGAAGGAGCACAGCCCAGCGTGGTCCCAGGTGGCTCCCATTCACGGCACACACCTGCTTCCCTCAGCATCCCAGGAGGGTGATACACAAAGCTGTGAGAGAGCAACTCTGGGTGTTTAAAAAAAATCCTGGACCTTCCTCAGAGTCCTGATGTCTCTTTGCACCATTTCCCCAATGCCAATCCATTGTGTGGCATTGTGCCAATCCATCCCTCATTTCCCCACAAGGATTAGAGGGTGCTCTTTTGTTTGTTTGTTTGTTTGGTTTTCTTCCCTATTTTTTATTCTTCTGTGTTTGCTCATGCAAAAGGAGTTTTTGTAATATTTATATATACTGTGGTAGCAGCTGGAGACCCTGACCAAGGGTGTAGGGAATCTTGTGTGCTGTGATGCTCAAACTGACCATTATCAGTCTGGGATTAATGGTCTGTGTGCCCAGTACATTCAGCTGTTCTCTGAGCCCCAGGAAATGCCTTGGGTCGTGGCCATAATAGCTTAAGTAATGTGAAGATATGTGTTGGAAAATGCTTGGCAGTAGCTCTGTGTATGAAAACCTCTCCTACATGTCTGCACTGATATTTTGAGCACAAAGAGGAATTTAGGTCTGTGTCAGGGGGTTTTTTTGTGTGCTCTCAGGGTGAGAGTGTGGATATGGGTGTTTGGGGTGCTCCATCTGTAAGGAGGTGTCACAGTGACAGGGCTGCACTGCCACGTGGTGACCCCAAGCTGCAGTCGTTATACCTCAGGGTATAATGAAAGAGGGATCCTTTAGTGAGCTCTGCTGATGCACTGTGCCAAGATCAGGGGTTTAGTGTGCAAATTAAATGCTAAAAAAAAAAGTATATTTTTGTGTGGATTCCCCCATGATAAAAAATGATTCAACCCCAAACTGGTAAGAAGGGAGTCATACACACTTCTAAAAGATGCTCCGGGCAATTTAGTTAATTTTCTTTAAAGCTCAGTTTAAAAAAAAACAAACCAAAACCACAAAAAAAGTACATAATTTTTAACCAAACGTGTTTATTCATTCAGGTTCTTCTTTATCACCAGATTTATAGAATCATAGGGTCATTTAAGTTGAAGAGACCTCTACTATCATCGAATCCAACCATTAACCCAACACTGCCAAGTCCCAACACTAAACCATGTCCCCAAGTGCCACATCTACACCTCAGGCATGGTGACTCAACCACTGCCCTGCTGGGCAGCCTCTTCCAATGCCTGATCACCCTTTCAGTGAAGAAATGTGAGCTAATATCCAACCTAAACCCACCATGGTGTAGCTTGAGGCCACTTCCTTTCCTCCTGTCACTTGTTAGTTGGAAGAAGAGATTGACCCACACCTGGCTACAGCCTCCTGTCAGGGAGTTGTAGAAAGTCAGAAAGTCCTTCCTGAGCCTCCTTTGCTCAAGGTGGAACAACCCCATCTCCCTCAGCTGCTCCTCATCAGACTTGTGCTCCAGGCCCTTCCCAGCTCTGTTCCCTTCTCTGGACACACTCCAGCCCCTCAATGTCTTTCTGGTCCTGATGGGCCCAAAACTGAACCAAGAATTTGAGGTGTGGCCTCTCCAGTGCCCAGCACAGAGGGACAATCACAGCCCTGGTCCTGCTGGCCACACTGTTGCTGACACAGAAGGCCAGAAAGCCACCACCCTCCTTGCCCACCTGGGCACACACCAGCTCACGTTTGGCCACTCTTGGCCAGCACCCCCAAGGCCTTTCCTGCTGGGCAGCTCTCCAGCCACTCTGCCCCCAGCCTGGAGCACTGCAGAGTGTTTTTTTTTAACTAAAGTGAAGGACCTGGCTCTTGGCCTTGTTGAACCTTGCCATGGTTCAACCCCATCTGGCAACTGAGTACCACACCTTACTGCTCATTACCCCCAGCTCCTGCCACCCCAGTGGAGAGGAGAATCAAGGGAAAAAGGTAAACTTCATGGGTTGAGACAAGAACACTTTACCAATTGAAACAAAATAAAACATAATAATAGCACTAATCACAAGAACAACTACAACAATAATAAAAAATGTAATGAAGTTGCAATTATTACAATTGTAATTGTAATGAAATGGAGAGGAAGAGAGAAATAGCACTCAATATAAATAAGCGATGCACAACAACATTGCTCACCACCCACAGAGTGATGCCCAGCCAGTGCCTGAGCAGCAACCAGTGCCTCACAGCCAGTCTCCCCCAGTTAGTAAACTGGGCATGACATTCTGTGGTGTGGAATGGCCAGTTCAGGTCACCTGTCCTGGTTATGCTCCCTCCCAACTTCTTGTGCCCCTGCCCTGGCAGAGCAGGAAGCACTGAAAAGTCCTTGACTTGGGACAAGCATTGTTTAACAACAACTGAAACATCAGCATGTTATCAACATCATTCTCATACTAAATCCAAAACACAGCTATTAGAAAGAAAATGAACTCTATCCCAGCTGAAACAAGGACAGAACCTCATTCCGTGGGCCTCGACCCATTGATCCGGCCTGTCCAGATCCCTCTGCAGATCCTTCCTTCCCTCCAGCACATCAACACTCCAGCCCAATGGGGTTTCATCTGCAAACTCCTGAGAGTACAATCCCCTTGTCCAGATCATTGATAAAGATATTAAACACGACTGGTCCCAGTTCTGAGCCTCAAGGAACCCTGCCAGTGACCAGACACCAACTGGATTTGATTCCATTCAGCACCACTCTCTGGGCCCGACCATCTGGTCAATTTTTTACCCAGAAAAGAGCACACCTGCCCAAGATGTGATATACTATGCCCAAATATATATATTAACTGTTATATATAATTGATGCTATATGCTATATATTATATGTATATTATATATCTGATATGCTGTAATGTAATATTCCCCAAAATTTTCAAATGGCTTTAGTCCCACAGATACCTGCACTCCTTCCTCAAATTCAGAATGCAGAGACTGTTCTGCTTTCATGAAGTTGCATCATGACAAGGCAAAGAAACAAAATTTGGAATACACCAGGATCTGGGACCTGAACATGCATCAGCCCTTGGGGTGTAACAGGGCCACAAAGGCTGAGGCTAAGCCAAGTCTGGTGGTGTTGCCAGGGTTCATGTTCCTTGGCCCAAGGCAGTGGCCACGGTCAGTGCAGTGTGAGACTGCATCTCTCAGGATGTGTCCTAGCACTGATCAAGCTCAGGCAGAGACAAGTTTAGAGAGGAGGAAACAGTGCAGCAGTTTCAAAGGACATTTGAACTCAGTTCTGTGCTTAAAACATGGCAAAATGGGACTAATGGCAATCAGGGAAATTAAATGCAAGAACAGCCCAGGCCCTTGCAATTGCCACTGCTGAGAAAGGAGATTTACTGTGAATGAAATCTGGGATGCTTTGATATAATCAAAGAATCTCCTTGTTTCCACACGATTTGTCTCTTTGTGGCAGCAGAACAGGAACCCCCTGGAAGGGGCTGTCAGCCTCCCAAAGACACCTTCTGTGTGGTCAGGGGTGCTTGGTGACCAGGCAAACTTCCCCAGTGCTCCAACTTCTCCTTTTGGTGATATCAGCCACAGACCCCTCCTTTCCTGCACATGTATTGATGGCTCATCTCATCCCTGGCATCCTGCTTCTGTCCCAGTAATGGAAATATTAATTAAAATCAGCCCCACTGTGAGTAACTCCACATGTGCTTGCAGGGATGGGACCTCTCTCCTGCAAGGCTTTGACACTTCTGCCAGTTGCCCAACCACTGTCCCTTGTCTGCAGCCTGCTGAGATTTGAGATTCCTCATTTTCAGGAGGGATTCCCTGTGGAGTATATTAATTAATCTCACTGAAGTACAATAAGAAACACACCTGCAATTTATTTATTTTCTCTCTTTCCTTCTTTCTTTCTTTCTTTCTTGGGAATATTTAGTTCATACATTTGAGAACATGGGGAGTTTGTCAGGACTTCTTACCAGCAATAATTAAATTTCTTGCTGCTGGAAACAAAAGCAACACTTTATTCTAATGTATGCTCATACTCATCCTACCCTTGTTACCCAGCTGCTTTCTTTCCTTACATATCTAAAGAGTCTTCTTCTGTTGTTTTAACGTTTCTTGCACCATTGTCATATTATTCCTACATATAAAAACTTGGACATGGATTTGTTGATTTATCCTTTTCCCACTCCTCTTACATGTCCCTGACAATCTTTCCTTGCAATAAGTATCACTGTAATCTTGCAATAAGTTGCAAGATGTATTGCAATAAGTGTTATTGTACTCTAATCTTGGTATTCCTTGTGAATTTGTTGTGGAGAAATCTCAAGTTCCTTTGTTACCATCTCTGCATTCTTAATACCAAGTGACTCTGTTGTTAATCCCTTTAATTCTTCACCCTTGTGCTTCAGAATTTAAGGACTTTGATACCTGTTTTTGCTTATCCTTCTTTTAATTTCAACAATAGTAGTGAACATCTGATCAAACACTTTTCCAGTGCCCTCATTGTTGATCAAAGCCAAGTCTAAAATAAAATTGCTTTTTGTGTGTTCTGATGCTATTTAGGGGGGAAAGATATCTATTGCCTGTTGCATCCAGGAAGGGCTGAGCTAAAGTCTCACTCATAGCAGTAATTCTTCACTTGCCATCTAGAAAAATGCAAAATGACACATTTCCCAGAATTTATCTTCTGAATGGTTTCCAAGAGATCTCATGTTTTGTTTGGATCCAGTTGCAGAGATCTTCAATGACTTCCTGGAAAATGAATTATATTCAGATGGATCCTGTTATGTGCATGGTCTCATCTGTTAAACCTGTGTGAGGTACTGTGTTATTCACCTGCTCTGCAGCTTTGTGGTTATTGCCTTTATTTCCCTCTCAGATCATATCCCTCAGCCCTGAATACTGACCATATCATGTTCCTCTTGTCACAAAAATGCTCCTTCACAGCTGGTACTCAGAATTATTGTTCTTCCAAGCATCCACATTGCATATCTGCCATTTTCAGTGGGGAAGGTTCCCTCATCTTCTTATTTCCTTCTTACTTTCCCATGTTTTTCCTCTTTTTTATATCCTCCTTTCTCTTTCTCCCCTCTTTGCTCTGCCCATTTAATCTTTTTTTATACCCTTTCCCATCTCATCTTATTTTGCTGTTTTCCCAGCCTCCTTTTCCTTTTTCCTCTCTCATTGTGAAAAAACTTCCACCTTTTTATAGCTCCATTTGTGCTTCTCTCACTACTTTACGTTAGCCTGTAAAAGAATAGCAGGAAATCATGTTTTAAAGGCATTTAACCTGTTCTTAGTCTATAAAATATGGAGCACTCTTGAACACAGTGGTTCTGTCTCTGCTCATGTCCGGGTGCCTCAGCAAGAGATGATGTGCACAGCCTGGGAAATGGGGGACAGTGTCTAAGAGCTGATGAGGAATGGGGCACGAGAAGAAGCTGGGAGATATTGAGGGTGGAAAGGGGTAATGAGCAAAGAAAGTTAAGAAATTTTGGGGAGAGCCATGATGGTCAGGATGGGGTAAGAAGAGTCATTTGGGCATTCAAATGGTGCTGGGGATAGTGCCATGGCCAAGATAGTCCTGCTCTATTGCATTCCAGGTGGGAGCTGGGCTCTTCTCCCACGCATCCAGCATTAGAACAAGGGGAAGTGGCTTTAATTACACCAGGGGGAGGTTCAAGTTGGATATTTGTACAAATTTCTTTACTGAAGGAGTGGTTAAGCACTGGAACAGGCTCACCAGGAAATTTGGTGGAGTCACCATTCCTGGAAGTGTTCAAAAAACGAGTAGATGTGTCACTTTGTGGTAGGGTCTACTGGGCATGGTGGTATTTAGTTAATGTTTGGATTTGATCTTTTCCAAGATCAGTGATTCTGTGATTCTGCGTGCAAGGCAAGGGAAGGAAAGTGGGGAGAAAGAGAAGAGGAGCCAGTGTATGAAGATAAAGGAATGGGGAAGGACCAAGAGTTATAATATGCACAGAATGGACGTAAGGCAATGAGGAGCCCCCCTGGCTCCCCTGCATGTCTCTCTCATGGTGGGAAGCCCCTGTTCTCCTCCCTCCATGTTCCACTTGGTCTCTGGGGATGCTGGCACCGTTCCCTGCCCGCTGCACCCTCCGAGGCCCCGGCGCTCGCTCCCTCCGGCAGCAGCAAAGTGTCAGAGTCAGCTGCTGGCAAACTGCTTTGCTTAAATAACAAAACAACAACAACAACAAATTTATATACATAAGAAAAGGAAAATGAAGCAATGATGGGTTGGGCAATTAAACTAAAAGCATTTTAGAGTGTAATCCAGCTCTCTCTATCAATAATTCAGGAGGCCAAGATCAGTCTAATTGATTGAACACCTTCCACAGTAGTCAGCCACTAATAAGACAAATGAAATGTCTTTTTTATTGTCAAATCTCCATCTCACATTTGCTCAGGCAAAATCCTGCAGGGCATTTCATTTGAGGAGCTTGGGTATTTTTTTTCTCTTGATGGAGATAAATTGAAGGCCAGCATCTGTTTTTAAAGAGCAGTAAATTAAGCCTGTCTGCTCCTTTGGCTGTGGGTGGGTGGAGAAGCAGAGCTGTGCTGAGCAGGATTCACACGTAAACCTTGTGTGGGTTGTCAAAAGTTGAACCCAGTTCCCAGAGGATGTGTTTTCACTGTGTAATGATTTGAGTGCCTGGGACACTTGGCCTTGACAGACTCCAAAGTACTGCAAATCCTACCCTAAAGCTGGTGTCTCTCACCTCCTTTCCTTTAAAGGACCTCATTAGTATCCCTGTTTCCCTGATGGTGATATTGATGCTTAACTTTTGACATTGTGCAGGTGTTTAGAAGGTGCTGAGCAATTGTTTAACTTTTCTAATTTATGTGAGCAAACCCCATCGCAGGTTCTGGGGGAAGAAAATATGTCAGTAGAAACTGGCTTTTGTTTACAGCTTTTCTCCAAAATCATGCCAAGTGCAATGATTAGGGGGACATCTGTGAAGACAAAGTAGGGCATGCCCAGCAAATTTGCTTGATTTTGTTTCCTTTGGATTGTATCACTGCATGAGGGGGTGATTGCCCCAGCAGGATGGAGCTTGTGGACACCAGCTTCAGAGCACTGCCCATCTCTAATCAAAAGCTGACTTGAAGAAGGGGTAAAACTTGAGATACCACTGGTGCACATACAAGTGCCTATCTTCAAGGTGTAAATCTGTGTGTGAGAAGGCTTCTTTAAGCCCAGATACTCACCAGTTATTCTAAAACCTCCTCTTATGCACAGGGGCTCTGGGACTGGATTTTTAGCCAATATAAATCAAAGTAGCTCCTCAGGGCATTCTGCTGACTTATATGAGCCAAAGATCCTGCCCTGGGGTGAAGAAAGAGCTCTGATTATGGTGTATGTGTGTGTATTTAATTAGGAAGGACTTCAAGCTGTGTCTGTGCTCTGGAGTCCCCACTGAGTTAACCCAGCATGGCACAAGTAACCTTGTGAACAAACCCAAAATCTGGAGGTCTGGTAATGACTTTCCTCATTTACCATTATGATATGTGCTTCCTCACAGCCCAGATAAGGAGGGAGGGAAGGAGGCAAAGTGCCTGAGAGGTTTTGTTTTGCCTATATTGCCTTCGAAATATTATATAATGTGTTTGAATGCTTGATCTAACCAAGGAGTACTTGTTTTACCTCCTAATCTAATAACTTCCTGATGTCTGTCTCCTCTTAGCTTTGCTGTAGCTTGACTGCACAAATACCATTTAATTGTGTTCTTGTGGAAACTAAAGGCCAGCAGCTTTGCCAAGAAGGGCTAATTTTATAATGCCCCATGCCAGAATTAATCTTGACGGCCGAGATAAGGCTGATGGTTTATAGTTGGCAATTATCATCACAGGAGAACTGTTGCATAGGGTGATTACAGGTCATGGAGTTCTCTTAAATATTGTGCATTGCCTTTGGAGGCAGGTGTTTGCTGGTTAGACAGAAGAGAATGAAAAAGGGGGAGATGGGAATGAAAGAAAGTGGGTGACAGAGAGGAGGAAAACAGAACCAAAAAAAGTGATAACAGCAAATGAAAACAAGTAAGGTGAAGGCACGAGGACAGCAGTGGAGTGATCTATTGGTGGAGCAGGCAAGGAAGAGCAATGGGTATGACCAACAAAATGGGAGAAGTGTGGAAGTAAAATTGAAAGGAACTGATGGGAGAACCAGGCCACATTCCCCCATCAGAATGAGACAGAAGCCTGAGATTGAGTGTAGTCAAAGACTTTTTGTCGTTGTTGTTGTTTTGAAGGAAATTTTCAGCTTCTGTCTTTAGGCCATGTCTCTCTCTGCCTGGTAAGAAAAGCAGCTTGCTTACCCAGTAGCTGTGCTGGTGCTTACTGGAGTCTTCTCCCTGGGATGGGTTCTTTGAAGCTGAGAGCTGGTTTCCCTGCAGAGATAAATGAAACCTTGCCAGGTTTATAATGCTGCTGCTGCTGCTGCTACACAGCCGGGGAGTCAGAGGTCTTCAGGACTCAGGAACAGCTTCAGACTCAGTGTGAGCACTTGAAGCTGCTGACAACAGCTCTATCAAACTGTTTATGGTTTTGCAAGGCAAACTGAGACCCATCAATGAATGAGGTAGCAGGTCTGGAAGTGAAGTTGTGACTTCCAAGAGTTGCAAGCGACCAACCAAGCAAATATAAAATAGTTATTGATCTGTGTTTGGTTTATGTGGAAGGGTTTTAACTGCAGGGGTGGCTTCTGTGAGAGACCACGGGAAGCTGTCCCCATGTTGGAAAGAGTCAGCTCTAACATGGAACCCACCATGGCCAAAGCTGAGCAAGGCTGGTGACATCTACTTGGTATAAGAAAGGGTAAAAAATGCCAAAGAGCATCTGTGAGAGAGGAGTGAGAATATGAGAGAGGAACTGCTCTGCAGTCACGAAGGTCAGTGTAGAAGGATGAGAGGAGGTGCTCCAGGTGCCGGAGCTGAGATTGCCCTGATGCAGACCATGGATGTCCATGGGGCAGCAGAGATCCACCTGCAGCTCTTGGAGAACCACCCCAGAGCACATAACCCACCCTGAAGACTTTGGAGGACCCTGTGCTGGAGCAGAAGGATTTGCCCTGAAGGAAGCTGTAGCCCTTGGCAGGCACACACAGGAGCAGGAATTCCTGGCAGGAATGGCAGCTCATGGAAAGGAGCCCATGCTGGAGCAGGTTTGCTGGCAGGACGTGTGGCCCATGGAGGACCCACATTGGAGCAGTCTGTTCCTGAAGGACTGTGCCCTGTGGAAAGCACCCACATTGTAGCAGTTCTTGAAGAACTGCAGCCCAGAGAAAGGACCCACACTGGAGCAGTTTGGTAAGGACTAAATCCCAAGGGAGGGACCCTGTGCTGGGACAAGGGCAAGAAGGAGTGACAGGGACAAAGGGTTATGGACTGACCACAACCTCCAATCCCCATCCCTCTTGTCAAATAGAGAGAGGAGGAGGAGGAGAGAGAAGAGTTGAGAATGAGGGACTGAAGCTGAGAATGGGAAGAAGGGAGAAGTAGGGATAAGGGGGTTTTGGTTTTGCCTTTTTTTCTCATTGACCACGACAGAGAGTAAATGGCAGCAAATGAAATTACTCTTCCCCAAGTTGAGTGTGTTTTGCCCAAGAATGGTAACTGTTGATCAATCAGCTTGTTCTCATCACAAGCCACAGATTTTTCAATCCTAATTTGTCTCCCTATTCTGTTGAGGAGAAGTGAGAAAACAACTTTGTGGTCAGCCAGGGTCAACCCGCCACATGACAATATATATTGATTCACAGAACTATGCAGTTGAGGAAGCTTAACTTCCACAAAACTCTTCTAATAAACTTACTGATAGTCCAAAACTGAGCATGTGTTTGCAGCTCAAATCCCAGACTGACGAGTGTGAAATGACAAATAAGTCCCACTGTAAATGCAGGCCCCTTGTAGAGGCATGGGACAAATGGAGGAACATTATGTCTTTTAGGTCTGCAGTAGACCCTCAGCAGTGCTGCTCCTTATTTATATAAGCTTCAAAGTCTGCAAGTGAAGCTGAAATAGAGACTTAAATCACAACAGGAATAGTTCTGGAGGATGTTTTATTCGAAGAAGTTTTAAATAGGATGAGAGGGAATGGCTCTAAACTTAAAGAGGGTAGATTAAATCAGACAGTAGCAAGAAAGTTTTACTGTGAGAGTGGTAAGGCACTGGAAGAGGTTGCCCAGAGAAGCTGTGGATGCCCATCCTTGGAAGTGTTGAAGATCAGGTTTGATGGAGTCCTGTGCAACCTGGTCTAGTGGAAGGTGTCCCTGACCATGGCAGGGGATTGGAATGAGGTGATCTTTAAAGTCCCTTCCCACCCAAAGCATTCTGTGATTTTATGAAATAACCCTTCTAAGTGTTTTTTCTCTTGTGTTGAATAGACTAAGAACTTCTCTCATTGCAAAGCCCTTCCTGGGGCGGATATTAAACTCTTAGTCTGATCTGTATTCTTCATGACTAGGCCTTCTCCCTCTCTGGTATCCATGCTTGGAAAGTGCAGATGGTAATTCTGTGTGTCAGAGCAGAATTGTGAATAGTTAGGGACCATCCCATGTGTCATTTATATAGCCCCTGCCACTGCAGGGTCTTGGATCACAATGGAGGTTCTGAGGTATAAAAACTGTGCAAATAATGTTTATGACTGCTCAGAAATCTTCCATGAAGTACTTTGTCAGTCTGATTTATTGAGCCACCTTGTATGGAGGAGTTCAGCGATGAAATAAAATGAAAAACATTGGTTATGATATTAAAATAATATAGTAGGTCATTGTTTTCCACCTAGCAAAAGATAAATGGTGAGGGGTTTGAAGAAGTTTTTTTAAGTGAGTTCCCATTTCTTCCCACTCAGTTTGACTATTCCTGTTGGCTGGGAATAGAAAACTGAAATGATGGATGGCTCTGATTATGCCTGGTCAGGTGCATTAAATGGTGTCTCACTCTACTGCCTTCTGCAATCTCAACGCTTGCTGTGCTTATCAGGGCTGGTGGGGAAAAGGTAGATGTCTGTAAACAATAAAGAAATAAAAGGGGAGGTGAAAGAGCTTAGACTGGTCTCAGAAAAGGATTTTCTGGGCACTGGAAATGTGTTGAGGAGTTTGAACAGATCCACTTTTAGAGTAACTAATTGGGATAAGTCTGTCAGCTTCAAGACTCGGTAGTGCACATGAACCCTGTCCTGCTTTTCATGGGTCATTTCATGAGAGAGATGCTTGCAGTATATGGAAAGTTTCTTTTTAGCATCCATCTGTTTGATGCTACATGGAGCTTAGCTCACATGCTTGTCTCTGGTTAAATCATGAACTCATATGTTCTTGAGTTACAGTGCAGTGAGTTCACAGACACCAAGAAAAATTACTCTATTTTCATCAGTGTAAGACAAAATAAGATCCTATGGATTTTTAGCTACGAACCAAGGATAGGTTTGAGATGCAGTACTTCATTTTGGGTTTTGTGTCAGTGCTGTACACAAGAGCTGTCTAAAGTTATATGATGTACAATTCGAAGTCTGAACAAATGCAGCATTGAATTTCTGTGGCTCTGTATCTAAATTTAGGTTGTTGATGTACAAGAAAATTGAATTCAAGCTGGAAAGGTGCAAAATACTATCAAAGTGACCCTGTCTAATGCAACAGACTAGCTGTGACTGGTTTATTCCTCCTTGGGAAAAACAAACAAACAAACAAACCTGGATGGTGAGATATGGCTGATCTTTATTAGTCTGTAGGAAAGGCAAACTGAGTGGGTTGCTGTTTGAGCTAAGAACTTTCATGAGAAGAATTGGACCTTGAACAGGTTTGGATTGAAAACAGAAAAATTTTTAGCTGTAAGAGCAGCTTACAGCTGCTTACAGTGAATTTTGGGACAGCCTTACAGCTTGATTAGTGCAGATGGAAGCCCAAACAGAGATGTACCTCTCTCTTTTTAGGAAGGAGATTTTCAATGTGCAACGGGCTCAAGTTCTGGGTTTAATATCTCTTAGGCTCAATTTCCTGACTTTCCTTGGGCAGTTTCTGATGGCTGGAACAACATCCCATGAGAAATGCTTCCGGCTTTGTCTTGCTGGGGAAAGGTACCAAGGTCTCTATGCTCCCGGCGTGTCCTTGCTTCTGCGAGATCAAAGTTGCTATCAGAAAAATGTATGAGGTTGCTTCATTTGAAAGTGCCAGCCCAGTGAGTTAGGCTGGTGTAATTACCCTGATACAGCAATTCCAGCAAATCTTCCCATAGCCAAAGCTGAACAACGTTGCAAAACTTTGACCTTCATGTTTTAGCTCAGCTCTTCTGCCTTCAAAGTACAAGGACAGATGTGCCCCAAAGTTAGTACTGGCTCAGTGGAAAGCTGGACAGGACAGTACCATTGGGCTATATATTTCCATTCACTTTCTTGGCTTCAGCTTTAAAAAAATGCTTTCTCAATCAGAATTAGACTTCTCCCTTCACAGAAATTTTGATTGAATGATTTCAGTTTTTCGAAGATAATTGACAGAACACACTTTAAAATGTGTAGAGGATAATTGAGGCATCACTCTTTCCTTGTATTTTCAAGCATAGGGGTTTTTTGGGGGGGAACAATTGCAATAGAAATAAAAAAACATGTACATTTTTAAAAGAAACTGAATCAAAAACATTTGAGCATTATTTTTTTTCTTTATTTTTAATGAAATCCATATACTGCATTCAATGTCCAATCTATCTATAAATCAAATTGAATCACTGCTAAGCATATATGTGATGGAATGGGGCAAATTATGACAGATTCCACTGACTTTTGCTGTGAAATCATTGAAGCCAGGTTTCAATTAATAAAACTGCTGCAAAATTAGAGTGTCTGCAGAGAAAATAACCTTGGCCAAAACTGCAGCCAGCCAGATTCAGAAGATATGTTTGGGGATGCTTTTCTTCAGAGAAGGGTACAATAAATGCTGTAATTGATGTAAAGATGTCTATGATTGCAAAGTTCTAGAAGTAGGAAAACTTGTGTTGTTCTGGCTGATTTCTTATTGTGGTCATTGGGGGACAGAATCACAAGCAAAGGAGAGAGCAAAGGAATTTTTTGTTCTTCCACACTTGGCTGTTCACCTGCCGACACAGAGACTTCCCTGGAAGAAGCGATTTTCTATCTGTATCACTTTGTCTAGATCAGAGCTTTTTCTGTTTTAGTCAACTTTATGTCTCTAAATTGATTTTCTGGCATGTTTTTCTAGGAGGGACTGAACCTAAGCACAGTGGGAATAACTAACCCTCCCTTTAGCTGCTCTTTAGGCTGGGGAAGGTCCTGGTTTCTCAACAGCAGAAAGGAGAATCTGCTTCAAATAGCATGGACCTATTAATATTTTTTAAAAGTTGGAAAAATACTCTTTTTTTTTATCTTCTGCATGGGAAAAATCTGCAGTAGCAACAGCACAAAACTGAAACAGACATGAGCAAACTCATGGAAAGTTGTCTGTGCTCTTGTGTGTCTCTTAGCTGCATAAGGGGAAAGCTTTAAAAGGAAAAATGCGATTACTTCAGTGCAAACACAACTGAACCACTTTCCTGAGTGTCACCCCATGTCTGTTGCTGGGTGTGCTGTGTTTTACCAGAGCAGCCCTGAGAGCATTTGATGTCACACGGATTTATGAACATCACTCTGAACTGCACTGGACAGTGACATCACAGCTTCAGAGGACGTGGGTGCCACATCATCAATGATCTCAGTCACTCTGCTCTGTGCTGGCCTTTGGTAATAGTTGTCTAATAGGGTTTTTGTTCAGGTACAGCTTCTCAAGCCCTGGTAGTGTCAGACAGAGAGCTGAGAGCAGGAACCTGTTAACCCTGTGAAGACTCAGACCTGGTAATTTGAAAAGAACTAACTCTTTGAATAAAGTGGAATCAGAAGTTTCTCGTGCTTCTTTTTTATCATCACAACATAGAAGAAACCCATTAATTTTTGGTCTTTTCTTAAGACATGATTCCCTGTGCTTCCTGATGTATTTCCCCCTGATCCCTCAGAGTGCTGTTTGGATCCTCCTGCCATCTCTGCAGGTGGTGAGTCCTTCATCTTCCTCCCTCATGGAGAAGACTCAGATCATTGCCAATAAACTGTGAGCAACAAAAATCAGTTACAGAAAACTATTACAATTGCCCAAGAAGTCAATTTATAGAGGTGAATAAGAAAAAAATGCTTATTGCAATCACATCTATGGAGTACAAAAAGCCTTTGTGATGTAAAGAAATGACAGCATCAGGAAAAGTTTGCTGTGCAGTGAGGACATAATGTTATAGTGAAGGTCAGTCACATCTACATATGCAAAAAAGGAAAATATTTTGCAGTCCAGGCAACTGATAATCCTGATACCACAGTTCTGCAGCTAGAAGGGCTGTGCACAGCTCTAGCAAAGATCTTGAAAGTTTTTGACTAGCAAGAGTGATCTCAGACAAATACAATAAAAGTGATCATGGAAGGAGCTGCTTCTAAAGAGACAAAATCTGAATCATATATGTACATATGTATATGTTGTAGAATGCTTCTTGTCTTTCTTGCTGAGAGATTCTGCCGCCAAGAGCTCTGCTTATAACTAATACTAACTAAGGAATGAAGCTGTGACTATCTCCAAGAGGGGTAAAGGAGTGAGCAATGATGGAGAGAAATGGGGATGTTGGGTTGAAGGCTACCAAAGAACAGTGTGATAAAAGGCAGCATAGAACAAGAAAAGTACAGGCTGTGTATCAAAAAAAGGACTTCCTAATAGCTGGATCTACTGGACAGGGCAACAATTTCCTAAGGGTGAGAGCAGAAACCCTGTTATTTCAATCATTTAAACAAAACTGGACAAAGCCCTGGAGAATATATTGTAAGGAAGAATCATATGCCATCCCCTGGGAATGGATAATATGACCTCATAAAGTCTTTTTCTAGTGGTTGCAATGATTCTCTTCAGATTGAGAACTTGTTCTGGGCATGATTTGTCTTGGGACTAGATATGATGTGAGCCTCAGGTCAGTCCTCTGATTGATTCAGAGAACCAAGCAGAGAGGAAGAAGGGGAGGAAAAGAGTTCAGGGACAGTCAAAAATAGAGCTCATGGGAAAATATTGACTCAGAAGACAAACTGTCAACTGCTGCCCAGCTGGAAATCCAGAACAAAGCTGCTGTTGGTTTTGGGAGGAGTCAGGAATGGACACAAATCTGGTATACCAGAATCACCACTGTTTGAATGGTTGTCTCCTCACAGAGCTGGAGAGGAACCTCTCCTCTCTTTCCAGCCTCTTTTCTGAAGCAGAGGAAATTGTAGGCATGAACTGAGATACTGCTCTGTTTGTACAAAATGAACTGGTGATTGTTGGCATCCTTGATTTCTTGGGAGGTGGTGAACCAGGTGGAATTTACCTCAGTTGCTCTGCTACCTTATTCAAAAGAACACTAGGGACTGCAGACATCTCCGATCTAAGCAGTAAAAATAGAGGCTAAGTTCAACAAAAGGAGGTCTGAGATAATTGAATCTTCTATGTCAGGTAGATGAGCAGGAAGATTGTGATTTCATGGGGCCATTTGAAGTTTTCCACTTTCTCTCATTTACTTTTTTAGTAAACTCCTTTATAGTGTAAATTTTAAACAGAAAAAAAATGGGAAATATTCACATTCAAAGGAAAAACAATAACAAACACAAGCAAATACAGATGTTTAAAATATTTGGGGTTTGTTTTAAAACAACATTTTCTGAATTTTGTCTTTTGCTAGAAACAAGATGCTCCTTGATCAGCAGCAGTAGTCAAGCCTGGTTTCCTGTGAACTCAAAAACATCCCCAGTTCTCTTAACCCTAATTTGCATCTTCATCCTTGCAGGCAGATAAATATTCCATCACAGGTTGTTTTATAAGGTGATAGAGACATTCCTGCAGTTCTCGCCCATGCTTTACATCCCACCCAGGACCTCCAGCTCCAGTTTTTTTCCAGTATCTGGCCAGAGAAGGAGCTGATCCCAGCTGCAGCTGAGCTTGCACTGTGTGTGTGTTGATTTTTAGGCCTTTTTATGTGTACTCACAGATTGGCCAGATGGCAGGCCCAGCAGAACAGATCACTATCAAGTTCACATTACAGTTTCTCTTAAGTGGTGGAAATTGGTGAGCAGCTTCAAAGTTATCGTGGAGGAAAAACAGATGGGCAGAGATACGGATATAGATGGCTCATCCTTACCAAGAAATGAGAAAAACACAAAACTAATTAGAAAAAGGAAAGTTTTTTTGTGCCTTGCTTTAAATTCATAAACCTATTCCTTACTGCCATAACCCAGTGGGTGTTTGAAAGGGCCAAATGTGACCAAATTTGTGATTTTGCATTATGCAGAAACAATGGGTCTCAAAAGAGAGGAGCTGTGTCCTGCTGGGGTCTGAGTCCAGGAGGAATACAAGACCTTTTCCAGGGGAAGCAAAGAAGTCCCCAGATCTTTCCANCCTGCTGGGGTCTGAGTCCAGGAGAAGAAAAGAAGTTCCCAGATCTTTCCCCCTGAGGGAATGTTGAAACTACCTGGGCACAAGCCTCTGACAGGAGGAGTGCTGAATAAGCAGCACCTCCAACTGCTCTGCCCCAAGGAGCTGAACAGATTTGTATCCTCACCTCCCCAGGGAGGCATCCAGCAGGGAAGAGGAGAGGCCATCCCTTGTACCTGCTGGTGCAGTGTGAGCAGTCTGAGAACCTCTGAAACACAATTCTCCAACATGTCTCATGAACAGGGCTTTACTGAGAGCCTTGCAGAGACGGGGACACATTATTTGCCTTGATCCTCTGAGAATCCAAAAGAAATCTCTTCAAGAGGGTCGACTTCTTACCGAAAACACCCGACTGTATTGCATGTGATCTCCCTCTGAAACCAGCCAGACCAGAAGTCCTAAGTCCTACCCTGAATCAGAAATGAGCGTGGCTGTGTTTCACTAAATTTCAGCCTTTGGATCCCTGTAATTTCAGTCAGTGTGAGAAACATAACTAGCTTCCCAAGTGCCACCCACAAGAGGACTACCCAGAATGATATTACAGTTCAGAGCTTCAGTTCCTGCTCCATCAAGGCTGTAAGAATTCAGGGCTGTGTTCTTAAGCTGTAAGAACCTGAACGAGAGATGTGGGACAACAGGCAGCTCTTCAAAATACTGTTTATTGTATAGAAGATGTTACAGCATTCCTGCGTCATAGGTGACAGCCACACCTAAAGCTGCCAGCCACAGCTTGTAGGCAAGCCTGCAGCCACGTTAGTTTTGGTTACAATGCTTTATACAGTTTTCTTTGCTGAACATCTTAATACATAAAAACCAATCAGCATCATACACAACACCTTTACCATCACCTCTAGCCTATCATAACTCTTATCATTACCATATTAGGGTCAGTACTACCCCATCACATGGAGTTAGTATGTTACAGTTTAAGCTTAAAATTGTTTTTCTGTTTTCTTGCAGTGAGAAATTCTTAGACCTTTTTTCTAATTGGTAAAAACATGGTTTTTGTTTGCCTATGGTATCTTCTGCTTTTCTTGAGACTTATTTTTGCTTGGTAAAAACATCTTTCTTTGTGGTCAACATATTATTTGCTTTAGCTGTAAAACCTCCTTCCGACTTGACTTAACCTTTGCTTTTTTAGTTGTCCAGTAACAACTGGCTCAGCAATTCTAACTTCAGACATATTTTATTCTTTAAACTCGTTTTAATTTCTATTTCACTTACAGGTTTTACATTCGGAGAGCCTTCTGCTAAGCATTCACATCTGTAAAACTTTCCTGTTAAACTTTCATCTTTCCCAACATTAAGCAGCTGCCCGAGCACTCTTGGTACTTTTCCTATAGTTGAATCTTCCAATTGAACTTGGTTTAGCCACATCTGGTAATGGTGAGGGCTGGGAATTGATGTCAACAGGCATTTTGGGTGATGCAGAGCATTCACCATGCCAGTACTTACTGCAACTTGGTGTGGCTAGAAGAGAAGCTATGAGAAAAAATTGCTATCACTAATGCTCCAGAGCAGGAGGTTCAGGTTCCATCAGGAAGGAGATAATATGGGATGGCTGCAGACCAGAACAGTAGAGGGAGTGAGGGAATGTGGCAGAGGAATGAGTGGCAGCAGTACTTATCAGTCTCATCAGTTTTGGATGAGTCCTTCAGGTTTGCTCCTGGCTGTGCTGACAGGCAGTAGATTCAGCTTAGAGGAACCACTGCAGAGGCAGTTCCTGAGGCCAGACACTTGCCTGTCCCCACTCACAAAGTTTGTGGGTGGCCTTCCACCTGCAAGACTGGCTTTGGCTCTGTCCTCACCTGCTGCTCAGCAGATCCCAGAGATCACAGAGAGAAGCCATTTCTTCCTTTTCTTCCTCATTTCCTTGCTGCATGTTGCCTGTGTCTGCTTCTACCATCAGAGCTGCTTTTGAAGCTGTTTTCCCTGAACATCTTGGAGGTTTAACTTCAAGATCAAGAAGGAAGGAAGTCTGTCCTTGTGGTGGGGAGAAAAAAAAGCAATGGAAACCTGTTGCATCTCTGCCACCCAGAATAGGAGGTCTTCTGCAGATTTGGTATAAAACAAAGCAGTGAGTGCAACCTCCAAGGTGGCATGACCTTACTTCTGCAGCCAGGACCTGGAAGCAGTGGTAACAGACCAGGGATGAGCCAGGATGAGAGGCCATGCCAAGCTTCTTGTGGGATTTGGGGTTGCATCTGGGCATGTCAGATCCTTTTTCCTCTCCTGTGATGTCCCTGTCTACACAACAGCAGATGATATTATCATGTATTGCTATGTGTTCCTGTAGGGAGACATGTGCCATGCTTTATCCTGACATTAGAGACTGGCTTTTGAGCATGGAGGGGGAGGATATCTTTGAGGATGGAAGGGGATGTGTAAAACTCAGATTGTTCAGCTGAAGTCTACAGTGAGATCAACTGACAAGGGAATAAAAGAAAAAAGAGATCCTTGAGATGTTTGAGGAGAAAGGCAGCAGGACTCAGGGAGAGGCCAGACATGGGAGAGAGAAGAGGGAGCAGTCAGCAGTGCCCATGTGCCAGGAGGGTGGTGCAGTTACATAGCAGCTCTCATCCAGGTAACAGCAGCTCTTGATGACCTCACAGGAGAAAGTCTCTGTCCTGGTGAATGAGTTCCTGCCAGTTAGTTAGATGAAGTATCTCCCTGACCCCTCCTGAAAATCTGTTTCATCTGCACCACAAAGGCCACGTTGTTTCTTCTCCCTAATGAAAGCTGAAAGCAGGAGCAGCGAATCCAGCAGACACAGCCTGATCCTTGTGGCAGTTTCTCTGACGTAGATGAACTTCTGAAGTGAAGTGTGTGACATCAGGAAGATGTTTTAATCTGAATTACACTTGCCCATCTGAAGAACAGGTGCCATTATCCTCTCTTCATTATCTCCTGGCCTGGGCTGCTGCCAGCATGAGTAAGAAGGGTTTGAGTCACAGGGATGGAGAAGTTAATTCCTTTCCCAGGACGTTGTCAGAGATGACCTGGCCCAAATGCCCATCATGGGGATGAATGATGTGTAGATGAATGAGAGGAGAAACCTCCTCCTACAAGAAATAAAGCATCCCTCATGAATAATGTAGAGCATTGCTTTGAGATTCAAGACATCTAAGACTTGTTGAACACTGAATGTGAATGAGGCTCAGCTGCTCTGCAGATACACTCTGGCCTGAGCACGATCTGTAACTAACTCACCACCAGTGCAGTTTTTATTTTTTAACATAGCCGTGTACTTGGCTTGGTACCAATGCGCATCTAGAGACAAGCCTATCTCAATCTCCGACACAGCCCAACATAGAAAAACACTCAGAAAACCCATGCAGGCTCTATCTGTGCTACTAATTGAAGCAGGACCTGTGTTTGTAGGACACAGAGGCCAACAGAGATCACACACTGAGTGCCAGAAATAGATAAACACATGTATTGCACCAGGAAGGTGCTTAGTTCCAGTGGACCCTGGCCAGTGTTAAGCTCCATGTGTGGACCAGGCATGGACTTTGCCTAGGACAGTGCTGGTTATTCCAGGGGGAAGCCATCATGGGCTGGTGGTGGAATTCATCCTCAGAATCACAGAATTGTTAAGGTTGTAAAAGGCATTTAAGATCAAGTCCAACGGTTAGCCCAGCACCAATACCATGTTTACCGTTAAACCATGTTGTCAAGTGCCAAATTGCCATGTTTTCTGAACACCTGACTGCTTCCCTGGGCAATCTGTTCCAATGATTTACATTCCTTTTTATGAATTTTTTTCCCCTAATATCTAACCTAAAGCTCCCCTGGCAGAACTTGAGCCCAGTTTAGTTTGCTGGAGTAGATACTGCCTTGCAGTGTTGGACATGGACATGTGCATGCAGATGCAACACACTGAATATATTCAGGATTTTTTCCCATAATGTTTTCTTTTTGTTGTGGATTTACTTATTCCAAGCAGTCTGTACCATTACAATAGCATGAATTTGTTTAAGACTCTTTTTGCCCTAGAAGAAAAGTGTTATTTCAGGGAGTTCGTGTTGGAGGACAGGACAGATGTTACAGACCTGGCTGTACCCTGCAGCTGAATGTGGTGCAGAAATCGCTGATGTAGATCTAAGCAAGCTGCTCTGTCCACATGAGGCTTCAAAGTGTCAGAGATACTTGCTTGGGGCCTGAATACAACATGGCATTCTTGTGGATAAAAGGTCTATAAAATCATGAATGACACAAAGAAGGGGAATGGGACTGATTGTTCCTCATGTCTTCCAAAGAGGAGGAGATACCATTGCCATCAAATGATAGTAATGAAAGGGAAGTAAAGAGCAATGGCAATTTTTTTAAAGAACACATGGTTGTTCTATGAGCCTTCTTGCCACAGGATGTTAAAGACATTGAAGGGACAATGCTCAAGCTCATGAAAGAGAAATTCATTTTTTGTTATTAAACCCAGCTTAGGAAATCCCTGAGCACCAAATAATGAAGCTGTGTATGTGAATTCTTGGGGGAAAACTCACATGTAATTATAGCATTCCTGTGCTCTTCCTCAGCCATGTGCTTGTGGTTGCAGTTGGAGTCAGGGTAGCTGTGCACAGAGTTCCTCTGTATGTTCTGGTTGTGGGCTGGTACACCAGGACAACGTCTCTTTACAACCCAGAGAAAAATACTGGGGCCGTCCCTAGCTGGACCTCACAGAGGTTGTAATGAGTAGTTTCTCTCTGTGTCTCATCTGAAAGGCACCATTGAAAAATAAGCGTTGAAGAAGGCTCTAAGTGGTTTTTCCTCAGACCTTTATAGCTACACTCTGACAAACAAGAAAATAGAATTCCTTTTTTTTTTCCCCCTAGAATTACATGTAGGTGCACATGTTCTTTGAAAGTTTTTAATCAGAGAATGGACAAGGCCTGGAAAAAACCAAAGGCAGGGAAGACCCCAACAGAGTACTGATTTTGTGCCAGCCCTTACACTGTGATTCTTTCTTTCCCTTGCCTACACCTTCCTGCAGTTCTGCTTGGTGTCTGTAGCCCAGCTGTTCCATGACTGGGAGGAGATGGATTTTGTGGTTTATTGGTGCTTTACACTCCAGAACTGGAGTAACGCTGAAACATGGCATTTCTTCGTGCCAAGCTATTCCTCTTGGTGCCAGCCCAGATGAGCTCTGTCTTGAAAGCCTAAGCAGCTGGGAGGGGTTTTGAAAGTGAGGGAGAGTACTAATGACATTGCTTCCAATCAGGGTGCGAGTTATTTAGACATTCCTTGAGCATTCACATCATATTTCATTAAAAACCAGACAAAACTCCCTACAGTGGTCATATTGCTGTATTGCATATTGCTGTAAACCAGATACTATACTGGAGCAGGATGGCCACTGTTTGCTTGGGTGTGGTTCAGTGTAAAGCTCCATCTATACCTTTTTCACTCCTATTTCAGCTCTGTGGCTTGTTAAGGGATGCGTTTCCTGTACCCAGTACTAAGGTCTTCTGTTCGACATTTCCTCTTCATCATAGAAGAGAGAGGAGCCCTGATGCCATCATGAATATTTCTGTTTTTCTTTAGGCCTTGTATTTCTTCATGATGGCACAAAGTCATCTCTTTATACTCTGCTAAAGGGCAGTGTCATTCGTGTAGAGGAAATCAGGAAGAATTTTGGTAGCTGGAATCTGCTACCAAGGCAGTTGCTTCTGTTTCTGTTTTTAGTTGTTGCAAGTAAAACCCAGCTACCTGGAGACTGACTCTGTGACCTGTGTTTTCCCAGAATTATTGCTCCTTTGTGCCCCTCTTCCTCTGGCAATTATTCACCTTCCCCTTTTTCCCAGAGGAAGTCTCTGATGTTAAGAAGACAGTGGTTTGGTTTAGATTTGAAAAATACTGAATTTCAGAGAACAATGCACTGCTGCAGTTTGCTTTCCATGTATTATTCTGTGCAGGGCTGGATAGATTCTGCAATGCTTAAGTAATGGAGAGTTAGGTCTGTCTTTGGTGTATTTTCACACCCCTCATTTCAGAGTGTTTAAGGCAATGGCTACGGTATCTATTCCTTAAAGCCATTTTGTATAGGATAAATATGTGACTCTAATCCTCTATACATTAATCTCTTTGTGGAGTCTTATTCCAGCTTCATGAATAAAGTCCTTTCTTTACCCCAGATTAATGGTGAAAATACAGTAAGAGACATTTATCTGATATTGTGGAACGTGAGTATGACTTGGGGCCACATAGAAGTCAGAATTTCTGCATTTTCTATCTACTTATGTGAATTGGAGGGAAAATAAAGCTTGTTGGTGTCTGTGCTTCTCTGTCTGTGAAACAGGGATATGGATATATCTGTATCTTATGGGATATATAATTGCAAAATCTGTGACAAATCTTAGAAATTCAACTGAGATAGCATGTAAGCACATAATATTAATGTTTTATCATGTCCCTAAAGTGTTTCTTGGGGATGTCTTTAATGAGAAGGACAAAGTGAGATCAAAAGAAACCTTTTGTCACCCCAAATATTTTTTTAGAACCCAAAGGAAAAGATTTCCTACCAACTGCCATCTCTGCAACCATCTGGAAAATCATGTTTTCTGAAGCTTTCTTCTCTTTATCATCTATAACTAAGGCTGTAAAATAGGAAGACATCCCTGGTTTAATTCACACCCCTGTAGTTCAAAAGCTGATCTTAGTAATGAGAGGCAATTATAGCCTTTATTGAGGGACAGTCAGGTGGAACTAACCCAGCATCAATCTGGTGAAGACACTTCCCTTTCCAGGTAATTTGGAAACTACTTTTTATGATGAACAGATTACTTGGCTCAATAAAGCAGGTGAATTTCTTTCCTTTATAACCCGGAAAAGAACATTCTATTTTGAGTTTTGTGCTGCTTTTGTAAAGTGGTTTTTACAACCCATTCATCAACAAATACCAACTGACCTAAGAATAAACCTGGTGCTTTTTAAAGGGAATTCTTGCTGGTTTTCTGGTTTTATTTTCCTTGTCTACTCTTGCTTTACATTTAAAAGGTTACCTGGTGTTCATATTTTAGTTCTACTAAAAGTGCAGACTCTGAGATTCAGCCCCATCCTGAGAGGAAGGCAGAATTCTGGGTTCTGCACCTCAGCACTGGTTTGGCAGAGTTACAGAAGGTCCAAAGAAGGACATGGAAATGATCAAGAAAATGTGACTTCTGCTACATGAGTTAAAAAGGCTGTGGCTTCAGTTTAGACAGGAAAAAGCTGAGAGCAGAGATAAAGCTGAGTTTAGCTGAAAACTTGAAGGTGGTAGATAAGGAAGATTTAGAATTTCAATTCTGTAACTTAGGTGTTCTAGCTGAAACAAGGAGATATCCTTGAAATTAAAAAGTACCTTTTTTACATAGCAGATAGTGAGTGAACTTCTGGAATTTTTTGCCACAGGAGATTGAGGAGGTGTGCAATGTCAACAGTTTCAAAAAAGATTTAGACAAATTCAGAGCAGTAGGTCCATGACCTGAGTCTGAAGGTGATGGGCAGGGCTCCTAAGTGGTGCTGCCTCAGTGGTATTTCATGTCAGGTCTCTCCTCCAGCTTCATATCTGTAAGAGTTTGTGTCTGCTGAATGCCCTGTGTTTTATCTGCCAGCCATCTATGGGTATCCTGATGTCTCAGTGGTCTGCTATAAACTAGATGATTCCTTCTGGAAAACTGATTTAAACCCTCAATATCTCCAATGCAGTCACCTACCCTGGAGACAGTCACTCAAGGTGACTATCATAATTGGGATATCTTCATTTGGCTGTTTACAGGTAGTTATCTGCCAGTGCTGTGGGTGTCAAATTCTTCTGGAGTCAACAGATGTCTAGCCAGCCTAATGGGGGCCTAATGAACATGATCAATGAACAGTCATTTCATCTTGCCAGACTTGGGATGGTCAGTGAAATAACTCACTACTGCCCATTTTCACAGAATTTTTGTTGACTGTAATGAGAGTTTGGACACATAGAACACATGCAGATACATAAATGTACGCATATTAGTCTTGAACAGAGTTCTGTCCCAAGATTTCTGTTATAACGATTGTAAAGAAATAGTTGTCTCCTGAGAATAACTCATTGATCTGTTTTAGACACATCTGTGCACATGACAGAAACTGCCCTTGTGAAGTACATAGTTCTACTCACTGACTGTAAAGGGACTCAGACAGTGGTACCCACATGGTGAATGGACATGATGGCCAAATGGGTCCCAGCGTGACTTTTTTGGAGACTTTGGTCCTTTTTGGTACAGCCTCTTAAAATCTCAGTTGTAAGAAATGTAAATTTTTAAAGCAATGTAATCAGAATAGGTGTAATTATAATATCAAAACAGCCCCTTGCATATGGTTTGATTTAGAATAAAGGCTTAGCCATGATTTTACCCTCTGAAAACCATGCTGTGAAACACAGTACATCCTCTGTCCTTGGATTAGTTTAACATCCTGATGAAATTGCCTTTGCCATACTGTCAAAGCTGTAAAACTATCATACAAGCTGGTAAGTTGTTTATTCTTCCAGTGAGTAAAGATAGAACAAGCATTGAATCCCTAAATTCCTGTGGTGTTCCTGCTGGATGAGTCACTTTCATTAGGAGAAAGGCTTATTGGGAAAGTTTGAAAAGGGACTTCTTTGGCTGGTGGGCCTGTGGATGTTTTTAACTCCATGCTGTCAGCAGACACAAAATTTGGATGCCAACACTATACTCTGGTTTTGGGACAGAGCAACACCTGCTACTCTCAAAAACACTCTGGGAAAGTCCACCTATTTCCAAAGTTTCCACTTTTGCCTGTGACACTGAACACACATGAAATTTCTTCAGTTAATCAGTGCAATAAAACCTTGTTTAGGAGACTCAGCGTTGTTTGAGTTAGAATGGGTTGCCCATTCTTTCACCTTTCCCACTCCTGTGTGAATGTTGTTGTTCTGTGCCCTATTTACTCCAGACACAGGGTGTGGGTGAGGAGATGTGGGAAGATGGTGTGACTGCAGTGCCCCTGCAGCTTTGGATCTGGCTGCAGTGTCAGAGTGATTTGTGTGGCTTGCATGACGGGGGAACTGTGGCTGTCACCTGCCTTGCTGACTGTCCTGTGTTTCCATCCCCTCCCAGGCTATGGACATGCTGCCCCAGGCACGGATGCAGGGAAGGCCTTCTGCATGTTCTACGCAGTGCTGGGGATCCCACTGACACTCGTCATGTTCCAGAGCCTGGGCGAGCGCATGAACACCTTCGTCAAGTACCTCTTGAAACGCATCAAAAAGTGCTGTGGCATGAGGAGCACCGAGGTCTCCATGGAAAACATGGTCACTGTGGGTTTCTTCTCCTGCATGGGGACACTCTGCATTGGAGCAGCAGCCTTTTCCCAGTATGAGGAATGGAGCTTTTTCCACGCTTACTATTACTGCTTTATAACATTGACTACGATAGGGTTTGGAGACTATGTGGCCCTGCAGACCAAAGGGGCCCTTCAAAAGAAGCCTCTCTACGTGGCTTTTAGCTTTATGTACATTCTAGTGGGGTTGACAGTCATTGGGGCATTTCTAAATCTGGTTGTTCTCAGGTTCTTGACCATGAACAGTGAGGATGAGAGGAGGGATGCCGAGGAACGGGCGTCCCTGGCAGGGAACCGCAACAGCATGATTATCCACATCCAAGAGGACTCCCAGCATGGTCGGCCACGGTACAAGGCCGAAGTGACAGACCTTCAGTCAGTTTGTTCCTGCATGTGTTACAGGTCCCACGAGTACACCAGCCGGGTGGTGTCCCACCAAAATTCGTTCGGCTCGAAGCTGAACCCCCAGTACTTTCACTCCATCTCTTACAAGATAGAGGAGATCTCGCCAAGCACATTAAAAAACAGCCTTTTCCCATCTCCTGTCAGCTCCATCTCACCTGGGTTGCACAGCTTTACAGATAACCACAGGCTGATGAAACGGCGAAAGTCCATTTAAAGGGATTTGTCTTATTTTGCTTTCCTTGTTTTTTCCCAGTTCTTAGTTGTTTTGGGTTTTCTGTTCCTCGAGTGAGACGGAGCGAGGCCAAAGGGAGTAGAGCAAGCCAGTCCTCCTCTGAGACTCAGCTCTTCAGCATGAAGCATGGATTATTACTGTTCCAGCAAAGTATGCCTTACATTACCCCCTTGGTGGATGTCAGAGGATTCAAGGTGACGTGAAGTGGGTACCAAATCCAAAGTTGCACACACAGCTGGGAGCCTTCATGTGCCACTGGCACTCCTGACCTAACAAACTTTTTTTCCTCACGAGCAGGTTGCAGTGTGTGTGCGTGTGCCTGTGTGAGTGCCGGGTGCGTGTGCGTGTTTGTGCGCGTGCAATTCCACAACCAGTGCCATGTGACAAAAATTAAAGCATCAGGTATTTTTTTTTTT
>VWYP01005748.1:32749-85395 GCA_013400435.1 Pycnonotus jocosus | reverse complement strand
TTTGGTGGTTTGTTTTTTTTTTGCCAAGACAAGCATGCGCCATAAGCAGTCAATATACCAGGTGTATCATGGTAAATTTTTTAATGCTAGATTTTAGATTGTATTAACATAAAAAAAAAAAAAAAGGCAGGAGAAGATGGATCATTTTAGCTTGCCAGTTCAAAATTAAAAAAAAAAAAAATAAAGCATGCACTTTGTAAAACTGGTATGCATAATAAAAACACAAGAAAAACTAGCAATGGAATTAATAATCAAAAGCAAATAATCATATTAATTTAACTATATTTAATTTTATAATTTTCAACTGTTCCAACAATTTGCAAACAAAATTTTTAGGATAAATTGGGAGAATTGTTGGAACAGGAGAGTGTATTTTGTTATTTTAATTTTATTTATAAGTTATTATTATTATTATTATTATTTTATGCAGCAATTACCTGCATGAACAGGATTTATATTTTTTGGAATGCTTGGTTAAGATGGGTATAAATAGGAGGATGTATATTTTTTCTTATATAATAGTGACAGGGCATTCCTTGTTTTAAATAAAAAATTAAAGATGATTGTCTCTAAATGCTTTTGATTTGTAAATAATGGAAAGCCTTTGTTGGTCTCAGGAAGAATTCAAGGGACAGTATCTTGTGTTTGGCTCACTGGGAACTTGTGAGATTAGTTGTGATACTGCTCTTTTTTTGCTAGACAAAGGCAAAATGCATTTAGCAGTAACAGGCAAAAATAGCTTTACTCCAGTGTTTGGAGGGTAACAGCAGGAGCAGTTGTGTTGGCAAGTTGCAGTGGAGGATGTTGAGACCATGTCATAGAGTTTTTCCTTGGACATTGTCCATCTTTCAGTTGTTCATCTGGACCAAACAGACTTTACAGAACTTCATTAGAGGCCTAATCCAGCTCCCTTTTAAGAGAATAGGAATTTTCAGTGATTACATGGGATTTAGTGCTTTGGAGATTTATCTTTGATTTTACAAGGGTAGGACTGGGAGTTTTATGAACCTGCACCTTTGTCTCTGATTTAATTCTATCTTTTAAATCACTTTCTGTGTTAATTTGCCATACAAAACCCCATTTCTTTTTGGCACTAATCACCTCCTGCTGATTCTACCATTTTGTGCTCTCAGTGTAAAAGCAATAATCCTTTTTTTACCTTCAAAACTGGATGGTGTGTGCCCATCTCTGAGCTCTGTGTGCTAATGGATGTTGATACCCTTTCAAAGAGGCATCTATAAAGAGCATTAATAGGGAGAAATAAGGAGTGTCATTCCTCCTCTCTTGTCTTCTCCTTGGCTTTAAATTATTAACTATCAAATATGCTCATGTTCTCCACATCTGTCTTTTAATAAGTAAATGACAAGCAAGTTATCCATGACTTTGACTCTGTTTGCAGCTTCCTTTGGGTGTAGAAATTGCTGTGGCATGAAATCCTCCATTAAGATTGGTGAAGAACTAACAGGATTCTTAATGAGGATGGATGAGGATGGACTTTTTCAGAGTAGTGTGTGGGGCATGCTGGGTGCATCAATGCTGTGCTGCCACTACCAAGTCCTTGGGCAAATGCCGATGGCAGTAGGATCAAAACAAGAATACCTAAAAAAGCAGTTTCAGGATGTGTTAAACCACCTCAGTGCTTGGCACCTCGAAGCTGCTTCCCCTGACAGCCCATAGGGTTCACAGTGCTCTCCAAATTCACTTTTCTCATCTTTGCTTGTTATCCCAGAAGTGTAAATAAATGTGTTTCTTTTCCTGCTATGGAAATAAGTATGCCCGAAATACACACCTCTTATCATGTACAGCTGCTGGGTGTATTTGGCACTGGAGAGAAGCAGGAAAACTTGGGGGTTTGCAGAATTTGAGTTGAATTCTGTGTCTGGCAAAGGAGAATTTTGGTAACAGGACTTCTAGCAAAACCTTAAAAAAGAAAAAAGCAGTTGTGTCTTATAGAACATTGCATAGAGGTTTTTTTCTCTTTTCCTTTAAGAAAAGAAGAAACTATTATTTCTGCTGAATATAAAAATAATCTTTAAATGTCCTATAAAACATGTTGAACTGGAGAGGTTGAAAACTTTACATCCTCTAGCTGATTTGTTACTAAATCTTCCCTCTGGAACCATAAATGAAGAGTAAATTTTAATACACGAGATGTTTAACAATGGGAGAAACTTACCTGAGCATGTCATGGGTTATCTGCCACTTAGAGTCCTTGCATTAAAACTCAATGGCTTTGTAATAGCTCTGCTTTAGCTTAGTTGAAGTTTGTAGATGTAGTTGAAGAAATCTGTGTATGTTAATATGAAGGAGCCAGAGTAGATGTCCATAGCCATACTTTGAAATTTAAAAGATATAATGACTGTGTATGTGGGAAAGTGTTTTGCTTTAATGTATCTGCATTCCTTGGGGTTTTCAAATACGCTTATTTATTTCATTTTCTGGCTGAAGAGTCCACAGTTCTGTCCAACCTGTATTTTTGCCACACATGGGATTTTGAAGTAGCAGGATGTTTCATTTGCAAGGAAACTCTTGCAGGATTTTGCTATGTGAGCAGCCAGACACAAGAAATCTTCTGTGTGCACATCAGAACACGAGGTAAAATCTGCCCCTCTCTTTAGCTGTTTTCATGGTTGTTGACTGATGTGCGAATAATGGCTTGGGCTGTCTTCAACTGGAACGGACTGAATCATGAAAGGGAAGCTTTTTTCCAAGGTTAATCCCAGCTTTTCAGTTAAACATGAAAAATCAGTCAGTGAAAGGTGAGCTGACTTTTGTCAGTTCTGTCTTTGACTTCTTATTGCCCTATATGTTTTCTTCTCACAACACTGCTTTTCACAGAATATTTTTGCTAGTACATTATTGGGTTTATTCCACTGAAGATATTTTCTCTTTCAGAACAATTTCTCTTGCTCGCTACTCACTCTTTTGAAATTCAGCTACGAGCAGGTAGTAATGGTGCTGCTTATGATTAGACATCCTAATGTCTCCTATCACTTTGTGATGCACTCTCATTCCCCAGAGTCTCATTTCCCCTACCCTTCCCTATTATTAAGCATTAGAAATAATAATAATAAATCAGATTAGTCTATTTATGTCACACTAATGTGCTCTTCATCAAAACAACACAAATTTAGCTCCCTGCTGTCGACTTTGATTATATAACAACCCTATTATCCTATAATATTTCATATTATCATCAAAGGGAAAAATCAGTTTGATCAGTGAAGCACCAAAATAGCTTTGACTGAGCATGCTGTGATATGGAAACAAGAGGAAACTTAATAGAACAATGCAGGCACAAGTCTCCACTTGGTCTTCATTACTGTGTAAGGAATATTCTGATTGATATAACAGGCACTGCTTTGCCAGAACTTTGTACATGCACCTGCTTTACAGGGATGCCTGTAGTGGCAGCCCTAGAAAGGGTGTTTGGATGGTCTTTTAAGAGTCTAAAATAGCTTCTTGGTTGTTAATGAGTGGAGAAGATGTACAGTGACCTTCAGCAATAAACTTCTGTTTGAAGTCTCTGTAACAACTCATTAGGAACAAATAGACATTATTAAAAAAGAAAAAAGAAAAAAAGAAAAAGAAAGAGAAAAAGAAAAAGAAAAAAAAAGAGAAAAAGAAAAAAAAAAGAGAAAAAGAAAAAGAAAAAGAAAAAGAAAAAGAAAAAGAAGAAGAAGAAAAATAAGGAAGTGACCAGGGTAATCTACTGTATTGTACATTTTCTCATTAGTTCCCTAGTGCTTTGATCAATGAAATGCCAGGGCAGTAATCAAGATTATTGTGAATCTGACCTAAGCAAGGTAATTCCTTTTTTTCTCTGACAGATTTGGAAGGTTTTGTTAAGGAAAAAAATAAAGCTTGATTTGTTGCTAAAAGCTTTAAAAGGAGCAGTCAGTGGAACCAAGATGGAGCATAAAAATGTTCCAAAACCATTTGGTGTGTGCACACCAGAGGGCAGGGGTTTGGGTAGAAGTAGCTTTCAGCTGAAGTTTATGTCCTCATTTAGCTTTATGTAATATTCCCGTTAATATTAAGATCTAATTAAGACAGTCATTCAAAATCTTTATGAGGAAGCTGGATGAGAGAGATGTGTTGGAGTGTGTCCATTACACTAATGTTATGGACTTTTTCATGCATATTTCAACAAGACACTATTACTGACTGGAATATTGCACAAATTACAATGAGAATTGCACCACTGCTACCTTCGTCAACCAGAGATGTGTAACACTCACAGAACTGAAAAAGAAAATACTACCTTTCTGACCAGCCTGCTGTCATCTAACTTTTATATAAAACCTTATTTTGGGAACTTCGGCAAGATACATTGCAGAAAAATGACTGGCTATCATAACAATTCACCAAAGTTGAAACAAATGGAATAATGATATTGGACAGAGAAAAATTGATTACAGATGGAAGGTGGCCTGGGACTCCTATGCCAGTTAGTCTGAGCTCAGAGGCTGAATTAAAACCATGAAAAACTGATGAAACCCTTTGCCAAAATGCAGTTTTCACTTCTTTAATATGCATATAATGAATATGGCAAAGGAACTCTCACCTCCAAAAAAGTAGTAGGAAGGAAAAAGAAAAATTGGGAAAAAAGAAATTGTTCTCGGAAGCAAGAGTACTGTTATTTCCAATTGAAAGGACTGTGAGGTGATGCTGAAGGACTATTGAGCTTTCATCTGTGTAGGATCAGTCTGGGAGACTGATTGTCCTCTGCTCAGTCAAGGCCTATCCCAGTGTTCCACTGATAACTGCTGATGGGGAGATTCATGGAGTTTCTGAATCTCCAGTCAGGTTTTTGCTGCTGTCTCCATTTAAACCAAGATTATATTCAGCCAGCCCATCCTAAGCAGTGCTGGTCTCTGGGATATATTATGTTAGTGATGCTATTTCCTCCTCCTGGTGCTCCCAAGTGCAAGAGGACATGAGCAAATTCTCTCCTTGTCTAAGGCCTGAGTAGGCAGGGCCTTTCTCTGAAGCCAACTGATTTGGGTGCCACACAATGAGTCCTGATTTATACCCTTTTCCTGAGACTGGAATGTGAACCTTTTTTCTATTTACTGCTAGATACTCTGTCAGTGCCTCCAACTACTGCTCATCATGAACATTCTCTCCTAAACCTAAGGGAAAGCAGTAAGACCTAAAACCAACAGTCAACCTGTATTAATTTATGCAGCAGCATTTGGCTTTATGGAATCCAGTCATTCTAATCTACCTGCTAATTTTAGGCTGGAAATACTATCCCTGGAGCTTTCAGCCTTTATTTGTCTCTCCTTCTATGAATACTGTAATTAATAAATATCCCAAAGCCCTCCTTCACCTTGCTTTCTGACAGGGTAAGGAGTGATGTCGTGTATTAAAACCCACAACAGATTGGGGAAAAAAGAAAAAAAGGAGGGGTAGGGGGGGAAAGATTAATGCTGCAATTTTATTGATAATTAATATTCACAGTTCCAAGCTGCGTTGTCTTTTAGTTCACTTTGAGAAATGCAGAGCAAACAAGAGGATGATAACATTTATCATAGCTGGCAAATTCACAAGTGGAGCTGGCAAATATAATAATTGAAACTATGCTCCATAATGCATCTTTCTCATGCATGAGTTCTGATACCACCATCCTGGCTTTGATTCATTGTTTATCTGGCCTGTGGAACAGCTTGCAGTAATTGCTGAATCCAGAGCACTACACTTGAGGCTAGAAAGATCCATTTCACAGACAGCCACCCTCTGGCTTTCTCCACACTCTCTCCCCCCTTTCCCACCCGGGCATTAACTCATTAATTTGCCATTTCATGGACGTATGTTCAGGCCCAAGATCACCACATTCTGTACTCTGCCCCCTCATCCATTAATGAAAGGCATTATGCTACACAACTACACCCTGGGGAAGGAAATGTTCCTCTCTAATTATGACTGACAAAAGAAATCTACAGATTGATTAAAAGCAACATATAGGGAATTAAGTAGGAAATACAACGTGCATAACCTTGAATGGGTGAGATCTGTTTCTCCCCTGGCTGGGATGCAATGCATTAGCCTATGAGAAGAACTTTGGGGGGTGTGTGTTTGGGAGAAGGCCATCAGGAGAAGGGCCAGCACAAATTATACAAGCAGGTAAAGAGCCACAGTGGTTTGGCTCACTGTCTGTAGATCATTGGTGAGGTCCATGGAATAGTTTCAGAATAAGGAAGGGTCATGGGCTTCTGGCTTTAGTTTATTTTCTAGTCATCCACCAGCATCCTACCACACAGGAGGTGTGGGAAGCATGGAGCAGGGCTGGTTCATAGTGGAGTGGATTGCTGTGGTGAGACCATCTCACCAACACTGGTGTCAAAGCGAAAGTAGGGAAAATTGTGTCTCCTAGAGCACCTTCCCTCTCCTATTCCATGGAAGAGATCAGTTACAACAAACCTCCTACTGCCTGCAGCAAATCCAAAACACCTGAACTGTGGTGTCCTTGTCCATCTTTGATAGCTCCTCCCCAGAGCCATATGTGGTAATATGGGGGAAATTCTAAGCTTCTCTGAGTTCAGGAGGTCACAATGTAGCAAAGAAACCTCTTTGTATTGACTGTGTTTGGACAGTTTCTACATGTCAAAATGTCATCAAAACTGACCTTTAGAGAAGTAACATTTATTCATTATTGCTGGCTCTCTCTGCAGAGTGGGTATGAAACTCCTTAATCATAATTATTGTTCAGAGGATAATTAATCTGATACAAGTATTTAATTAGATTATCTGAAGTAGACTGTGTAAGTGATTTTGGCCTCCCAGAGTCTGAAACTGCAACTCTACAAAACGATTTCCAAAAAGGCCTATTTGATAATATCACTTCTGACATGGGGGTCATGTCTCAGCTGCCCTATTGACAAGCATCATCTTGGCATCTTGACTGGAGCTGATGCTGGAAGAATCTGGGGAACGGATTTTAGCTCAGCAACAGTGCATTGAGGCTCTTAATGCCCACTGAATTCAGGGCTGATATCTGAGTCATGTACTGGGCAAGAGCTCAGGACTGGTTTCTCCTTAGAAACCAAGACATGGAACTTGGGTGGCAGTGCCTTCAGATAGATCTACAGCTGTTTCTTTTAATGCTTCCTATGAGGTATCCACCACATTTATCTCACCTCTCTGATTTGAAGTTCTTCTCAGAACCCCTTCTGAATGGTGAAGTGGGTGGTTTGAAGTTTCTTGTTCAGCATGCAGCAGTGGACAGATACCATTGTCTTCATTATGCCAGGCATCCAAATGGATCTGGGGGCCAGGTCACAGCATTTCATTGTGGTTGGGACCCCCAAAACTCTGCCAAATTCTCCCAATTTCTGTAGCAGCTGCTGTCTTCCCAAAAGGTTGGCCAAGTGGGGCAAAACACATGTATGTGAGATCCTTCTAGCAATGCAATTAGTTGGGTTTTTATCTTCACTGTACATTCCTTTCAAGTTCTTCAGCATTAAATCTCCAGCTGCTCTGTGGTGACTGATATTTCCATGCGACTTCTCTTTTCTTTGAAGAATTCATTACTGCCATGTATGTTCTCCAGAAAAGATCCTTTTTAGCCCATCTTCTCAATGCCCAGCGTGGAGATCCACTGCAGTCAGAGGCAGCAGTGGGAAATTCCTCTTGATTGTTGATATTGTGCCCTTTTTATTCTCTTGGGAAGAGGAGAATCCTGTGTGGTCACCACTGACCAGCACAACTGGTTTGCTCAACACAGCTTAATGATCTTCTCGTGGCAGTTTCCCTCCTTTCCAACTGTTCAGCAACATTTACATTGTGGCAGATATTTTCTGTATAAATTCTTAGTGCAGGAATATTATTCAGCTGATTAGAGGACAAGTGTAATAGCTGCATAGCAAGAGAGGGATCCCAGTGTCCAGGTCACAAGAGGTTTAGGACATTTAATCTAGCAGTTGGGTTTATTAAGTAATTTCTTGCATACTCTGAACACTGCTTTTTTTTTTTACTTTGACAAATTTGGTTAATGCACACAAAGTTAGTTTGGGTGTAAGTACTGTTGGGTTGACCTTGTCTGAAAAAAAAAGCTAATATATGCTTCAGAAAAATCCTGTCTACTACAAACCTTTGACAATTAAGAAATAACCAGAAATTATGAGGCAATGGCTTTTTCTTTAGAATGCAAACCTAATCTGTATTTCTTTTACGGAATGCACATTTCCTATAATACAACCAATAATCCATCTGTTCTCTTTTTTTGTGGGGTTTTTTTGTTGTTGTTTTTGGGTTTTTTTTTTGCAAGGTCAGGAGTGAACTGTGGAAGGAAAAAAAATGCTTTATTTTTCCTATTCCCTTGACTTGTTAAGATTTGTGTGGTTGTTTGTTGCCATTGAGGAGTATCAAGTAAAACTTTTGATCCTAGTGACATCATGGTAAAGGAAATGAATTGGAGCTGGATAGGTCAATGGGGAAAGGGAGGGGGGGGTTAACAGTTGTTTCCAGTAGGCCAAAAGAATGTGGATACTGTCTCTTCAAGGTGCAATTTCTTACTTCAACAAACTGTTCATCTATGAGAAACAGGGATAAAAGTGTTCAATTTGGGACCTAAGGAGTTTGTATGGAAATTCTTGGATTTCTTCCAAACACACATACATGTTGAAATTAAATTGTGAATCCTACTTTGGAGACTGAGCCTTCCTGCTCAGAAAGAAGTGTGAGTGTATGTGTGTGTTTGTGAGTGTGTGTTGATGCTGTGTCTCTTTTGGATCTCTTGACACTTTTTGGTGCATTTTTGTACTTCTTTGAATGTGCATATATGCGAACTTACCGACGGTGTATTGACGGCATTCTAAAGGCCCTCAACAGCCTGAGATAGAGCAAAAATCTAAATTTCTACCCTGGTCAATACATTTTCTGTGCAGCACACAGAGCATTAGGGGCATGGTCATCTAGAAAGAGGAGCTGCTTGGCTGTGGAGACTGCACTTGGAATTTACCTCCTGGAAGCTGTTTTCTCTGCTCATTTCAGACCTCTAAACTTCAACATAGTTGTTGAGCTGGTCCTAGCAAACGAGAGTGATCGGGTCATAAGCATCAAGATGTGATTTGTTAAACCAGTGATAACTTGATTACAAAGAACCAAATTAAAGACTCTTTCGTGTTTTCATTTCTTTTCCTGGCCTTCTCCGTCATGGGAGAGGATGCCTTCACACATGGCCTTAGAATGCCGTACTGGAGTCAAAATGCAACAACAGTCAAATGAAAATAAGATGTATTGCAGCTTACTTAAAGAATGAAAACTGTATCACACAAATGTTTACAAGTCCAAGTAGACAGCGAACCCCTGTACAATATGTAATTTATGCAAGGGATTGCATCTTTTTTTTGTAATGAATGCACTACGCAACCCTGTATATATTTTACAATGTCTTTACAGAGAAAAAAAAAAGAATCATTTACTGTAGTGTTGTAAAATAATGCACTTTTCTAATTTTTTCATTAAAAATCCTATGGCACGTTTTCAAATGTATATTGTTTCTTTTATATTGAATGTGGAAATGTTAACTTCCTGTAAAATTGCACTACAGAAGTAAAATCCACTGATGGAACTTATTTTGTTAAAGAAAAGTCCCTTGACAACCAACAGATGTTTATGATTATACGATATGTATGTGTGTGCATATATGTGTATATAGTGTATATGTAATGTATGTATA
The DNA here is from genome assembly GCA_013400435.1 of Pycnonotus jocosus. Taxonomy (NCBI): domain Eukaryota; kingdom Metazoa; phylum Chordata; class Aves; order Passeriformes; family Pycnonotidae; genus Pycnonotus; species Pycnonotus jocosus. The sequence goes on along the minus strand of VWYP01005748.1, from coordinate 75,710 downwards.
TGTATATGCACACACACACATATAGCCAGTGATATGTGTATATATAAAATGATATAGGTCCAGATTTATATATGATTGTATTAATATAATATCTATAGATTGATAGATATATAGATATGTATATATATTCATACATACACACAAGAATCACAATGTACAAACCCAGAAAGGATTACTCATTAAATTTAAGGGGGTTGGGGGGCAGAAAGATGTCATATACAGAAGATATTTTGCATTGCAATAAAAGCTTTTTTGACAAAAGTACGTGCAGAGTGAAGTATGAACCTTCATCAAATACCCAACGATGCTGTACCCAAATGACTGCAGTTCAGAATAAGCAAAAAATAAACTGCTGAGAGGAGTAATAAGGGCAGAGTCAGTGCATGGTGGGCTGGAGTCAGCTGTTGAGACTCTCCCCATCTTAACTTTATGGAGCTAAAATGCATGATCTTAGGATACCAAACTGAATTTCATGGCTTCTCCTCTCTTGACGGGATCAGTGTTCCGCTCATGAAACAATTAATCCAGTGCTGCCTAATAAAAGAGGGGAAGTGGGTCTCAGTGCTAATTTTAGCTGGTAGATATTGCCTTGAGGCACAAGCACGATTCCTTGTTTGGGATGGAGCATTGAGCAGGTTGTGCTGTTGTTGCCATCCAGGTAAGTCACAAGGGAAGCCAAGGACAGGCCCTCACTTTGTCTTAATGATGTGATTTTATCGCAAATGAATGTTTTAAGATCACTTAAAGAATCACTATCAAAGCTACCAGTAAAGACAGGATTGATGTAAAATAACAGCATGACAGAGTTCATCCGCAAAATTCACTCTACCACTTCCTAGATGGTTAAGGCACTCTAAGGGAAAGCAAAGAAAAAATTCCAGAGTTGATCAACACAAACCAAAATAAACCCAAAGTTATCCATGTGGAGGTGGGGTGGGGGGTGACACAAAAGGATAGAAAGGGGAAGGATAAAAAGGAATATGCCTGAAGGCCCAACAGCATTTAACAGTATTTAAGCTTAACAGTACTTAAATTAAACTTAACAGTTCCTTAACACCTTAACTTATAACTTAAATTAAACAACTCAGCAAAGGATTCACATAGGATTTACTGTGCCACAACAGTAGCTTACTTACAGGCCTCACCTACAAATCCAGAGAGTCTAAGAATCCAGGAGAGCAGCATTTCTCCCACATTTGCTATGGCATATGCACACTTGCATGCAGACAGACATGAGGAGTCTGTACAAGGTACTTGTGAAAAGTTCTCCTTTAAAGTAGGGAAATACTCACTTCAGATGCCTTTGTATGTTCTCAGCAGGTGAAAGGTTGAGGAATTGGGGTATCAGACCAGGTTCAGTAATGTCCCCAGTACAGCAAACTCGAGAAGTCTCTGTTTCAGAGGTGTGCACTCAGAGGGAGGTGCTGGTCACAGCCCTCTGCGGTCCAGGAGAGCTCAAAGGGCCACACTTTGGGCCACGGGAGAGTGTTGGGCTTTGGTCATAACAATGTTTCATCCTGGCTGCAATCCAGGTCCATAGCTTTCTTTGAAAACCTGAGAACAAAAATACCATCCCTCTTGGGTTGATATTCCAAAAAACGGTTTCCAAGGCGGTTCATTAAGAAAAAACCAGGAGCTCATTAGACAGCACCATTTCCTGGGAGCACAAGTGTTTCTGGTAAACTCAAAAGGGGCTCAGCCCAGGTGCTGTTCATCAATGCTGAGACCTGATGAGCTTTTCTCAGATTATAATGTGGTCTGGGGGAGGAGGCACCACCACAACTGCTCCTACATAGGCTTCTCCACACCCTGCTACTAATGGAAGGATTGTAAAAGTTGCCAGGGTTAACATTTTACATTTGAAAAACATCTCACTAATGGGAAGAATCCCCTCTTTCTTCCTTCTTGGTGATGCTGTGGCCAGAAGCTGATCCCAGCTGTACAGTGACAGAGAGTGAGATGATTTATATTTCCTTCCAGCAGCCTTAATGAAAGGAAACATCTACATGAACAGTGAGAACAGGTAACCATTAGAATAAAAAACTGGTTGCAGCAAATTTACCACGACATGCAGTGATAAAACACAGACCAACTGCGTGCTACGATATAATCATAAAATTGTTTGGATTGGAAGGGATCTTAAAGATCATGTCATTCCAGTCCCCTGCCATAGGCAGGGACACCTTCCACTTGACCAAGTTGCTCCAAGACTCATCCAGCCTTGAGCACTTAGTCTCCCAAATAAATGAGTGAAGTGCCAAGAAGTCCTGTGTATTGGTACACAGTCAGTGTTCTGCACATCTTTATTTAGTGCCTGGCCTACATTAAAACAATAAAAAAAGATGCATATGACATCTTTATTTTCTGGTGAAGACAGGAATACTTATGGCACAGAAAGGAGAAAAACAGCAGTAACCATAGAGAGAAAGATACCCAAGCAATCTCACGTGTTTGTTGGGCTGCATCAGGTAACATTCTTCACTGGGAGGGTAGTGGATGGCACAGGTTGCCCAGAGAGGCTGTGGATGGCCCATCCCTGGAAATGTTCAAGTGCAGGTTGGATGGGGCTCTGAGAACCTGGTCTAGAGAGTGTCATCTCTGCCCATGGCAGGGGGTTGGAAGTCGGTGACCTTTAAGGTCCTTTTCAAACCAAATGATTCTATGATTTCTATGACCATTTCTATTAGCAGTTAACATCAACTATTTTTTTCTTTTTGGAGTGGTATTTGAAATCATATTTTCTCATGCACAGAAAAGCTGAAGTGTTGTTGAACCCCATTTCCTCCTTTTCCAAAAACCTTTCAGAGTAATTATTTAAGTAATCAATAAGATAGACTAGAAGACAACATTTTAAGGGCTCCAGATAGTGCAGGAGAATTTGAGGAAGACTGCATGTCGAGCTTAACTACTACAGGAATGTCAGACTTCAGGGAATGGGAGCAAAAATGAAGGAAAAAAAGTCAATCTTTCATCTACAGGCTATAGATATTTTTATAAATTTGAATCAAAGTGATTTTTTAGGGTTTGGCTGCTGCCATGTGCATGGGTCCTGTCTTAGAGGAGGAAAGGAATTAAGCATACTGCAGCAAAATGCAAGACACTGCTCAGTAGATATTTTGCTTGGTTGACAGCAAACCACACATTTCAGTCACTGAAAACAGGTTTGTATCTGTAATCATGCTGTGACCAAATCTCTGCATCTTTCTCACCTAAGGCAATATCTTTAGTTCAGCTTGTCCATTGTAAAAACAGTGACTTTTGAGAGGGAACAAATGAGGGAATTGTGCTGGAAATGTACAAAATAATGAGCAGTACAGAAGAGGTAAATGAGCTCTTCCCTGTTCTGCTCTCACTCTCCCAGGACAAAGCAATACCCAATTAAACAGAAACTCAAACATTTAGAACTGAGAGAAGAAAATATTTTCATTTCTGTTATTTAAAAAAAATAAGTTTAGGAATTTTAAAAAAAAAGAGTATATTTCTAGGATATTCAGAGCCAGGAGAAAATCTGTTATTTGATTAAAAGGCAGAAAGCAAAAGCTCTGGAAGACCTGTAATCAGTTTGTCAGTCTGAATTCAGCCACTGAAAGAGGTGTAAAAGACTATTTTGCTGCTGGGACATGATTCTACCCCTTTACTCTGCTCTCATGGACCCCAGTTAGAGCACTGGAGCCCCCAGCATGAGAAGGACATGGACCTGCTGGAGTGAGTCCAGAGGAGGACACAAGGATGATCAAAGGGCTGGAGCACCTCTGCTGTGAATTCAGGTTAAGAGGGACCTGGGGTGGTTCAGCCTGGAGATGAAAAGGCTCCCAGGAGATTTTAGAGCCTTTTCCAGACCTAAAGGGGCTGCCAGGAGAGCTGGAGAGGAGCAAGGGGCTGACAGGACGAGGAGGAATGGCTTTAAACTGAAAGAGATTTAAACTGATATCAGGAAGAAATTTTTTTACCATGAGGGTGGTGAAGCCCTAGCACAGGTTGTGTCAGAGACTGAATGTTATAATTTATGGCTTAAACAACTTCAGAAAGACCTGTGCCTATTACAGCAAAACTGTGCTATGAAAGCTGCAGAGAAGACCATCACACCCTGAACAAGCCTTGGGACTGGGGCCCTGAACTGCTGGTAGATGGAGATAAGATAAATAACAACTCAGGGCCGGGGGAGAAGAATGCATTTAGAGCACAATCTCAGCACCTTTGGGGTGGAGCCCACAGCCCCGGAGCTGTCAGCTGCCGGGCTCGAACAGGCCCTCCCACCAAAGGGGGAGGGGAAGAGGTTTCAGGTTTCAGGCTTTGAAAAAGCCTCGGGGGAGAGGCGCCCTCACCACTCATCCTTCAGTGATCCGACCAGCTTGATGCCTTGGGAAGGCTGACCTGGAACAGTGACTGGACAGAGCTAAAGTAGATATTTATTGAAAGGCCTTTAGGGTACACCTTGGGCAGGACAGGGCCTGACCCAAGGTGGATTTAGAATGGTCACAAAATGGACAAATGGTCACGAGGTCTCACACTTTTATAAGTTTTGGTCCATTTACATATTGGGGTTTAATTGTCCAATTACAGCTTCAGGTTGTGAGGTCTCATCCTTGTTTTCTCTCTTCAGTCCACCATTTGTGATTTTGGGCTTGAAAGTTGTACTCACTGTCCTTGGTCTTCAGCAAGAAAAGGATTTGTTTTGCCTACCCACTCTATACAGAGAGCTGACTGACACTTAATATGAGGCTCAGAACTGCACCCCTAGGCTGCACAGAATGTGAAAAACATGAAAGCTAAAACTTAAGGCATCAAGCTCAGCTGCAAGGATCCCTTCATCCCAGGGAAAACTTATCCACAGCAGAGGGGCTGTCATGGCCCATCACAGGCTCCTCCAAAGGTGTCCCCAGATCCTGCACCAGAGCACTGCAGATGATGAAACAGACCCTCAGCGTTGCAAGGGACAGTGTCAAACCCAGCCCCCTTAAGGGAGGCACCTGGGTGTTCCTACCTGCCCAAAATGTATATTAATCCATGGGATTCCATACTTCACAGTGTGGTGCAGCAGTGATGACAGGGGACCCTCACCACCAAGATCAGATGGAGGGGAGTAATGAGACATCTCTGGACCCTTGGATGGGTGATGTGCTTCCACCTAACCCCTGTCACTCTCTCCCTGTCCCCCCACTCCCCATACACAGTTCTTTCCCTCTTTCTTTATTTCTTTTCTCTTTCTTTCTCTTTGCTTCATTTACTATTAAATAATTTTTTTTGCACCAACATCTAATTTCACTTGGTTTTAATCACATTTTTTGGGTATATTTCAAAGCTTTCTGGGTCTGATCCTTTTTATTCCCAGAGGCTTAGCTTTCTTTGCTCCTCTGGGTTTAAACCAGTTCATAACAGGTTGCCCAGAGAAGCTCTGGATGTCCCATCCCTGGAAGAGTTCAAGGCCAGGGTGGATGGGGCTCAGAGCAGCCTGGTCTAGTGGAAGGTGTCCCTGTCCATGGCAGGGGAGGCTGGAATTAGATGTTCTCTAGGGTGCCTTCAAACCAAACCATTTCATGATTTTGTGGTTACATTCAGACTATCCTGGCCTCCAGCATTTTACTGCTGGGAAATGCTGCCTGCTGAGGAAAACATCCTTGTAGGTGAAGCCAATGCACTATGCCACTTTCACAGTGCCTGTTGATGAAAACTCTTGGCTTTACCACTTGTCTTGGATTCAGATGATCTGTCTTGACTTATGTCTAAGGTTATTTCTCCCAGGTCTGGCTAAGATGGGAATGTGTCACTTGGTTTTTAAGAAACTGGAAATGCTAGAGGTAGAAACTACTAACCTATACCACCCCAGTCTACTCTGAGTTAATCTTTCCCTTCTAACCTCTCAAGGCTGAGGGGCAGGAAAAAACCCTCTACTTTAATATCAGTTTTCCTCCTACATACCTCCTACATAAATGGTCTTGTGTCACAATAGACCCAATTTCACTCTGGATATTCAGGTCATATGAAGGAACTTGGTATTTCCAAAGGGAGCAACCAACAGCTGTGATATTCAAACTTAGGTTTGAATAAAAGAGGAACATATGGTATGTTGTGGTCTTTCTCTCCACAAAAGGCAGCAGCTGATTTTTCAAGGGAGAAGAGTTTACTCCATCCTCTGGTGTCCCGTGCTGCCCAGTGGATTGGGAGTAACAGCTTTTATCTGTTTCAGTGTTGTAGTGTCTGATGAGTGTTACCAGCTGCATTTTGAATAGTTGGATGCAGAGGCAAACTGCAAGATGCTGACATCTGTGGAGTTTTAGGGTAGAGGTTTGCTGTGTTATACACAGAAATGAGAGAGGAAAAGGCCAACTCATGACCCGAGTGACTTTGGTCTCAAACTATGAGTTATGCCTCTTAATGGCTCATATTTAGTGAGCACAACTATTGCTGTGCTTTTATTTTTTCTACTTCATAAAATGTAAGAAACTCTATGTATAAAAAGGGAACTGCTAAGACAGTTGACATAACTTTCCAAGAGAAAGGGAGCAGGGGATGAAGCAGGAAGACAATGCCCCTCAATTCTAGATTCATGTTGCCATTGTGTAACACTGCACAGTAGAAATGATCCCAGATTGTATTAGTGTGTTATTCTGTTTCTAAGCTGTGCATGGGCTCTGACTAACATGGCATGGATCTGCGTTTCACAATTATTCTGATAGCAACTCATTCAATTTATATTATTGTAAACAAGAGGAATATTTGGACTGATGGGTTAAAATAATCCATATTTTGATGCAAAAGCCTGTGGGGTGCTACGTGATAAACTGATGGGTGATAGTGCAAAAGCCAACACCACTGAGATAGGACTCAGCTGAATACAGATGTGGTGAAAAAGAAAGAGGAGGGTAGAGCAGCAATTAACAGTGATTCTCTTCTTGGCTCTGATTTCATGCTCATGACACACTTCTCTTCATAATGCTACTACAATTTTCCCTATTATTTTTTCCTTCCAGAAATGTCTTCAGAAGAGTCTTTTCTACTCATGCTGTAAATTTACCTGTCCAGAAGTTGTGGTCATCAAGGAAGAACCCTCCTGCAACTATAAAACATGTCAATAGTGGGTGTGGATGCTAATAGCTTCTGGCTCATTATTACAAGAGCAAGTATCTGTGGGAGGTAATTGCTGTAAGGGTGATAATGTAGGAAACAGCCAAAACATCGATCTCTGTGTGAAGGGTAATCCCCAGGTGCTAAATCATTTTAAATTAATCACCCAGCGCTGCAGGCAATGATTAGTGTCTTCTCCCTCGAGGGAGAGGGATGGAGAGAGAGAGAGAGAGAGGAATCTGGAATGAAAATCATTCCTTGTTTATTGTCCTTTGGACATTCTCCACCTCCTTGGCACAGCCTGTAGGCCAAAAGAGCTTTGCCAGGCTTGGTCTTGTCAGGATTCCTAATGGAAACAAGTCAATCAAGTCTGGCGGATCTGCTGACAAGATCAAGAGGTGACCAGATGCTGTTAAAGTCAAAGAGAGAGCTCTGGGAGCCCCCTTGGGCAGTGGAATCCCAAACACAGTTGACTGCACTTAAATAATTTCAGAATGATTTTTGCCTGCCTTTGATAATTTAAATACATCCCATGTTGATAGTGGAGCAAGGGTCTCACCATTGAGTGACCATGTGTTTTCTTTTAGCAGATGAATTTTTAAATTTGCCTTTTTTTCCCTGTGCTGTATTAGATAATCTGACATGGTCCAAGGCTGAATGAGTTGTAGAGACAGAAGGATTCAGTCATCTTGCAGTACAAAAACAAACAAACAAACAAACAAAAAAAACCCCAAGAAAAACCAACCCCCCCCCCCCAACAACAAAACACCCAACCAAAAAAAAAAACCCAACCCAAAACCAAGATATTTTTTGTATATCTCAGCCTTTAGTGGAACAGCTGAAGGAAGTGATGATCTGGAGATGTTCCTGAGCTCCTTCCAAACATCCCACAGCTGGAGAGACAGAACAAGGGTTCACATTCATCATGAGGTCAGGATCTTACTGAGCTGTTGTGTAGTAGGTGAGCTGTAAAACCAGGACTTAGGTCTCTCCTCAGCCTGTGGCTGTGCTGTGTGGAATTTCCAGTCAGTTCTGATGGACACAGAGTTCTGGACAAACACATAGAGGCATTTATTCTAGCTCAGATTTACTGGGGAGCTACATGGCCTGCTCTAGTCCAGCTAATCCTCTGTAGGAAACTGATGTATAAGAAATTATATTCCTTCAAAGACCTTTTCACAGGGTTAATCCTTACACAGGTTGAAAACCCAAAGACAGTATAACCAACCCAGCAGGTTCCTAGCAGGGAGATGTGAGGAGTGAAGGGTGACTATAAGAGACTGTCATGGACTGACCTCAGCCTCATTCCCATCCTTCTCTCTAGGAGCTGGGAATGAAGAGGTGAAGGCAGAACTGGGAAAGGTATGGGGGGAAGGTGCTGTTTCAGCTTGTTTCTCATAATCCACATTTACTTCAACTTGCAATAAATTAGTTATCTTGGTTTGAGTCTACTTTGCCCGTGACAGTAACAGGTAAGTGATCTCCCAGTCTTTATCTCAATCCACAAGATTTCTGGCCTTTGGTTTTGGCTTTTCATTTTTCCCCCCATTGTGTCATGTTGAGAGGTGGAAGAGCAGCTGAGTGGGAGTTTGTCTCTTAGCCAAGGTTAACCCACTGCAGCACCCACATGGAAGCAGCTGTAAACGGCTTGGTCTGACTTTAGTGTTGTTCCAATTTTAAACAGGAATCTAGGCTAGAGACACCCTGAAGTATCTCCCAGTCTGAACAGAGCTGTGACTGTGTTTGAATCAGTGTAACACAAAGCAGACACCTGCAATCAAGACTTATCCCATAGAAATAATAGCAGTGACTTAAATATAGTCTCTCAGTATCAACAACACTTCTCCAGACACAATGGATCTGTCTCTCCAGATGGACACAGAGGAAGATTTGACCTGGTGTCTGTGGATGAGGAGGAAGCTTAAATGAAGCATAATCTAAGCACACTTAAATGAATCTTATGTAAATCTTAGTCAATCATGGACACTTTCATTGCAGCCTGGACTTTGCTAGTAATGATCAATCATACCAATCTTCCAGTGGGTCCAAAACGCTGCACATGCACCAGCTCCAGTGCCTCCCAGGGAAAGCTGTGCAGGCTCAGGTAGGGAGACATTAATCATTGAGGATGGCCAAGTGACAAATGGCTCAGTGAACAGGGCACAGCAGGCTTTCCTTCCCAGACAAGCCTGTGATAAGCAGGAGCCAGGGTTGTAAGGACATGATTATTGGTGTAGCTGTCTGATTACCAGAGAAACAGCAACAGAAGACACAATCTGGTTGCAGCTGCTTCCTGAGCACCTTTTCCCTGCAACAGCTCTGGGAGAGGCAAAGGCAGACAGGAGATGGATGGCCCTGCAGAGGCTGCAGCCCCGTGAGCTGCTTGTGAAGCAGAGTTATGTGCAGAGTGCAAGACCTAAGAAGCTGTGCTGCTCCCTCTGCCTCTAGAGGAAGTGGTGACCCTGTACCTAAAGAAAAGTTGTAAGTCAGCCTCTCCTGGCCAACCTGAGCCCGTGGAAATTCACAAAGTATCCTTTAACCACTGACTGGGGAAAGGGCTGTTGAGATCAGGGGCGAAGAAACAACTGCACTCATCAGCATTGTCACATCTTTTCTCTCCCCTGGAAAGCTGTGAGAGGTTCAGTGGTGTGTCTGGACTATCTCCCTTGGTGACAAGAAATTTCCTTGAGTAGCAAAACATTGATATGACTGCAGAGAGCAAAACCTCACCTCAGAGAGACAGATCGTTGACAGGCAAGCATCTGGATCATAAAACTAATATTCAAAATTATGACAAAAGTTTTCTTCAGCAGAAATCTCAATACAATGAGAGAGATCAAGAATGTGAAAAGAGATGATATGCCTTCTAGACACCTCCTAACATAAACTTAGGTCTCTGCTGTGGCACATAACATGAAGGGAATATGAGATCCTCTACAGATCTCAGTAGGAAGAGATGGTGCCTTACACAGATCCATCATCTCCTTTAGCTAGCTGAATTAAATGTTATAGCTCCTTATCTCCACTGACTTTATCAAGAACCATACTCTGTTGCCTCTTATTAGAAGGCAGTGTGGATAAATCACAGTCACAAGAGCTGAGAACCTCAGGCTGCTGCAAACAGAGGACTCAGCCCTCCAGTTCATTGGTGCTTGACTCAGTTGATCCACAGAAGAAATGACCACAGAGGGGAAAATGATACTGGTGTGTTTGTGAAGGCTTTCCTACATAGTCCTGCATAGTCATGTCAAAGGTAAAAAATTACCTTTCCCCAAAAATACCTGGGAGGTTGTGTGACTTATAGAGCCTAAATTCTGTTCCAGCAGCTGGTTTCACAGTTCTGCTTGTCTCCAGTGCCTTCCATTTGGGTTCAGTCTGTTCTTTATCTGTGCCATCCCTGGCTGAAGGACAAGGATGTTTCTTATCATCTTAACTTCTGGACAGGAAGCTACACAAAAACTCATGCACCACCTCTAGGGATGCTTCTGAGGGGATACACCATGGCAGTGATTTATTGCTCCAGAAGAAAGAAAAGAAATATTTGCATTCAATTTTCAATAAGCAGATGGCACACAGCTTTTTTTTATACTGCAGTAAATTTTGAAGTCCCTACTGAAAAATAAGAAAAGCAAGTGTATTTGCTTTTATTTCAAACTTCCCCTGTTTCCATGGCAATATCCCAGTGAGGTACCAAGAGTAGATGCTGGGATATGAGGTATTAAACAGTTCTTTCTCTCTGCATCATGAAAGGCAGTGCTGAGATCCATGCATAAAGAAAAGTGAATTGGGAATGGCATGGGGACACTGTAGAATTATTACACAGAGGTAGAGACAGCTTAAAAATTTCCACAGAAGGAAAAGGTAGATTTGTCTCTTTGTTTTAGCCCAGGGCAATTTAATTGATTTTCAGTAGAGCTGTACCAGCATTAGAAAGATGGGACCATTCCCGCGTGGTATGGGTGGTGGGATGGAGCCAGACTCCAGCTGGAGCTGTGCAAAAAGGATGAGCAGCAACAGACATGGACAGCAGAAAGTGAAATCCAAGGAAAAAGGCATCACAAGGAGAATGGCCAAGTCCTGGAACAGGTTGCCCCAGTGCTAACCTTGAAATAATCAAAGTCTGACTGGAAAAGCTCTTCAGCAGCTTGATCTAATTTTGAAGTTGGCTCTGCTTTATCCAGAGGTTAGATGATTAAATTCCATTTTCACTCTAAATTGTTCCAATATTTTATGTTTCCCTGATATATATTTTATATATCATGGGCACCTCAAGAAGCTTCCTTTTCCCTTTCACATTGTATATTTAGCCTAGTCTGTAGGAAAGGTAAATTAAATTATCCTACTTTTGTTGCATCTTTTTGAAGATCATCCTGTTTCATAGATTTTGTTTATAATGAGTAGGAAAGCCAAATTTTTCCACTGCTCCCTTCTCCTCAGATTTAGTGTTGCCCTTGGCTGACACATCAGAATACACCTGACTGAGCTCTGTATTTACTGTTTACTTCAGTAATTGGAGGCCTTTGATACCACAAAAAACAGAGATGTGTCACCTCTTCAGATAAAATGTGTCACCCAAGCATCATTAGCCAGCTGAGCAGTATAACAGGATCATATGATAATTCACTTTGGAAGGGACCTTAGGAGATCATCCAGCCCAGCTTTGTGCCTGGAACAGGACACGGTGAAAATTGATTTTTGCAGACTCACTGATTCAGGGAAGGGTGTGGAGTAGAATCAATGAATTAGAGGATCAGAGTTATAACAGGCATTGGATTATTTTCTCTAATAACACTGAAAATATGTGTAGTGATCTGGTGGTGGTGGTGGTGGTGGTAGTAGTATGCACTGAAGTCCTAAGTCTTTAGATAGAGAAATATTTCCTTGTTGTAATCTAGGTGAGAAAATAAACAAAATGGACATTAAAGTGAGTATATTGGAATAATAATTTTACAAAATCATAAATTACATGACATTTCTGAAAGATGCATCCTGATCACACAGCTGGAAAACATTCACACTCAATCCCAGGCCAGTTCCTTACACCTAAGACCACTCTTCTCTCTAATGGTAGTTTCTGTTCTCTGAGGGGCGGGTTTGCCCTATCAGCATTCACAAAACCTTAGGCTCCTTCCTTGGGGAAGATGACAAGAAGAGGATTTTGCCTGTGACTTGGGAAAGAAATTGAGATCTCTTTTTAACTTGTTGCATGTGGAAAACCTGAAGGTTATTCTTTAAGTGGGTCAAACCCATGAATATGTTGGTTTTTTTTGTTTTTTTTTTTTTTTTTCCAACTTTCAAGCTGGGCCAAGATTTCAAGTGGCCAAGAGTTCAGTACCACTGTCCCTGCTGCTAATATGGGGGCAAATGAATGATTGAAAATCTCCACAGCACAATGTGAAGCCATCTGTAGCTCTCTCATCACATTAAAATCCTTGGATCAGATCTTACTCAGCCCTTACAAATTCACCTATAGTGACAGGCTAACTTTTATAATAACTGAACTGGCTACCAAGAGGAAAAGTAGCTGATTTTCTGAATTTTACAAGTCAAAGTCAGTCCTGCTATGGGTCCCAAGAAGTCTGGTGCATTCCCTTTGTTCTTGTTCCTCCTGCACTTAATTTATTACTTTCCTGTTTTCATTGCTGTATTCCCATCAGTGCCTCATGGAAAAGCCACTGCTTTGTGCTTTGAGTGGTGACTCTGATCTCTGAGCTTCTTTCCTTCTTCAGTTACTCCTGGAAGAGAGCTTAGGATGCTCCCACCTTCCCTGTGCTTCTACCTAAGGGCTGACACAGGCTGGGAATGCTTCCTTTTGTGAGTGGATCCTAAAACAAATGATGACATTGATTATAGTGAGTAGTTTAAATATAATCTGAGCTTACTTTTCCAGAGAGGGAGGCACTAGCTGGGGTCTGAGCTCCTGCTAAGCCTTTTAACCCCTCACAGGAAGCACTAAAGGATCCCCATGGGTCTAATGCTCAGGGAGGGAAAAACAAATTCTTGGCCTGCAGAATGACCCATCAGAAAAATGGGACTGAAACCCACTTGGCACAGCCCCATCTCATGACAAAGGAACTGTGTCCTCATCTCTAGTGCAAAAGAAAGCAACAGCTTTTGAAGTGGGCAGCAATCCATGCCACTGGCAATATCTGGGTTCTGCAAATGATTTGGTTGAGACCACTTTAACTGTTGAGAAGAAATTTATAAGAACCCAAGTCTTGTTCTGATTTCAGGAAAGGCATTTGTAGATTGAGTTGACATCCACTGTGATCCATCCAGATCCAGAGGCTGGGTGTGTTTTAGCAAAAAGACTGGAAGTATCTGGCCAGACAGGTCCTGTCTGAACACTGACCACCCTCCAGGAGCACCCCAAACACCAGACAGCACCAACTGTTCTGTAACTATTTAGGAAAATAAATGCTTGCAGCAAACACTTTCTTCTGTAGCAACAGATGGCTTGAAGCTGCCATGAGTAAGAATTCCTAATGAGGTCCTTCCAGAGGAGCTCCTGCAAAGGGCAGAGGAGGGAGAGAAATGTGCCCCAGATTCACCAAAGTGCTCATTTGCCCTCATGCTGTCCTCCAGCTGTAAAGGGAGAAGCAGAATCTCACTTCCTCCTTGCAGAGATTAATATCATCCAGTGAGCCAAGCCAATTAGACAATTACAAAACCAAACAGAGTTTTTTTAAAAAGACATGAGCTGCAAGGTGGCTTGTTTTCCAAGTTCATTGTTGGTACATTTTTGTGGCATGTGGAGGACTGGGATGGAGCTTTCATATTTGCAGGAGCAATGACCTGTGAGAGGAGGGCTGTGCAGAGAGTGTGAGGCAGAGACACACTTTTGCCATCTCTGCTGAAATCTCAGAATTTCAATACTAATACTATTAACACACACAGAGGCTGAAATAAAATGTATGCACCAGGGGTTTGATATTTAAATATGGTCTTTTCAGTGAGCAGGGGAGGATAATGAGATGTGACAGGGAGAGCAGTTCTCAGAACCACAACTAATAAGGAATTTAGACCCCTGAAGTTACCTTGTGGGATATCTAATTTTCACTCTTCTGGCTGTAAGAGTAGAACTGAGAAGTCCTGCTTGAGATATACAGGTGTCCTACATTATGTACACAAAATTGTGAGTTATATTTGAGAGAACAGAGGGCTCTGCTGACTTGTAGAGTGACCTCAGCAGGCTGAAGAAATGAGCTGACAGAGCTTCATGAATTTCAACAAAGGGAACACCAAGTCTTACCCTTTGGGGAGGAATAACCCCAGGCACCAGGAGCAAGTGGCTGGAAAGCAATTTTGCAGAAAAAAATGCAGAGGTCCTGGTGCACAAGTTGCACAGGAGGTGGAAATGTGCCCCTACAGCAAAAAGGCCAACAGCCTCCAGGGCTGCAGAGTGTTGCTGATGCCTTAAGTTTTACTTTTCATATTTTCCAGATTCTGTACTGCATTAGTATATAACTCTGAACTTCATATAAAGTGTTAGCAAGTTCTCCTCACAGTGTGGCTACACAAAACANTACTTTTCATATTTTCCAGATTCTGTACTGCATTAGTATATAACTCTGAACTTCAAATAAAGTGTTAGCAAGTTCTCCTCACAGTGTGGTTACACAAAACAATCCTTTTCCACCCCAAGAGAACTAAGGACACTGCTGCAACTTCAGGCCCAAAAAGTATAAACGAGGATGGGACAATTAACCCAATTAACCTGAAACTTAATTGGACAATTAACCCCCATGTGTAAATGGATCAAAACTTATAAAAGTGTGGAAACTCGTGACCCATTGTCCATCTTGGGTGTAGCCTCGGCCGGGCTCTTGTACTGCCCAAGGTGAATCCTTTGAAGGCCTTTTCATAAATACCTGCTTTATTCCTTTAACATTGTCTAGCCTCTGTTCTAGGCAGCCTCTCCAGGCATCAGTTTTTGGTGACTCTGCTGGGATGGCAAGGCACCTGGGAAACCCCTGGACCAGAGGAACATCCAGCTTCTGCCCCCGCCACTCTCACCAGCACTCCCAGGGGGCCCCAGCTGGGGTCCAGAGGGTACCAGAGCCCAAGAATCCTCGGATCTGGCACAGAGGCACGTGAGTAACTGAGTAAAGGTGGTATTTTGTTTGTTTTAGCACCTGAGTTAGGTGCTGAGACCTCTTACAGTTTTGTTTAGTGCGGAAGGATCCAGTGGGTCCAGACAGAGCTACTTTTACATTTGTTGCTCTCCATCTCGTCCACTAGCAGTGCCAGCAGATCAGAGCTGGTTCTTCACCTTCATCCAGCACTGTGGGAACCTCCAAGAGAGCTGTGCCAGTGCTGGGCTCCTCAGCCGAGTAGAGACATGGACATGCTGGAGCCAGTCCAGTAAAGGGCCACAATGATGTTGGAGCATCCGACATATGAGCAGAAACTGAGGGACATTTTCATCCTTAAGAAGAGAAAGTTCAGGGGAACCTTGCTGATGTGTATAAATATTTGATGAGGTGAAGTAAAGAAGATGGAGCCATCTTGCAGTGTCCAAGATGTCCTCAGTGGTGTCTAGTGACAGGACAAATGGAACTGAAATAGAGGAAATTCCATTTAAGTGTAAGAGAAAACATTTCCCTTGGAAGGCGGGAAGTTGAGGGAGCACAGACTCTGGAACAGGTCAGTGAGTCCACGGAGTCTTCATCCTTGGAGGTATTCAAAATTTGAAGGGACATGGCCCTGAGCAAGTTCCTCTAGCATCATGATGCACAACCTTATGGATTTAGAAAAACGAACTTTTGAAAATGCAAATGGACAATAAAGTCCAAGATTTTAGAGAATACACTTTGAAAGAGGTGAGATATAAGGTGTCCATTTGCAAATTATATCCCAAAAGGAGTAACGCCCACGGGCTACTCTGCACTCAATGTTCAAAGAACTGAATGTCTGTCCACTGAGAGTCCTGTTCTGTATCACTGTAAATCGGTATTTTCTGATGGCATTCTCATATATTTGCCATAAAGAATGTCACCAGCTGGGCTGCCATGGGATTGAGGAGGGGGGAGGGTAGAGTGGGACCAGAATGGTTCTACTGATTTCCCTCAAAACTAGAATTCATGGATCATTTAATCACAAATTCCCCAATAGCTCAGTGCAGTCTTGATCAAAATGCAACCGTAGGCCACACACATTAAGTAACATTTATTTAGCTGGATAAAATGTGGTCGTCAATTTACACGGCCCTGTGGGATCTGGGGAGGAGTGATGAGGCTTCATTCTGGCATTTGACTATAGCTCTTGGGGATGGGGAGATAATTTTCTTTTACAGTGACTTAATAATTTATCCCCTGACCAGAGGAATATTCTTTAAATAACTGTATTGTCATCTGGGCAAACAGCAGTCACACTAGGCTATATCCAAAAGACATTGCTCTGTCAAATACTGGCAGGGCCAGGCCATGGTGTGGGGATGGGATGCTGCAACACTCCTCTTGATGGAGTAAGAAATTGTTGGATCTGAAGAAACTGCAAACTTAAATTATGAAAGAGCAAAGGGATCTATGCATGGGTTGCCTTTTGTGAGGCAGCCAGATGGTGAATGGGTTGTGCAAGTCCTTGAATAAGAAGCCTGAGAAGCATCTTTCAGCTTATTAGCTGAATCACAGAGTGTGAAAGAAACTTTGAAACCTGCTAGACTAGAAAGTAGCATATTTATAGAAACATCTCTGTGAACGGCATTATCTATTCCTGCACTGCACACTATGTCTGGTATTACTACTATTTGTTCTTACCTTATTGCAGCTTGAAATGAAGAGATTTAGAGATAATGGGCTAATACCAAGACTTTCCATCCTTTTGTCATGCCAGGCTTCAAAATGAAGGTGCTGAGATGGGCTAGCAGTACTCAATTCATGGAAAATCCCAAGAAACTGGGATTGTAGCCCCCCTCACCTGCCACAGGCTACCTGGCAGCGTCGTACACAGGAGAAAAGAGAATCTGCTCATGGCCACCAGAGAGCCAGAAGGTCTTTGATGTGCAGCAGACCCAGGAGCTTTGTGTTGGTGTGGGTGTGCAGGGCTTTTGCTCCGGCTAGCTGAGGTCTTTCCTGCCCTGCTCCCCCGGGATAGCTCGTGGGGGTTCAATCTCTAGGGTCCACGTGGTCTGGGTCTTGGAGAATGAAGAGCGGATTCTGCTTTGGTTTTCAGGTCTTTATTCCATGTGGGATGGAAGGCAGAATGGCTGAGAATGGCCGGTTCACCTTTCTTTATCACCTTGGGTGATACCTGAACCAGGGAGGTCTAGATCCAATGAGGGAGGTGGAGGGGCGTGGTCAAGGCCAAGGGTATTTTACACTACAAGGCAGAAGGGTGGCACCCTGGCATCTTGCCAATAGGAGAGGGTCAACCAGGGTGATTGGCAAGATAGGGTGATACCACCAAGGGGTTGGGAAAGGGGGATCAGGGGAATGGATTGAACCAATTATAATTTGATTACTACACACTGTAACATGTTGGGACCACTGAGTGTGCAAGGGCTCTAAGGTAACACTGCAGAGACACAGGAAACAGGCTGATACAGCAAGAAGAGACTCATTCCACCAAGACAGTGTCCTGAGAACATGGTCCTCTCCTGGGAAGAGTAGCTTGGCCCAGAGCCCAAGGAGCAGGAGCAGCCCATGAGCAGTCTGGGTTTCAGGAGGCTGCAGTTCATTTATTTCAATTTGCCTGAGAAAAAATGTCAGTGAGTGCAGCACCTGCCACAGAGACAGTCCTGCTTTTCCATAAGGCTGTTTTGGAGCAGATTCTGTTACCACTAAAACAAAAGTAGTTGGATATATCAGGCCTGATTATGGATGCATATGCTATGAGACTTTTAGCTCCTTCCCTGAGTGTCTCTGTACGTTTCTTGGTGCCAAGGTTAAGAAGGTTGAGGATAGTGTGAGAAACAGTTACATCCTTAATCAGTCAAAGCCAATTCAGTGAGAAACAGATCAGTGCAGCGCAGAGGATTAGTCCTAGCAAAGGTCCACAGCACTGCAGAACAGAGAAAGCAGCTCCTGTGATCTTCAGGAGATGTGCAGATAACTGTCCCTGTAGTGAACCAAATGTCCTGGCACAGAGAATTATTCCCTTCAGCAGTATTCCCCAGGGAAATGGAGCACTGGGGAGGTCCTGAACTGGCTGCATGTCTGTCTGTCCTCACACAGGGCAGGGTGGGTGGGACTCAGCACACAGAGTGATGAGTAGACGTGGGACAAGGCAGGGATATACCAGACCCAGAGCATCCCCTTTCTGGGTGGGGAACAGCTCTCTGCCAGTGCAGCTGGGTGTGCTCTGCTCAGGAAGCTCCTTTGTGGACAACCCAGCCTTGCTCTGCACTGCTGGGATGGAAGGAGAAGGAGCAGGGGAGATGACCCCTTGTGCAAGGGCTCGATTCATCACTGAAAAGCCTTTTTTTCAAGCCTTTTCTTAGTGTGTGGTATCAATTCACACTTACCTGTGCCCTGTAACAAAATGGTTCCTGCTCTTCTCCCCACATCCCACATTCACCAGCTGGTTTCGAAGCCACTGCTTTTGCCACCAAATCGCTGCCCTGTGGAGGAGGGGAATCAGCATAACACGTGTAACCCTTGTAAATGTTTAAAGTCAGGTCTATCTTGTGGCCCCATCTTGTTGGGGGGAGGATTTGGGGGGATTATTGTGTTTCAGCACAGTGGTATGTTATAATGACACAATATCATGAGTGACTGCTTGGGGTGGTGCTCTACTGCTGTCTTCTGTCACCACTCAGGGCTGGAGAATGAGTTTTATAAAGAATTAAGATCTGCTATAGAAGTAGGAAGTATCTGGCCACTGTAGAGAAATATTACTCTGTGGGGGTTTTTTGAGATTTGTTCCTTTAAAAGCAGCTGTGGTGTTTAAAATCAAGACAAAAGCTACTCCTTTGTGGCAATAAAAGCTAGATAAAATAAACTAGTTTAAAACTCAGAACTGAGCAGATAAATTTCTACCTTACAGGCTTCCCCTGAAACCACATGGGCCCCTGGTCCTTTGGTTTTGAATGTCTGTACTCTGCTGAAGACAAAAGGCAAAGCCAGATCTCCCGGGGCACAGGCAATGCTTGTGTTCCCTCCCACAGAACCCATCACTGCTGAGCCAAGGGTCTCCATCCAACCCGGACACCAGCTGCAGACTCCAGGGACAGAGCATTCCTTGGTGTCCAAGTCACAAGTTCTAGGTCTGTCGTGATTTTTGTGAGTCTCTACAGGGACTGATGCCTCCTGATCTGTCCCTGTATTTCAAGTCACCTGCACCCATGCAAACAGCAAAGGAGATTCAGCAGCCTGTGCCCTGGGCCTGGCTCCAAACCATTTGAATGCCAGGGTTGGCAGCACTGGATACCATCTCTTCTCAGTTTCCCCACTTTATTATGTGGTGCAAAGGGGGTTTAGAGAGGTGTTTTACCTTCAGTGTTTGTCAAAATACTGAAGAAGCTGAGGTTTAACTGCCTGAGAGAAGTAAAATGCAACACTCAAAATCATTAAAGCACTTTAAGTTAATAATTCAAACAGCTCTGTAGGCAGAGGGGAGCTAAAGCCAAGACCTCATAGCCAAACCCAAATTTTGGGTGTCTGGGCATGTAGAATTCTGAACTCTGTTGGATTTTGCTCCCTCAGTGAGTATTGTATGGATGGGGCTGAGTTTTCTGCCTCAAAATTATTTTTTACCTAGCCAGGATTTGATCTAGTTTGTTAAGTGGAATACAGGTTGTCCAAGGAGTATCATGTGCCTCACCCAGACTTGTGCATTTTTACCTTGTTTATCTCCCTTCTGCAAGAGAAATATTCAGCTTTTGCGCTAGTAGGTGAATTAATTTTCCCCAAAGAGCCAAATTCAGCTCTGGAAAATGGGCTTGCAGCAACATCCCTGAACAGGGCTGGCAGGGATGGGGAGGATGGGACCTTTCTGACTGAGTAGGTGTTTGAGTTATTGGGGAATTTAATTTCTTTTCCCTAAGCACTCCCTTCCTTTCAGTGGAAGTTATTTTTTCACTTGCTATTTAAACTGATGCAAAGTGCCTAACATAGATATCAGTATCCAAGCCTGCTGCAAGTATTAATGGATAATTGAAGCAGTAATGGGAGTGAATGGGAGCATCCTCCAGTGTGTAATTGAGTGATGTGCTCAATTCTACAGAAACTCACAGATCACCAGCTGGTCCAAGGTCTACTGGGGAGGAGGAAAACCCACCTACCTACACAAACATAGATTCCTCCTTGTTTTAGGGCTTCCTGGAGCTTACAGTGACATTTGAATGAAAAATATTATTTCTGAAAATAATAACTTCAGTAGTTAAAAAGAAATATAGGAAGGCAATGCAATATCCCTGCAGGTGCAGATAACCTTCTGGGACT
Source organism: Pycnonotus jocosus (assembly GCA_013400435.1). Lineage (NCBI taxonomy): Eukaryota > Metazoa > Chordata > Aves > Passeriformes > Pycnonotidae > Pycnonotus > Pycnonotus jocosus. The sequence continues at coordinate 55,263 of VWYP01005748.1, read as the reverse complement.
TACACCTGGGACAGAGAAGGTACAGCATAACTCACAGACAATGGAGAAAGGATGAAAAAAAATCTGAAGAGCTTTCATCAAAGAAAATTGAATTTAGGGGATGAATTTGCCCCATAAATCTAGGAGTAAAAATAGCTGAGGCTGACTGATAGTGGTCTGAAAAATGAGTTCAGTTAGAATGGTCACAGCTGTGATGGATAGGGGAGCTGCTTCTTATCAGGTCAGGCCAGTAATGGAAAGGCAATGGGATAATCATCAAATAATTCTTTTTACTACCTATCAGTTACACATAAGTGGTTGCCTTACAGAACCAGTTAACTGGTGACAGTAAATCTGAACAGAGTCTGTACACTTCAAATGAGGATCTCCTTGTGCTCCTCCCTTACTCCTTGGAGTGCATTTTGTTTTTCCATTTCTGATGTTGCTGGGTTAGCTCTGACTAAGTGCTGCTGCTGTTTGATAGTGTCCTGGCACCTGTGAGAAATGTGCCAAGGATGCCACAGTAGTTTCAAGCAGACATGCATCACCAGCAAATCCCCCCTCCCCAGACTGAACTGGTTTTGCCAGTGCAACTAAACTGAGATCCCTTAAGAGATTTATTTTTTAGATAAAAGCTGAAGTCATGACTCTGGCTGCTAAGAATAATGCTCCTTTTACTGTTGGTACTACTACTGCCAATACTACCACTACTACAGGTGATACAGCAGAACCAATAGCACTAGTGGTAAAAGCAACAAGGAATAATCATAGTAAAGACATTTCCCACATTCTTGCTGAGTACTAAAACTCCCCTGGCAAGAATAAAGAAAATGACACTGACTGCCCAGCACTATCTGACTTTTGATGGCTGTGATTTATCCATGCAGTGGTTTCTGGGGGTGTCACTTTGAGGCTTTGCTGTGGGGTTGCCTTTAAAATGAGGTTGAAGAGGGTAGAGAAGGGTGGTGTATGAAGATAAATCACCTGATGGGACACGTGGTGCTGGGGCTGTAAGCAATTATGTCAAAATATTAGAGTTTGTGATAAAATTGTGACCATAGCCATGTTCACAAAGATGTGGAATATGTCTCTGAAGATCACTTAAAATTTTCAGAGCAGAAATGATGCCCATGTACGCAATTACTTGGTAGTTCCTTGTGTTTCTGAGTTAAAATATAGTCCTGTTTTGTAAAACGTTGGCCTTTACAGTATTCTGAGTCACCTGTTGTGCTGAGGCATTGTGTGTACATAGAACAGCCAAGTCAGGATCTTTTCTGGCCCCTGACACTGATTGTTTTCACTTTAAAGGAGATGAGCAGTAATGGTAGCTTCTGGTATGGCACAGTCCCAGTCATTTCTGTTACTTAGGAAAGTCTTCAGAAAATTTTAGGCTAATGAGGTGTTCTTGGTCATGAGAGGTTTTCATCCACCAGTGAAGTTTCCAGGTATCTGTGAAGCAAATGGAAACCTGCAGCTATGCTCTCCTCAGCTGCAGTGAAGGTACTGACTTTCTACTGATGGGGTTTTTTATTGCTTAGTAAATTCTTCAGTGGAGTCCCAATCTTATTTAGGGTTTTTTCATGAAAGGGAAATGTTGACTTCTTTGTGTCTCCTCTTTTTGACACTACAAAAAAAAAATTGCTGGAAGAAAAGTACTCACCATTTGCTTCCTAGGGATGTTGGCTTTCTACTCTTCACCAGTCAGTCCTCACCTTCAGAGTTTCAGCTATTCACAAAGCTTTGCAGTATTCCTTCCAAAACACCACACTACTCAGTGAAGCTTGAGCTATCTCACGAGTTTAATTAGTTATGTGACTTAAAGGAAAACATGGTTGCAGTTTCCCACATGCCATGTCACACTGTGCATCTGTCAAAGAGGCAGTGGGAGTCTTCCAAGAAATGCTTGCCCTATTATTCAGAAAGCCAAGGCCTTTTGTTCCCTTCAATGGCAGCTTGACTTAATAATTAATGCCTAGCACTCTGTAAACATGAGTTAATGAACCCTCACACTACCCTAAGGCTAAGGATTAGCATTTCCCTCACACGAAGTGGGAGATTGGGCCTCAGCAAACCCCATTGTGTCTTCTTTCTGTTTATGATGGCCCAGAAAACTTCAGGACTCTGATGCCCCTGTAGAAGAAACTGGCTGTAGGCAATGAACTGAAACAGGAGGTTTTTTCATTCAGGAACAATATGAAGAAACACTGAGTACAGTGGATCTGTACTTGCTGGTGGACCAAAAGGCCAGAAACCAAAACAGGCAGGAATTCAAGCTGCTGTAAGTGGGACTGGCTAATATAAATTCAGTCTCCATGTCAAAATCATTCTTAAGGGACCATGATTCTCATGGCCTCTTTGACCTTTCTGAAAGTTTGATGTTGTAGACTGAGATTCACAGTGATTATTCAGGCTTGTCACTCCTTCTCATCTCATAAATCAACAGAAATGGAGGATCCTTGAAAAATTCAATAGTGAAATGGAGGTGCCAAAGTAAAATAGGACACTCAGGTCAAGGAAAGGAATCCTGGCTCAAATAATAATAAAAATCTGAGTCACATAATAAGCCCTTGAGCATTTCCTCTTAGGAGTACAAGACACCAGAATACCAGAAGCAGGAGTCTCCTGCTCCACAGAATAACTCCATGGAATTTAGAAAGATGCAGATGATGCCAGTTATGTTCATTTTCTCTTCCTCTTCATAACTACAAAAAGCCCATAACATTCACCAGCATTCCTTTGCTGTTAAAACTTTCAAAAAGATAATACCATATCCAGACTTCAAACCTACTGATAAGATGAACAGGACAAATCTGGTTTCAGACACCAGTTCCACAGTCTTGCTTTGGCCTAGCTCTGTGGATGGCTCACCAGCTGAAACTTATAGATAGACACTGGATATTTTGGAGCATGTCTCTGGAGGATACTTATGTTCTAAAGGCACATAGGTTAGGTGAGGCCTGGTCAGTGGTTATCAGTATGGTGATGATTGAATGATAGTTAAAAGTGCTTGCAAGGATAGGGGGAAATATCTCCTATCTTCTACAGCTTTGTTTCTGTGTCTGATCCCAGGAGGTTTATTTCCCTGGTTCCCAGAGCATCACAGCTGCAGCCTTTGTCATCAAATCATTGCTGACATCAACATCTCAAAGCTCCACCCAGCTCTGGTGTCTCTGCAAACAATATTCAGCCAAGGAGGGTTTTGAACAGAAAGGATATTGTCACGGTCATAAAACAGGAGGCTTCTCTATGACAGTTTTTGGGGTTTTTTTCAGTATTTTCTGCAAAATGGTGTTCTCGTCCATTAATGGGAGTCATGCAGACCTCTGTAAACACATTCAATAGCCTGGAGAAAAGGAAACCCAGGGAAGACTTTATCAGCCTCTACAACCACCTAAAATGAAGTTTTAGCCACGTGATGTTGGCCTCTTCTCCCAGAAAATTAGTGACAGAATAAGAGGACATGGCCTCAAGCTGCACCAGGAGAGCTTCATGCTGGAGATCAGAAAGAATTTCTTTATGGAAAGAGTTGTCAAGCATTGGAATGGGCTGCCCAGGGTGGTGGTGAAGTCACCAACCCTGCAGATGTTCAAGAAATGACTGAATGTAGTACTTAGTGCCATGGTTTAATTGACAAGGTCTTTTTCGATTTTAATGATTCTGTGATTCTCATTCTAAGCAGAAATAAGTGCTATTGGTTTAACCAAGTTAATCAAAGCTCTGGCAGGGCCAATAACTAGATCCAAATCTTCCAATATCTTCCTTTGTTTGCATGTCTGGCTGGACATAAAACTGAACCAGAGTTGTGAGTCTGTGCACCTTCGTCCTTCCTTTTCAATGGCATCAGAGGCTTAAATGCCACAGTACAAACTCTCCTTTCTTGTCAGGCTGTGGATGCAAAGCTTGGCAAGGAAGGGCCTACAGGGGAAGGGGAGACCTCCTCTTCAAAGCAGCTTAATCCTACCAGGGAATTGTTTCTGAGCCCAGTGCTGAATGTCATCCTGCCCTGCCCGCCCCAGCACTCTGCTGAGGAGTAACTCCATGGCTTAAGCCTCTCCCTGTGACTCGGGATTCTCCCCAGTGATTACAGGGATGACGCAGCAGCAGCTCATCACTGACTCATTCATCGACGTCTCTGAGAGAAGCAGGGGCAGGAGGGAGACCTGCATTTCTTTCATTAATATTCCAGAATTTCTGTGAGGCTGGTGAGGAATGCCTGACACTGCCTGTATGGCGTGCGAGGGAAAGGTTCACCTTTGCTTCCTGTGGGAAGCTGCCTGTGGCATCCCCCACGTCTCTGAGTCATAGCTGGCAGCTCCTCTCTTGATCTGTTCTGCTGGACATAGGCAAATGCTTCATGTGGGAAAATGGGAAATGAAAATATGTTCAAACGACAGTCACTGGCACAGTGGAGAACGGCATAGCTTTCCACATAGCACAAGGGAAAATAAAACTTAAAAATAGCAGCATTAATAATGTATATGTGTGCCAAAGCAGCACGAGCAACCATGAAGAGCTGCATGTTGCACAGCTTTCCCCAGTTCTCTGTGGAAATTGCCTTGGGATGTCTAATAGCTCACTTGTCTCAAGCTGAATTAAAAAGGGCCTCTTCTGTCAGTTCATGTGTTACTACAATGTTCCCAGTACCCTGGTTCCTTGTCTGCAAAGCTTCCATGCAGCAGAGCCTCCTGGAATACTTATCTTGGTGTCTGACATGGTTTTGCCCTGAACATTTTGTGCCTCTGCAAATTATAATCCGATTTTAAAGTGATGCTTATCTAAAGTGGGCTAAATGACTTACAGTTCGTAATCCTGGACTTCAATAAAAGAGAAGGCATCAGATGCACAATATCTCTCTGTCCATAATGCAGTGTTACAGTCAAGGGCTTTTATTTGGGAGAAGGGATTGAATTCCTTGCGTGTGGCACAGACATCATCGCTTGCATGATCCTGAGGCTTTCAAATCATTACACTGCTGACTGCTCCACTTCTCAAGCAACTTCTCAGCCTCATCTCTGTGCCTGATCTCAGGAGGTTTATTTTCCTGGTTCAAAGAGCATCACAGCCGCAGCCCTCGTCATCAAACATCTGTTGACGTCGATGGACATCTCAGAGTTCATAGCTCTGTCCAGCTCTGGTGTCTCTGCAAAAAAAGCTCAGCCAAGTGTTTTTTTGAATAGAAAGGAAATTGTCACATTCATAGAAACAGGAGGCTTCTTGACTGCAGGGTTTTTGTTTCAGTATTTTCTGCAAGGTGTTGTTCTCATCCATTAATGGGAATCATTCAGGCATCCATACACACACTTTTGTTGGCGCAGTGGTCAAACATCTGGAAGACAGCCTCAGAGTACTGGTGATGGCTTGCACTGCCTCTTGCTGTCAGCAGGTGGATGATGCAGTGCCTGGGAGGGAATATGCTGCTGGTCGAGAGTTTCTGATAACTGAGAAACAAGACCAGGCTGGATGAGAGTCTAGGCAACCTTGTCTGGTGGAAGGTGTTCCTGCCCATGGCAGGAGGGTTGGAATGAGATGATCCTTAAGGTCCCTTCCAACCTAAACCATTCTGTGGGTCTATGGGTCTATGACCCTTGCTGCTCTACAAGCTCCTGTGGTAACAGTGATCCTGGGAACACTCTGGATGGGCAGCAGATAAATTTTGGCTAAGTCTGTCTACAGACATGCCCTGGCACTGCACACATTTTTCAGTTCTCAAAGGAATTTTCCCCAGGGCAAGGAAATGCAAAATCTGTATTGTATATACAGGAAGCAATGGTTAGCACTGCAAGGCAGCACCAAATGTATTTGGCTATAAAAACCTTGTGACTATAAAGCAGGGAGAGAACAACATGAAGCAGGAGCAGACAGATAAATAATGACTGAGGCTGTTCTGGAGATTTGGGATGAATGTGAGCTTTGCTGCACCCAGGAATCCTAGGATTGTATGAGGCTCTGCAGAAGTTCAGGGCCCCCTCACATTACTGAGGGCAGTCACCTGCAGACAATGCTGAGTTCAGTGAGTGCCTGGGCTTCAGATGGACACTGGATTAGCTGCTGAGGACATTGCAATATTTTGCATATACAACCTCCTTCTCCAAAGCTGGACAACCTTCAATAACCTTTCCCATGCTGCTCTCTGCCTGCTTCATTTTGCAAACTGAAAAGAAGACAAGTGTTTCTAGTTGTAGGCTGACACTGTCCAGATGCATAATGGAAACCACGTGCTTTGTTTCTGCTCCTCTGCTTGTAGCTCATAAGATCAATTGAAACAGGTCTCAAAAAAAGCTGCATTGAGGAGGAGAAGAACAGAATGAAATTTTTTTTTCCCTCAAGTGCGCTCCTGACATGGATTTGTCTTCCTTTGCTTTGGGCACTGCCCTTGTGGCATTCATGGAGTATTTATACTCCACTGCTTCAGGACATGGGAGTGACATATTCTGCTTGTGAGACCCAAGTTATTCATATTATCCACAACTGTATGAATCCCTGCAAGGATGACTTCCCTACCTCCTGCAGATCCCACCTCTGTCTTCTAGTGTTAATGCTGTGCAAGACGTCAGACTTCAAACTATCTCTTGCAGAAAGTCTTGTCCAATAATACGTAACAATGTAATGAAATTCCAAACTTTATGGGGTTTAATTTTTATGGCAATCAGATTTGATTCCTCCAAAAATATTTGCTTGACAATGATAAAATAGAAATTTGGAAGTAAATTAGCTGGAGATGAACTCATTGTTTAAAAGCAGAATGAGGTGAAATTATCAAACCTGAAGTAAGACTGTGTCTGGAGATGGGAGATGTGAAGTCTGTATCTGGAGGAAGATTTGGAGATTCCTTTTAACCCACTAGGTTTCATGGAGAAGTTCAAGTTAGCTGTATTATTCATAAATGGCTCTTATCCTCCTGGTTTGTTTATGTACAGATTCATACAGAAACATTATGAGTTAGGGAATTATAAAAGACTTTATGGTCTGCACATCCCACTATAAATCCAGGTTGCCTTAGTTACCATCTGGCTAACTGCACAGGTGAGGGGAAAGAGAGAGACTGAAAGGGGAAAGGGAGATTAGTACTAGTACATTTTTTAAATCTAGAAAGATCTTGTGAATTCTAATGCTGTGATACGACAGAAAGCTTTCAAGACCTGCATAATACAAGGGGACTATGAAAGCAAGGATTTGGACTGGCAGCTCTTTGACAAGAACACACTGATGGATCTTTTTTGCTAAGAACATCATGAATTGCCTAATCAAAATCTTCAGAAGAGCTACACAGTCACTTCTTGAATATTTTCTGTATTTGGGTCAGTCAAGGAGCTGTGTCTTCCTTGATATCAAAATGTGCTTCAGGCATGGGGTAACCAAGTGACCAAATTGTAAAGACTGGATGCAGAATGGCAGGATCTGGTCCTTGTCTGGTCTGATTTAGGGTAAATGGAGGCACAGGAAGAAAACAGATCTTCCAATGTCTTAAAAAATGGTCTGTCTGCTTGAACAAAGCAGGCTGGAAGGGCAGCACTGATACTCCTGAAATTTTGTCACACAGTTATGAGTCACATTTCAGTTGACTTTTCTTAGAGCAAATCGCAGCTGACAGAATCAACAGCAAAGTTTTGCCATCCTCAGCCTTCATTTGAAAAGGCAAAAGAGAAGATGAAATCAAATACTCCTAGAATATGCTGTTGTGAAGTAAAGTTTACATGAATGGAGGTCTCTTCCTGTGGGAAGAGGGGCCAGCACTTCATAAAAGCTGTTATTAAAAGCCAAGCTCATAATCTTCTGAGAAGAGAGTCATTTCTTTGTGAGCAGCACTGTTAGTGGGGTTGATGCCTCCCAGTGCTTTCTTCATCCCACTGGCCTATGCATACAAGGTAAACTAAATTTGCTTCTGTTTTGTTTTGTTTGGAATTTTTTGTTTGTTTGTTGGGGGTTTTTTTGTTTGGTTTGGTGTTTTTTTGTTTTTTGTTTTTTTTTTTTTTTTGATAAGGCAAAAATGCACCTAAGCTGGAAGAAATTTGTAAACAAAACCAGAAGTGTCTGTCCTATGGCTGTTCTTCCCACACAATCTGGAAGAGTATTCATGGCTCATTAGGTCCATGGCTTGCCTTCTTGGTTACCTTCTAATGAGTAATGTAATCACACAGGTTGAGAGCTGGGTACTGACTTTCGTGGGGCTCTAAGCCTCCAGGGATGCCAAATACAGATGTTTGCAGTCACTCTTCTCTAAAAGATACCCTGGGGATCTTGGATATTTGTGATGATAGCTTCTGTGTCATGACAAAAATAGTTTCTCTAAATCAGAATGAGGAAAAATGGGTAGAAATTGTGACACCATTTTTAATTTTTAGTCTGAATTCATACTGAAATATGTAGGAAAATGGCTGTGTGGGCACACTGACTGTTAGTACTGACTAACCTCAATAAATTTTAACCTGATGGCCAAATTCTCTTCCTTCTTCTGTGAAATGTGGCCTCACCTTGAGTCCTGTGTGCATTTTTGGGCACCACAATATAAAAAAGACTATTAGAGCTAAAAGCTATTAGAGAATGTCCAAAGGAGGATGGTGAAGAGTCTGGAAGAGAAGCCATGTGAGGAGTGGCTGGGGTTGCTTAGTCTGTTCAGTCTGGAGAAGAGGAGACTGAAGGGAGACTCTGTTATGGTCTTCAACATCCCCTCAAGGGGAAGCGGAGGGGCAGAGACTGATTACTTCACTCTCTTGACCAGTGACAAGATTGGAGGGAAGAATATGAGGCTGAGTTAAGAAAGTTTAGGTTGGATGGCAGGAAGATTTTCACCCAGAAGACTGGGCACTGGAACAAGCTCCCCAGAGAAGTGCCAGCCCCAAGCCTGACACAATTTGATGTGTTTGGACAATGCCCTCAAGCACATGGTGTGACCCCTGGGCTGTCCTGCATGGGGCCAGGAGTTGGACTTGATGATCCTGATGGGTCCCTTCCAGCTCAGCATATTCTGTGATTCCAGGGCTCTAAGATTCTTCTTCTGCCTGGTGCTACTTGCTGAGCATGCAGCCTTATGGTGTGGGACACTCCTTGGGTCAGCTGTTGTCCACTGTCCTGGCTGTGTCCCATCCCAGCTTCCTGTGCACTCCAGCCTATGCACTGGCAAGACAACAGGAGAAGCAGAAAAACCACTGATGTTGTGTAATCACTACTCAGCAATAGCTAAAATATCCCTGTGTTATTGACAGAGTTTTCATCATAAATATATCACCACATGAGCTACTATGAAAAAAAATTATCTCTATCCTAGCCCAAATCAATGTATTCATTAAGGAACTTGAATTTTGTGTGTTGACTAAAAAATGCCCCAGATCTCTTTCTACATTGGTAGTCATAGTAATGATCCATAACAAGTAAGAAAAGCAGGAATGCTAAGTCGATGTGTTTCAAGGAAGAAAGCAGGAACCTCCATTCAGATCACATAAGAAGGTGAAAGGAGGACTTTGGCACATACTTGCTCTTCCTGCTGTGGCTCTGACTGTTTGGTTATTCTAGTTTTCAACACAATGCTCTTTCACAAAACCTGCACTTGGTCAAGCATGTGATTCTTGGGATGATAAGAGTAAACCAGCTCTTTTGGCTTATTGAAGTGCATATTGAAGGAAGAGTTATTGAGGTTCACCCACAGGCAGAACACTTGGACATCAATCTTTATTCCCAATTCTGGAACTGGCAATGTGGTTCCTCAGAGTTTCTTTTTACCCTTCTCCATGGCGAGTGCAATCATAACTTACCCATCTCAAGTCCTGAGATTTCAAAGTGTAGCTAAGAAATCTTTATCCTCACTGGTCACTGAACTAGGTGGGATTAAATATTAGATTGAAATACAGAGTGGAGTACAAAATAGCACTCATTACTTTCTCTGTGGCACTCAGTTTCCTTTTTAGACTTTATGTCTGAAATATACTGGACAGATAATGTTTCTAGCAGTGCTAACTATAGATGAGTAATTCTGATGATCTTTAAAAATAGCTCAGGCAAAAACCTCCCCATCTACACAACTAATTCAGTTACAACCACCACATATTGAAATTCTCTGGTTTCTTTTAAGGGGTCCCTATTCCAGCATTTGAAGCTTACTGAAACAATAAATATGGCAACACTGCCATTTCTGATGGGGTGAGGAGCTCAGGACTGGTTAGTGTTAATTCACCCCTTGATATGGTTTGAATTTTGACAAAAAATGTGGCGTTTTGCTGTTGCTGTTTCAGTTTGCTGGCTGAGCATTTTTTAAAATGCCTTCTGCCTCTGCTCAGCAGTATAAAAGCACGATTGCTTTTTATTGCCATTCTCTCCCAGCACAAGATTGTGTCTGTGTCTCTTACAGACTTGTCAATCTGAAAACTTCATCTGTAATTTGCCAGAAGCCTTCAGGGCATATTTCTTGCAGTAGTCTACCCTCTGTCTTGCAGAAGAAGAGAGAGATTCACCTTTGGCTGTGTGGGATGGCAGAGAACCAGCCTGCATCCTCCTGTGAGGGTTCTGTGGGGGCTGGTGATGATGTGGTAGGTGGGCTGTGTGTTTTCCCTTCTGTCCCATTTTCAGTGGGACTATGACAGCAAGTTGCAGGATCCCAGGGCAATCCCATAGCTCAGGGAATTGTATTTGCTGTTCTGGGGACTGTGGCACTGCCTGAAATCAATCGTCTGCTCATCCTAGTGCTTTTCCCTTCTCCTTCCTTACAGAGTTCTGGCTCCTCATCACATTTTCATTCCTAGCTGGGTTCTGGGCCCTTCTGCTCCTCTTGGCTGCCTGGGTGCCAACCTATTTTCAGTCCCATAATTGTCCCTACCGGCCAAAAGAAGCAACCTCAGTAAAAATTTGGCTCAAAACCTGGGATGGAGTGTCCTTGCTAGACTGAAAGCTCTAGAAGGACCGAAAGACTTTGTGCAATATACTCTGCTGAAACTGCAGCTCACCAGGCACAAGGAGAGTGGACAGGACACTGCTGGTAAGTGAAACATTGAGGTGAGCATGAGGGTGCTGGAGAATTGTCATGAAAACAGTAAAATAATTTAAGTCTCTGGAAGAGTTACTTCCCCAGATTTACTTTAAATTACTTCATATCTGCTTCTTCCCTTTGTGTTATTCCTTCAAACAGCAGAAGCAATTTTGCTGAAATTTCCCAAGGATCCTGCTTTTCCACAATCAGAGTATACATTTAAGGGAAAATGTTTAAACATTCCAATCTTGCTGTTTGCAAATAGCAGGGTGTGATAAGAGACTTTCTGTTGATCTCAGTGGAAGTTGAGGACAAACAGAGAAGGCTGCAGCAGAAAACACAAGAGACAAAGAGGAGAGATCAGTCAAAATGTGTAAGATCAGTGAATGTTCTGTCCTGCCTTGATGGCTCCCTTTTGCTTGCTTTCCTCCAGAAAACGAAAGGTGCCTTTTTCTGCTCTGCAAGTACAGCCTGTGTCTCACTGAAGATGTTGAGATGGTGGAAGGGAAGGGAAAATTCTGCTCATGATTCATTTCTGTGCTTGAAACTTGGAATTCAAGGTTCAAATGTCATTTAAAGGATTGTGATTAAAGCTTGAGGTGTTTCTTAAGGAATTTCTGCATACAGAGATGAGTAAGGGTGCCACACAGCACTTTCAAAAGAACCAAAGAAGGATGGGTGCCTAATCCTTTACACTTCTCTTTTTAGCTTCTTTTGTACATCGTACTGAGTACCTATCCCACATTTAATATGCCTCTGTAGACCTTATGCAATCCTGTATTCACCAAATTCCTTTGCTGGGTTACAAAGCAGGCAGTTATTTTCAGCAATAAGCAATGAGAACAGCAGATGCTTTTGATCAATATTTCCCCAGAATTTTCATTCTGCAAACTGCTTTATCATCCCACTAATGCCAGCAGACCTTTAGGGAAAGCAGAGCACCAGGGCATTGCTAATAGTGAGCATTCCCTGTGCGTGTTCTGTTCTGGGGTCAGTGTGGTATGAGCTGTCTCTCACTTTATCCAACACAACTTCAAGCTGGTACCCAGCCACTGAAGCCTTTTTCTATGACATCTTCTCATCATGCTACTTCCATTTCTTACTTCTCTTAAAAAATGAGCACTTCAGAACTCATCTCTTCTCCACTTTTGGGAAGTCTGCATCCAGAAATCATGTAGGTGCATTTTTTTTTCCTCCTTCCAGATGCATTATTTGAAATAACAGAATAATTTTTTGTGAAGCTTTAGATATAGCTATGCATCTGTATATCTGTATATTTATATCTCTCCCCTTTCTGTGGATATTTTTAGATGCTACTGCTGAGTACCATGAGGTACTGCATGTGAACAGGTTGATGTATATTGTCTTTCTTTCTTTCTTTCTCATCTTCTACTGCAGCTGTAAAGAAGAATGTGTCTTGAAATAAATCTGAGTTACTCACATTATGATTACTTGGTAGAGCCAATCAGTTTTCCGAAAACGTTTTGATTGATTTTACACAGGAAAGTAACTCTCTAGATAGAGGACTAAGTGGAGAGAAGTCAGATTTATTATTGTATTTGTCTGTATCTCTTTGTAGAGCTGCCTGAGTCTCAGATGCTGAAAAAAATCAAAGCAAATCCAAGCAAAATAATTGAAAACAATGCCAAGAAAACGTCTTGAGAAGCTACCTAATTACACCTTTGAAGAAAAGAAAGGCTAGTAGATGTTTCTTTAGCCTAATGATTCTCAAGCATTAAGTTACAAGTAAAGAACCTGTTCCTCATATGCTCTATGAAATGTATAGAGGCTTTTGGTGATGAAAGTCCATGTAGGTTTTGCATTTTTACTGCATTTTTTTTTCTGTTACCTCCCTTAAAGCTTCTTCCTCTTCCACACCTATGCAAAATCAGTGAGACTTTTTTGGGAAGATAAGCTGAAACCTCATTATTCTGCTCTGTGCTGTTTTGGTGTCATTTTTCTTCACAGTAGCTGGTTTGGTGTCATGGTTTTGATTTGTGATGCCAGGAGTGTAGGTTACACAGTGATATTAAACTTCCAGGACAGATGAACCCTACTATCACTTTTTACAACCACCCGAAAGGAGATGGGGTGGGCTCTTCTCCCAGGCAGCAAGTGAGAGAAGGAGAGGAGATGGCCTCAAACTACAGCAGGAGAGGTTCAGGTTGGACATCAGGAAGAATTTTTTCGTTGAAAGGGTGGTCAAACATTGGAATGGGCTGTCCAGGGCAGTGTCACTGTCCCTGGAGATGTTTAAGGAAAGACTGCATGTGGCACTCAATTCTCTGGTCTGGTTGATGAGGTAGTGTCTGGTCAAAGTTTGGACTTGATGACCTTGAAGATCTTTTCCAACCTGAATGATTCCATGATTTTATGAATTTTCCAAAGGCATATTCCATACCATATGGCATCCTGCTCGGCACATAAAGCTGGAAAGAAGAAGGAGGAAGAAAGGGACATTTGGAGTTATGACCTTTGTCTTCCTCAGTCACCATTGTGTGAGATGAAGCTGTGCTGTCCTAGAACTGTGCTGAGAGGAGCTCAGCTGGCCAGAGCCTGGTGCTCATAACACCAAGGCTGTGGGTTGGATCCCTGTGTGGACCATTCACTTAAGAGTTGGACTCAATGTTCCTTGTGGGTCCCTTCCAACTCAGAATATTCTGAAATTCAAAAATCTGCCTGCTGATGGGATTTAGTGAACAAATTCCTTATTGTGCTCTGCATGTGCACACAGTTTTTGTCTGTTTGTCTGTTAAGCTATCTTTATCTTAACCCACAAATTTTCTTACTTTCGCCCTTCTGATTCTCTTCCCCATCCCACTGGAAGGGAGTGGCTGAGTGTCTCTGTGGTGCTCAGATGCCTGCTGGGGTTAGCCCAAGATATTCTTCCCATTTCCATGTTCTTTTGCCCCTGTGCAGCTGAGCAAGCTCAGCTTGGCCTGAGTGCTCTGATGGCTCAGAAGGTGGGAAGAGAAGAAAGGTTTGACAGCTGTAAGAGGGGTGAAGGGCCACAGGAATCCTCACAGGACCTTGCACTGGAATTTGGGTGTGGCTGTGAGTGTTACTAGAGGCTATCTTGTAAGAAGCTGGGATGAAAGCTTTTTTGAGGAGGAAATAAACAAATCACATGGTCACAAGAAGATAAATGGCTGAAAGACAGAAGGTCTGGAGCAACCAGAGGATGCAAGTTATTTGTTTGGAAGAAAGTGGAACAGGATGTTCCCAAGCTACTAGAAAAAGAAGGTAGGAGATGTTGATATGAAGGAAAGGTAAAAGAAGGTGGGATGAGTCTCTATGTGACCTGTACAGAAGTCTCTCCTGACTTCCAAGCTCACTCTAGATATTCTTTTGTGGTGTTTCTCCATATCATATCTCTCAGCCCCTGTTCTAGTTATCCTAGAATGCAGACAAGAAAACTGCACTCAGCACTGCAGTAGAGGTTCCTCCAGTGTTAGTAAAAAATATGCAATTCTTCACTTCTACTGCTATTTATGTTCTCATATAAGTACATCTTATATCTGAGTGGGGAAAAAAAAGATACACCGACCAAACCATTGTAATCTCTCAGCAAAATTCTTAATGAGTGTTCCTTGCAAAGAAAGAAAGAAATGAAACCTACTATGTTTTCTTCCTTTTTTTTCTTCTGCAATTTTCCAAGAAGCATTGTTCTACACATTATCAGCACTATAAATCTAATACTCCTTAGAAACACTTGTTTAAGAGATAAGAGCCAGGAACAAAAATATATAAAAACTTGATGCTGGGTCTGCAACCACTGCTTTACAACAGATCTTAGGAGGGATTTGTTTCCCTGTATTTTTCCTCTCAGGGAATTCATAGCTTCTGCTATGACAGATAAAAATATTTTTAATAATCTTGCAACAAGGAATTTGGTGTGTGATCCTTAAAACTAAGGCAAGACAAAATCTTCTCTGCTTCAGGAGCATGACTGATCAGAGAATGCATCTGAAACACCTCTGGTGCTGCCGGGTACAATTCCACTCGTTGGAGGCTCACTCTTTTCATGTGAGTGCAGAAAAACAAGCAACATTTAATGCATTAATGCATTCATATCCTGTCCCTTTTTTACACTTTGTTTCCTGGTCTTATTATGAAGCAATGTCAGACAACTGGATCTCTGTACTTCATGGTTCAGTAGCCCCCTTGCCAAAGCACTCACAGGAATACCAAGAGCCAAGGCTATTTGCACAAACACACACACATGCACACAGGCTATTTAGATGGGGTTATTATTCATAAATTACTCTTAATTTTTGTTCATCAGTCTGAGTGATTGTGCTCCCCTGTTATAAGTAACATTAAGTTACTTCTTGAAATTCATTACTATCACTTGTTTTTCCATGTGTGTTTCCCTCCACAGTTTCTAAATAACATCCTCTTACTCCTGGAACAGTTGATAAGATTTTGACACTGCTCAGCCTGGTGTTAACTCCACAATCCTGGCTGCTGCCCCAGGCAGGGCTCTTCACTTTTCACAAGAGGGGAACAGTACGGGACGAGGCCGTACTGAGAAAAAATGGCTCACAGGAAAATAAAATTGTTGCGATCCACCTTGGCTTGCATTCCCAGAGGTTTCACACATGTGGTTCCACATCTGCATTCCAGGCTGAGCCTTGCACTTCCAGCAGTCTCTTTGAAAGGTGGCTCCTATCTTCAGGAGGGTGGTTTTGTCAGTATTGCCCATAGACACTTAGGTCCTGAAGATGAGAGGGATTAATCTGCCTTTGGCATTTCCCATCTCCTAGCATGTGTGCTCTTGGCTTTCATGTGTTGCTTTTATTGATCCCTTTCAGAAAAATCCTTTCCCTGTGCTGACACCCTGAGCACTTTCCCAAGTGCAAAGTTTCTACTATGAAACCACCCACGAAAATAGGATTTGCCATTCTGAATCTCACAGCGACTGAACGAACCTTTGGGATGTCTTGGCTGGAGACAGAGGGGCAGTGCAGAGGGTGGGGGGAGTAATGTGTTTTTCCTGTGGGCTGCCTCATAGAATTTAAAGCCTTCTCTTCACAGTGCAGTCTCTGCAAGCTGTCCAGGCTCCTGTGTCTGGAAATGAGTCTTTGGATCTGGCACCTGCAGAGACAGCTGGACCTTTCCCACCTTTTTCACTAGAAAGTGCCTATCTGTGATGCCTTTACCTGGGCAGTCAGTTTGCTCTCTTCTCCATCTTCCTTAACAGACTGCAGTGTCAAATGTTTTATTGGTTTTTTTGCATGTCACGTGGTAAAGAAAGAGGCAAGAAATCTCAGGGAAAGAAAAAAAATACAAGCAGCCAAGAAAAAGAAAAGGCAAAACAAATCCTCCCACTGAAGCAGAGATCTCAGAGCTCATTTATTTCAACTTTCAATTTACACTGAGATTTTCCAATTTGCTGACGTTGAAAAGTACATTGGATCTTGGCTGAAGTACAAGTTCTAAAACACTTATTATATATATATTTTTAAGCAGAATTTATATCCACAGTTGTATGGGAGACAGATAAAAGAGCAGGCAGATGAAGCCTGCCCTATCCAGGGCAGGGAATTTGCAAGCACTATGATAAATTTCAGAGGAGAGTTGTTTTCTTTGAGTTTCAGTCATATTGTGGTATTGAAAACCTTCAAAGCTAATTTCCTTGTTGTCAGAACTCTGAGGAAGGAAGGAGACATTGCTGGGCTATTTTCTTCATTGCTACATCTTCCTTCCTTCTGCTTTCAGCATCTGGAATCTTTCTTGATGACACTCAGTTTGTCTAACTGTGATATTAAAGTGTTTTGCCAACTTGTTACCTCTCATCAAATAGGGCTTCCAGGTGCAAGGAGAACCACAGATCTACTGTCAAAAGTGTGTTCTTCACTCTGCTGTCTTTTAAACTTGCTTTTTCTCCACTTGAGAACTACTTCACCCACTTGCCATGCATCTGACTCAGGTGAGCCCCAGCAACACAGCAGGAACGAAATACTGGACAAACCAAATTAAGGGTCTGACTCACAGTTGCTCCTCGGAGCAAGCTGAGAGGTTATGACTGGTCTTGTGGTTTGGTTCAAGCAGTCTTTGTCCACACAAGGAGAAGGACTTGCTGTGCAGTGGTTGCCTACCTTGCCTCATTGCCATACTCTGATGCTGGGCTTCACTGGGTTAGCAAAGGGCAGCAGGCTCATTTCCCAGTTAAGAAGAAAACTTATACTTATTTGTGCTTGCTTAAAGCTCACATGGATTTCTCCTGACCTTCACCTACTGAAGATGATCAGAGCTCTGCCACTGCCCTTCTTACTTCACAAGGCAACTCTGGAGTTCATCTCTGTGAGACCACAGTTTGAAGAGATGAAGCTGAACCTATCCCACAGTCCTGTCTTTAAACAAGAAAGTTATGAATATCCTGTAAGACCCACAAAATGTATATTTCCTCTACTTAAACAATTTTCCTTCAATTCGTTCTGCTACTATTGTATTGTAATTGATTTTTAAGCTCAACTAGATATGTAGTTCTCCTTAAACTCGATGTGCCTTAGCTCTAATGTGAGATTTTCTTCTCATGTGTGCCAGGTGCACATGCCCAGGTGCTGGCTCTGGGGATGCAGGGGGGGGGGTCTCTCTGAGGAGAGCTCAGGGCTCCCCTGTATCAGACACAGATGGTCCCAGGGGGCTCCAGTGGTTCCACCTCAGCCAGTCTGGGGGTGCTGGGGGGAAAACAAGTTCTGGAAAGGGCCAAAGGCAGCAGTGGCAGAGCAGGAGTGAGCAACGGGGTGGAATTCCAGCCCTTAGCCAGGGCTAATCTGACACATTATGACAAATCTATCATGTAATTAAAAGCACCCATTAATTCTCTTTGCTTCTTAGGCAATCTCTTTCCTTATGATTACGTGTGCACAGCTCCAGTAGAATTGCTCAGTATTGGCTCTTGTGTTGGCAGTGAAATCCCATCTCCTCAGTGCTGTGAGACGGAATGACTGCAGGTAGTTTTGTTGTGTTAAGGTAAAACCCCATGAAAAGTGAAAGTTTGTTGGTAAAGCAGCTTGTGTAGAGAGACACTCAGACCTCTTGAGAAATGTTTAGCATCACAAATGCTTTTGAAAACATGAGTGACTGACACAACCCTGAGGACCTGACTGGTCTGACCGTCTCTGGGAAGACTTACAAACTCTGTGATGTTTTCAGAGTGCCCTTTCCTGACCATATTCCCAACAGGAGAGCTTATTTAGTGTTACTGTGACCCTCTAAGGACTGGAACTGCTGCAGCTCTCTCTGTTTCATGCTAATGCAATTTCTTTACCTGACTGCTCATGCTTTCAAGATCAAGGGACCGCATCATTATGCTGGCCATTTATCTTACTAATTTTTCCCTACAAGCCAGAAAACGATCTGTGATGGCCAGAATTTCTGCTGAAAAGCCTAGAAAACATTCTGTCAGAACACATTTTTCTTGCTCAGATCTCTACCCTGGCTGGCTGTATGCATTAAAGAAGATGATTTAAGATGCTGAGTTGTTGCTCCTCTTCTGCACCAGAAGTTAAGGACAACTAAGATCTGATTGGCAGAGGGGTCTCAAGGATGTCAGTTTGTTCCCTGCCAGCTATGCAGGAGATAATAAGGAGATAAGCCTGGGAAATGTGATAAGCTAAACTTGAAATTGTGCCCTGCTGCACTCCTGTTTGAGGCTCAGCAGGCAAGGGGCCACCATGCCTGATGAAAAGCATCTAGGACCAGTTCAGAGTTCCTAACTCATCCTGCCTGTCCTGCAGCTCCTGGAGTATACCCATGCAGCACTCCTGGATGTCAATGGCATCTTAAAAGTCACTACACACTTTTTGGGCAACTGAATTGAATTCAAACATTCAAAATGTAAAAAAGAAACATATAATTCCACTTAGGCTTTTCCCAGAACTTATGCTTCCACTTCAAAATTTTAGTGTAAAGGAAATAATTGTCTAAGCTTTTGCTAATGCTGAGATTAACAGAGGAGGTTAGTATTGTTCAATACACAAATTCATAGCAATCTCAATAATTGAAATACCTTCATGACATTGCCATGAATGTGATTTGAGAGGAGCCTGACTGGAGTTACGTATTTCATGGAAAGAGCACTGTATCAATAAATGACAAAGGTCTAGTGCTGAGCAATATGCTATAGTCCTTCAAAGGACTGATTGGGCAGTCTATTAGAAATCAAGATAAACAGAGAATTGGAGCAAATACTGTGGAAAGGGTTGTGTATTGACAGTGGAGTGACTGTGCTATGCTGTCTGTCTGGAATTTTGCCAGTCTCATGCTGGTGGTTTTTTCCCTGGTTGTGTTCTGGACAGGAATGGTCAAGAGCAGATTGAGGCATGCAAACTCTAAAGAAAATGTGAGGAAATGAAATCCAAAGTATTATTTTCACTGGGGGCCAGTAGCAGGAAAATATTTTAGTGAAACAGATAACAAGGTAGAAGAGCATGAAGCCCAGGAAATTTCCCTGGGAATGAGTGAAAGGCCCAGGTAGAAAGGGAATAGTATACAATAGGAATGAATGTGGAAGACAGGTGAGGTCAGGGAGAAAAAGACTAAGGGGCAGGATTAGTGGGCATGGAGTTTTATGTCAGGACACCTAAGATCTGTCACCAGTTCAACCCTAATTTCCTCTCAAGTAAATTTCTTGCTTTCTCTGGACATCTAATCCCTTTTCTGCCCCTTATTTAAGGGCCTTTAGGTGTGAGGTTCACTACAGCAAGGCTCCTCTCGTGTAGCTGTCTGAGAACTGGCCCATCAGAGTCCAGATCAGTGACACAAATAGCAAGGACAGAGCACAGCTGAAGGGAAGCCTATTTCTTGGAGAGATCTGGGATCCAAAACAAGCAGGAGGAGGGTGGGAGTGAACAGCTTGTTAAAAAGAGTTCCTACCTTGTTCAGTGCACCAAGATCCCTTATGACTTCATGGATCAGGAGCTGTCTGGGGCTGGCAAACGCATTAGTGACCCTTGGCAAAAACCCAGAAGGATTCAGTTCTGCAGAGTGGCTTCAGAAGGTCAGGAGGAAGACAGCTTACTCTTCACTTTCCTAGTGTTACTCCAACATCATTACTCTACAAGAATCTGCAGTAAAGACATCAGAAAGTCACTGGATAAAGAACAGCACCTCTATCAGGAGTGGTGGAACTTACCTGTGGAGAAGTCTGACTAGGTGTGATCACAGATTTCTCTTCCATCTTTACTTTTTCCCTTTTCTGAGTCCTTCATGCTGGAACTTGCTACCCAGCTTGTTGCCCACCTCTATTCTAGGCATGTTCTGCCTCCCTGGATCATAAGGTTTGAGAAACCTCCCAATGCAAAATAATAATAATAATAATAATAATAATAATCAAATGAAAGGGGTTATTGAAAACATTACAGGCCATAAATTTAATAAATGTTGGCTCCTGTCACTATGTTCTCTAGTATTTGTAGTTTTATATACTGCCGACAGATCCAAGTGTTTTGTCTTTTTGACAAACATTTCATGCAATCATAAATTAACTCATTTCTCAGCAAAATCTGACATCAGCAGTTAGGCTGTCAGTATATAGAAGTACTAGGGCTGGCAAATCCTCATCTCATAAAGAAAACAAAGAGCCTAAATGCATCCCAGACAGTGAGCTAAGTGTGCCTGAGCCGAGTCTGCTATCAGGGGCCACATTGGTCATGGAGCTGGCAGGTGGTGATTCTGCAGTTCAGACATCAGCTGAAATGGCTCTGAACACATTTGCCTTATTGATAACCCTGCACAGGTATGCAGGAGCAGCTCCTGAGCTTTCAATGGAGCCAGGGATCTTAAAGCCTCTCCATTGTTTTCTTTCTGGCTTATGTTGAGCTCCATGCATTACTGGTTTAAATCCTAAGAGAAGTTCTGCACCTGGTGTGTTTTGTTTTGTTTTTTTCCAGATGCAGTGCTGATAAAAACAAAATGTAGACCAACAGAAAATAAATTTATCCACTTGGTGCTGGGATTTACCCCCTTTCTAACTGAGTAGGACACTTTGGGCAGATAGATCTGCTGCCATGTCTTTTGAAGAACGTGCAGAGGAGTCAGGTCTGCCCTGAGCTCTGCACAAGCTCAGAAGGACCTCTGTTTATAGCTATAATCTATATGCACCTTTCACTCTGAGCAAATGTAGAAGATGTGTCGATGAAGGATGTTGGGATAACAGATGGCTCTTCAAAATGCTGTTTATTGTATAGAAGATGTTACAGCATTCCTGGGTCATGGGTGACAGCCACACCTAAAGCTGCCAGCCACAGCTTGTAGGCAAGCCTGAAGCCAAGTTAGTTTTGGTTACAATGCATTATACAGTTTTCTTTTCTGAGTATCTTAATACATAAAGACCAATCAGCATCATACACAATACCTTTACCATCACCTCTAGCCTATCATAACTCTTATCATTACCATATTATGGTCAGTATTATCCAATCACATGGCGTTAGAATGTTACAATTTAAGCTTAAAATTGTTTTTCTGTTTTCTTGCAGTGGAAAATTCTTAGACTGTTTTTTCTACTTGGTAAAAACATGATTTTTGTTTGCTTATAGTATCTTTTTCTATTCTTGAGACTTCTTTCTGCTTGCTAAAAAAAATCTTTGTTTGTGGTCAGCTTATCTTTTGCTCTTGCTATAAAACCTCCTTCCAACTTGACTTAACCTTTGCTTTCTTAGTTGTCCAGTGACAACTGGCTCAGCAATTCTAACTTTAGACATCCTTTATTCTTCTATATCAAAACTTGCTTTCAATTCTATTTCACTTAGAGGTTTTACATTCAGAGGGCCTTCTGCTAGGTATTCATTTCTTCAAAACTTTCCTGTTAAACTTTCATCTTCCCCAGCAAGCAGAGATGCATGCTTTAAAACCCTGTAGTTTAGTCTCATTAGCTTTTCCAATTCTCACTCTTTCTTGGGGGGGGGACATCCTTCCTATGGAAACCTGTCTAAACATACTGCTGTTATGGAACTCCTTAAAAAAGGGGAAACAATTCACCCTTCTGCAAAACACATCTCTTATCTGCATAAAGAGCAGATAAATGAAATTATAGAAGTGAGTTACTCCTTGGAGGAGCTGGGGTGGAAGGCAAGAGCAAGGAAAAGTACCCAGGGCACCCAGGTACGGTTGTAGTTGACATGGAGATACAGAGGCTGCTGAGAGAGCACTCAGCAAGCCTGAGACATTTGTGTGCCTACAGATCCACCTACGTTCTTCCAGAAGCCTTGATGTTAACAGGTTTCACCCAAGCTCAGGCTTGAAGTTCTGAGATTAAAAATGAGCAGGAATTTATTCTCTGCTCCAGGCAGGCAGGTCTTACAAAAATGCCTGCTGTTAATACCGGGGAGTGATGTACTGGGAGAGCCCAGCTGACACTGGCTGGACATCAAACTGGCCACATGGGTGTCACATACAGGATCTATGAGCATGTTCATGGATTTATTGGGAGGCTGATATTCCTGCTTAGCACTGTACCAGCACAGCTGTACATCTTCACCTGGCAACAGATTTGTACTGAGGTAAATGTGAGCAGGATGGAACAATTTTGTTTACTGCCATATGATGGAAGGAACTGCTTTTTTTTTTT